>OZ030011.1:40399747-40724747 GCA_964023405.1 Apodemus agrarius
GCTCAGGAGGTCCCCCAGGTCTATACATATGCATCCAGTTTAGCCATATATGAATTCTTTTATTGATGAGAACAAGCACCCGGGCCCAATGTGTCAGCCCTGCCCCCTTTGAAATGAGAAAATATACTGATACTGTAACCAGAGTTTTGGGTGAATGTTTGGCCTCTGGCACCACATATAAGATAGGCATGGAGACCTGTCCCAGTATTCAACCACGGAGAAGTGCAATGTTAAAAGCAGAGAAAGACTTACTCAATGTGGCTACATTGAAAAGAGGAATAAATAAGCATTCAGTGGGCACTCCCCCAGTCTACCTTTGGGTCACTGACTTATGCCAAATAAATAAAGGAAGAATTGGGGCAAGGGTCAGGAAGCATGTATGATTAGACCATCATGGTCAAGGTATTCTCTTAGTCTGCAAAGTGATCCTGAAGATGTCATGGAGCTGTTGATGCTTCAGATCTGGTTAGTTATCAAAACACTGCTTTGTTCTAACTTTTGGCCTTGCTGTGCTTTGAGTATGGCCCCTACGGGTGCATGTGCTAGTGGCTTGTTCCCCCACGCAATTAGAGGGGTTGACCATAAAGGATTGGGACCACATGAGAGGTGGTTTGTAGGGCTGCCTTTAGAAGGGGTGCTGACCTTCTACAGTGCGGAGGCCCTTGCGAGAGGGAGCTCTTACAAAGTGAGGCCAGCCCACACACTTGGCTCGACCCTTCCTGCATACAGCATGATCCCTCTTTGCCATGTTGTGACACTGGCAAGGGGGCCTTCACCAGAGCCGGGCTCAGTGGGAGCCAGCTTCCCCTCTCCACACTGTGAGCTAAATAAATCCCTTCTGCTCATAAAGTTCCTAGCTTCAAGTATTTGCTCATAAATAGAAAATGAGTCATATAGGCTCACTCTTGCTCTCTCTGTGTCTCATGACCGATGCTTCCACTGCGTTACCACACAGCATGGATTCTCTTGACAGAAGCTGGAGCCATGCTCTTAGATGCCCAAGCTTCCAGAACCCGAGCAAAGCAAGCCGTTGTTTATAAATTATCCAGTGGTTCGGGTGATGTTGTGCTTAAATAGAAAAAAAGAGAAGGGATTAAGACAACCACTCAGGGAGTTTCCTATAGGTTTAGCAGCTACAGAGATGTGCTATACATTTCACTAGCATAGACAAGCCCAGCAGAGCCTGCAGTGTAGGAAGGCTGCTTCTCACTGAGGACTGAGTCTGCATCCCCTCCAACTGTTTTTGCCTCTAGCTCTTTACTGAGTTACTATTATACCTAGTATATACGATTATTTACCTAGACCAGTGTAAATAAACCCCCTCTCTCCTGTCAGTCTCTCTGTGGTCAGTTAATGTATGGCCCACATGTCCAGCCCAAGTTAGGAAAAGAAAAATGTTCGGTAAAAGCAAAATGAAACTTTGAAATGAAATAGAACGTACTTTGTCATTACGACATAGATTCCCTAATCTAAAACTATGCAATGCTGGTGTGTGGACATAATCCTGTGGTTCGATACAGCAGCGGAGTGGCTGTAAGGAGACAGGCACTCGGAAATGCTTTTAGTGGGCCTGCACCTGGCACCCTTTTCTGGAGGGTGATTTTCGTGTTTTTACATCTCGCCATTATAGACAGTAATCAGAGAGGCTCTCAAATATTTATTTGAAAAACTACCCAACACACTACTTACTATTCACCAGAACAAATTACAAATAATTTATGTCTGATAATAAAGATCAGTTAAATTAAATATCATAGGGCAAAATCAAACCATACAATTATGATCTAAATTGTCTGACTATCCATGCTTGGAGAGGATCTAGAAGGAAATACCTTAATGTGTAAGCAATTCATTTTCTATAACCTGGAGAATTACAGGTGAACTCTTGCCTTTTAAAATGAAAAACAAAACGAAAAATGCAAAAAAAGGAAAAGACCAAGGCACAGAGAACAAAGTGAAAATGTGTTATAATTACCCATGGACTCAGTAAACACTGAAGAGGTGGGTCCATTCCAGAGAGGGTTAAACATGTTTTTCAGAATAAAGCACTGGTGCGTGGGGTGCATCTCTACAATGTGCAAACCTCAGAATGGCACCCCTATTTGACGAACATTATTCAAGTTCCCATTATACACACAGATTCCACTTCGAGACCTTTCTGCTCCTAGATCCTAACTTCCTTTGGGCAATTGCACACTTGCTGTGGTTTGTTTGAGTTCCATCTTGGAATGGGTTTTAGGAATCCCAGGCTGGTCTCAAACTCATTTTTGTTTTTTTTTTTTTTTGTTTGTTTTTTTTTGGGGGGGGGTTTTGGTTTGTTTTTTTTTTTTGTTGTTGTTGTTTTGTTTTTTTTTTTTTTTGAGACAGGGTTTCCCTGTATAGCCCTGGCTGTCCTGGCACTCACTCTGTAGACCAGGCTGGCCTCGAACTCAGAAATCCGCCTGCCTCTGCCTCCCAAGTGCTAGGATTATAGGCGTGCGCCACCACCGCCCGGCTTCAAACTCATTTTATAGCAGAGGATGACCTTGGATTTCTGATCCTCCTGCCTCCACAGTGCTGGGGATTATAGGCATGTGTCATGCTTATTTTATAGGGCAGAGAACCAGGCCTTCTTCCATGCTAGGTAGGCACTCTCCCACCCAGGCTGCATCCCTAGCCACAAAGGCATACTTTTGGGGTTAGCCTCAGCTTCTCAGGTTGTCAGAGGAGAAAAGCCTGTGCTCAGGAGAACAGACAGACCCTCTGGCCTGGGCGGAAACCTTGCATTCCATGTAGGCTAGTTTCCCGCCCCCCACCCCTTTGTGTAGGGACCACTCCTAGGAGGGCTTGCCTTAGCCATGCCAAAACACAAGCAGAATAATTAGTTCTTTCATGAGATACTGTGCTTTCCCTTCCCAGAATCCCCCACCCCCTACCTAGGGTGGGAGCTTTAAAGGCTGCAGGCATGCAGCACTGCAGGTTTGTCTGCTTTCTTAAATTGTTAGAAAAACAAACAAACAAACAAACAAACAACAACAACAACAACAACAACAAGCTGGAAGCTTCCCTTTACCTCTTTCTATCTCTTTTCTGCACATGCCTCCCTCAACATGTTGGGCTTTCCTCCCCGTCATTTTTGTTCCCTTGCTCTTTCTCTAGAACAGTGGTCTTCAACCATCCTGATGCTACCACCCTTTAACACAGTTCCTCATGTTGGGGTGACCCTCCCCCCAACCATAACATTATTTTCATTGCTACTTCATAACTGTAATTTTGCTACTTTTATACATCATTGCGTAAATACCTGATATGCAAGATATCTGATATAGGACCCTAAAGAGGCCAAGACCTACAGGTTGAGGACCATTGCTCTAACATATCTCTCTTCTACCATGTGCCTACTTGTCTGTCATGAGTCTGATTCATGCCAGTTTCGGTGGCATGGCCTTTCCCCCATCCCCCATTTATCTCCAGAAAACTGCTGAGGTCTTACAGCTTGCCTACCCTGAAGCTTTTTTTTCTTTTTTTTTCTTTTCTTTTCTTTTCTTTTCTTTTCTTTTCTTTTCTTTTCTTTTCTTTTCTTTTCTTTTCTTTTCTTTTCTTTTCTTTTCCTAAACCCTAATAAAATTATCCCTGTGCTTCTAGCTGAGCCCATTCCTAAATTTTTTATTAATTTGACCAAGAACCCTATAAAGTAATCCAAATTTCTCCTGTATCAATTAAATAAGTTAATCTTTTAGATACTAAGCCAAGTAGTTAGTACACACACACACACACACACACACACACACACAAATCTGCTACAAAGCACATTTTAATAAAAAAAAGAAAGTACAATTAAAAGCTTTTCACAAAATCTAATATACTCTTGTAATTGGAAGAAGCATTGGCTATAAAAAGATCTGTGTCTTACCATATTGATATGGAAGCTTAAGTATTTATTATTTCTAATATTAATATATCCTGTAAACATTCCCAGAGTTGTGGGCTGTCTGGATAGCTCAGTAGGTTAAAGGTGCTTGGCTTGCCTCACCTGATGACCAGAATTCAGTCCTTAGAACCCACAAAAAGACAGAGGGAGAAAACTGACTATACAGTTGTTCTATGACCTTCACGTGCATGTGATCACATATATCTTGTGCATGAGCACACACATCAACATACACACAATGACAATAATAATAAAGTTTTAAAAGGTTCTTAAGTAATTTGCATACTACATTTGTATCAACAAAATTAATCAACATAGCAGAGCAAGGCATCAACGAGGTTATCAACTTAATTAACAGCAATAACTGCTAATGAGGTGACGTTCCCCACAGCCTAAAGAGTCATGAAAGACTTCGCTGGGGCTCAGGGTCACAGCTTCGCACCCTGGGTGAGATGGATCACTCCTAGAGCCGAAGACCGCATCGGAGCCATACTTCAGAATTAGAGGCTCATTTAAAACCACCAAGTAAATCCCTGTCTGCCTGATTTGCCAGTGCACAGCTTTGCCATTACCAAGCGTGAGTGGTGATGGGCACTGAGGACATTAAGGAGGCTGAACAATTATACTTATTCAAGAGTCCCTGAAATGAGAAACTCAAGATGCCCATGGAAATGTCAGACCCCTTGGAGGAGGTTAGTGGATCCACAGACAAATATGACATCAAACACTCCAGAGTCAGTGATACACACACACACACACACACACACACACACACACACACACACACGATAGTGTGGTTTGGAGAGAACCCCCAATTTTTACACTGAAGATACCTCAGACTTGGTTAGTCTAAGGAGCTCATGCTTTCACAGGTCTGGGGTGGGTGGAGAACGTCATTCACTCTTGGTTCCGTCCACTTGCCAGAACACTCTGTTCTGAGTAGGTAGTTCCCTGATAGTGTCCTTGGGCCACTGTGTGAAGAAAGGTGCTTCTAGGAGCTCCTAAGTGTTCAGATCGGGGCCTCCTGGAGTCTGTAGGACAGGCTGCTTGGGTGCTCTAATCTTACGCTTACGACTCTTCTTGTTAATTATGTACTTGTTAATAATGTACCCCACTCTAATGCAGGCAGATGTGGTGCTGGAGAGGAAACTGGGAGTTCTGCATTCAAATTGGCAGGCATCAGAAACACTGGGCCTGGCTTGAGCATCTAAGACCTCAAAGCTCTTCTCCATTGACACACTTCCTTCGACAAACCACACCTACTCCAACAAGGCCACACCTCCTAATAGTGCCGCTACCTATGGTCTATGAAGGTCATTTCATTCAAACCACAACAGCTACATACTTCAAGGTGTTCAAGAGGGACTCCTGTCTACAATAAGGCATGTAACACCCTTTTTTTCCCCAAAAAATTCACTACAAATGGAAAAAAGCCCAGGTAACCATTGACAAGTGAAGTGATGGATAAATTGTGGTCTATCCATTTAGGAGAATATTATTTAGCATAAAATGAGTACAAATTATGGACATAGACACAAACACCCAAGGGATGAATTCTAAAAGGATATTGAGTATAAAAAAGAGACTAAAGAAAATAGCCCATGTTTAATGTACATTCCCCAAATGACACGTGCTGTATGATTCTTGAACTGCATCCTTTTCTAGAACAAGCTAAAATAATTCATGCTAAGAAACCCAAAACATTTGCTGCCTCTCTCTATGGGTAGGGTGGGAATTGCCCAGGAAACATCATTAGCATAAACATTAGCATCTGGGTGGAAACAAAGCCTGCAATTCACTAAGGAACCACATTACCCAGTCATAGGCACATGTCAAAATTCACTGAAGGAAAAACTTAGAGCTGTGTATATCACTATACATAAATGTTACCTTAAATATATATTGTGCACTATATAACGGCATGCATGTTGAACTGATGAGTGGCAAAGTGTACTGATTCATGCAGTTTAATTCAGGATACATGGAAAGAATGCCTAGAAGGCTAGCAACATCAGTCGCAGAATGGTAAGGGCATAGGTACTCACAGAATGACCACCTTCAATGCTCCCGCTTGTTTAAAAATGATCTTAATGATATGTTGGGAAGGCCCCTGCCCACTCTCCCCTTCATTCTGCTGGGCTCTTTTAAGACATGAAGAGAATAAAAGCCTACCACTGAATGACATGTGTTTCGATGTGTCATGGACATCTTGCTTCCACCCTTCAATTCCTGGAGCTCTTTGGTAGTAAATATCTGCATTTTATTTGGATCGGGATATTATTTTTTAGGTCATTTAGGAAGACTTGAAGAAAAAAAAGTCATTTTTGAAATAAAAGAAATCTAGTATCTCCTATAAATGAAGATCAGATAGGTTATACTAGGCACTTAAGATTTTGAGTGCTTACTTATAGAATAAAATGTGTAGATTCATTTGTATGTCTATTGAATTAGTTACTTTTCTCTCTGCTGTGATATAACATCATCCAAAGATGACTGAAGGAAAAAAGAAAGGTGGAAGGAAGGAAGGAAGGAAGGAAGGAAGGAAGGAAGGAAGGGTTCATTTGGCTTCCAGTTGAGAGTCCATCATGCTGGGAGGGCAAGGTGACAGAGTGGCTCTGGCTGTGGCAGCAGAAAGGTTAAGGAGTTGGTCACATTGCATCCATGATCAGGAGGCAAAGAGATGCATGCTGGTGCTCCACCTGCTTCCTCCTTTTTGTCTCCTCCAGGACTCCAGATCAAAGATGGTACCCCGTATATTCAGGGAGGGTCTTCCTCCTTAGTCAAAACTTTCTGAAAATGCCCTTACAGACAAGCTCAGAGGTGTGTCTCCTAGGTGATCCTGAATGCAGGCAAATGACAATTAACCATCACATCCATCAAAGAGCTATTAGGTAGAAAAGTGATAGATTCTCATGGAGTTATTTAGTCATATTCTTGGCTCAGGGCTGTAAAAAGAACAACTTATTTTCTCTCAGACATCAAGACCTAAACTGTGGGTGGCTGCTGCCAGGAAATGGCATTATCTTTGAGTGTGACATTATAGGTAGAAAATGCATGTAGGGAAAAAATATAAAGGGGGAAAGTAATAAAGGAAGTAGAAATTGCATGATTCATCTAGCTTCAGATATTATCTTCAAAGATATAAAAATGGGACAAATTACTCATCAAGATTAATTTCAATAACACCAGAGAAAAGTCTTCAGCATCCTTACATCTCTAGGCCTTACAGATCCAGTCTCCCCACTCTCCAGGCCACCAGATGTGAGTGTGTGTGTGCGCGCGCGCGCGTGCGCGCGTGCACATATATGTGTGCAGGTACATATGTGTGTATGTATGTGTCTGTAGAGATCTGAGTCAATCTTGGGTGTTCTTCCAGACCCCCCACCCTTGACTTTTGAGACAGAGTCTCTCACTAGGACCTGGAACCTGATAATTAGGTTAGTTGTCTGAGAGCTCCAAGGATCCTCCTCTCTCTGCCTCCCCAGTATGGCTTGGATATGGGTGCTGTAGACTGAACTCAGGTCCCCATACTTGTGTGGTAAGCATTTTACAAAATGAGCAATCTCACCAGGCCAGTTACTTAAGGGGAGGGATATATAAGAGCCCCTAATAGAAATGCCCTAAATTTCACTTGATGCCATTTTAGCTCAGATCATCTTGGATTTCCTTCCCTCCCTCTGCGTCTGCAAGCTGAGTGCAGGTGAGATATGGTCTCTATGGTCAGGCAGGCCATGAATGGATGGGTCAGCTGCTGGGCTGGTCTTAATACAGCAAATGTTCATGCCCTTGCCTCAACTCCCTTGTACTACATATGGTTCCAGGTGCTGGAAACCTGTAGTGAAGTAAGAACAAAACAAAACAAAACAAATCAAAACAAACTTGCTCTCACAAAGTAGACATTCTAATGTCTTAGACCACAATGAACAATGAAGAGAATTCTAAGGGAAATGACAATGGGACTTGGAATATTATAAGAAACCAAAGCCATCTAACCAAAAACATTTACTTAACTTTTAGAATGAAGTAGAACCATTTAGAATGAAGTATTTTAGAATAATACTATGCCTTGGGATGAACGATGGCAAACAAGACAGTACCTCCATATTTTTTTTTAACCTTCACTACAAACTTATAGCTGAAATTGCAACATTTCTCTGGAAATCTTATAATCCCAATGCAGTAGAGTGGCCTTGTGATATGTAGAGATAAGACAGAAGCTATCTCATCACAGCAATAGAGGAGTGGGGAAGACACCCAGCCTGGGGCATCTGATGAAGAGAGGAATCTTGTGACTCTGAGGAATGTGACTTTTTTCCGTGGGCTCAGCCCTAATTCACTGTTGCCACCTTCGTGCTTCAGTTCAAAGTCAGGTCTGCTTGATACTAGATCTTGATCTGCTTGATAAGGGCCTGATTCTTGAAGCCATCTCTATGTGTGCAGGGAGATGGCCTGAGGGTGATTGGGTAAGGAAGGAAGGTGACCATTTAGGACTTGGCATAAAACATAAAAATATTTTAAGTAAAAGTATTTCATAGGTTACAGCAGTTTTATAAGACTTGTTTTTATAAGATGCTCCCATTGGAAAAAGGGGTCAGGTCAAGAGCATGTGACAGAATTATTTCCAACAAATGTGTCCATCCTGATCCCATGGAAGAAGAGACATTTATAAGCAGCAAAGGCAAAGAAAGGTAAAATGTAGGATGAGCATATCTTTCTTTCCCTCTTACTGGCACCAAAACCCAACAAGTTGTCCCAGATAGAGTCTTCTAAGTGTTTGTACCCTTCACTTAATCCCTCATAGTCTCTACTGTACTTCTAGAATAATTCTGAGCTCAGTCCTAATTCACTGTTGCCGCCTTTTTGCTTCAGTTCAAAGTCAGGTCTGTCACATGGACTGTTACAAGTTCCTCATGGAATTCTGAACCTCTACTCTATCCATTTCTGCTGGACTACCAGGATGACCTTTCTGAAATCCAACCTCATGCCATTCTTCTGACTGTCCCTATGAGAGCACCTTCCTAACAAGACATAAAGGACAAATGTAGGACTTCCTGTTGTATTTTCATTCATCTCTGCTATCACCTGCTTTGCTCTTCCCTTCTGATTTTCCCATGACATCTTACATATCCTTCAAGATCCAGCTCAAATATGTTCTTCTGAATTAAACTTCCTTGATATCCTCATCTAAAATGCCTGCCTTCTCTAATCCCAAGACACCCATGCTTTTATGACTCGTGATACAGTACTAGTTTTTCTCTCCTCCCTAGTGAAGTTCTTGGTTTCAATGTTTATGCTAGGTGATTATGAGCACAAATAGTTCCAACCTATGGTTGTGTGACTTACTGTTTATTAACTTTATGATGATTCACAGGTAATATTCTTTGACATAACATGCTTTACACCTTGAATTTTGACATGGTCATGGACTAGTGATATGTAATACTGCAGTCTGCCTTGTAAGTCTGGTCAGTAAGTCAGTAACATGGCTGACAGGGCAACAACCCATACTCTTGTGCGGTAAACTCCTAAATGACAATGAGGTCAGATATAGTAAATGCACTTTGACCCATGGTATTTTCAATTTACGATGGTTTTAACAGGATGCAGCCCTGTCATAAATGGAAGAAACTTGGTAGTTTGTCCAGTGGCTTCTGTGGATAGGTACTAAACGGATGAGTACCAAAGGGTACTCAAAGCTTTTAAGGCTGAACAAAAGGGTACCAAAGCCTTTAAGATACCATCATCCAAAATACTGATTTCTACAAGGAAAGAGTGAGGAAGAGTCTCACCAAACATGATTATGAAACTAAAGGATCTTTTCCTTCAAAATGAATCCTAGTTACTTAGAGAGAAAAAGTGGTGGGGATTGTGTAGGCATTTGTTTAATCTGATTTGGTGTCCTTGATGACAGTGTCTTGAACTGTCAAATATGTAATAATCACCTAGGAACCCTCTTAAAGACTGATTCAAAGGAACCTCTATGGGTGAACTTATGATTCTAATTACCAAGTTCCCAATTCACTGAGGCTTTGGGTCCACTGACCACATATTACCTGAGAATTTCAGGGTTTACAGGATGTGCATGTTAAAAAAAAACAGATTTCAAGTCTCCAAAGGTGGCATCAGATCATAACTAATATGATGACCTCCAGTAGAACCAGCACCATTTGTTGAAAAGGCTATCTTTTTTTCCATTGGATGGTTGTAGCTCCTTTGTCAAAGATCAAGGGACCATAATTGATCATTTATCATCAAATAATCATTTCTGGGTCTTCAGTTCTGTTCCATTGACCTAACTGCCTGTCACTGTACCAATACCATGCAGTTTTTAACTGTATTCCTTGGTAGTACTGCTTGAGGTCAGGGATACTGATTCCCCCAGAAGTTCTTTTACTGTTGAGGGTAGTTTTAGCTATTCTGGGTTTTTTGTTATTCCAGATGAATTTGAGAATTGTTCTTTCTAACTCTATAAAGAATTGAGTTGGGATTTTGATGGGGATTGCATTGAATCTGTATATTGCTTTTGACAAGATGGCCATTTTTACTATATTAGTCCTGCCAATCCAAGACCATGGAATATTTTTACATCTTCTTCTGTCTTCTTCGATTTCTTTCTTCAAAGACTTGAAGTTCCTATCATACAGATCTTTCACTTGTTTGGTTAGACTCACACCAAGATACTTTATATTGCTTTGGCTATTGTGAGGGGTGTCATTTCCCTAATTTCTTTCTCAGCCTGTTTATCCTTTGCATATAAGAAGGCTACTGATTTGCTTGAGTTAATTTTTATATCCAGTCACTTTGCTGAAGTTGTTTATCAGCTGTAGGAGTTCTCTGGTGGAGTTTTTGGGGTCACCTAAATATACTATCATATCATCTGCAAATAGTGATAATTTGACTTTTTCCTTTCCAATTTGTTCCCTTTGACCTCCTTTTGTTGTCTAATTGCTCTAGCTAGAACTTCAAGTACTATATTGAAGAAATATGGAGAGAGAGGAAAGCCTTGATTAGTCCCTGATTTTAGTGGGATTGCTTCAAGTTTCTCTCCATTTAGTTTGATGTTGGCTACTGGTTTGCTGTATATTGCTTTTATTATGTTTAAGTATGGGCCTTGAATTCCTGTTCTTTCCAAGACCTTTAACATGAAAGGATGCTGAATTTTGTCAAATGCTTTTTCAGCATATAATGAAATGACCATGTGGTTTTTTTCTTTTAGTTTGTTTATGTAGTGGATTACATTTATGGATTTCCATATATTGAATCATCCCTGAATTCCTGAGATGAAGCCTACTTGATCATGGTGAATGATTGTTTTGATGTGTTCTTGGATTGAGTTGAGTTGGCAAGAATTTTGAGTATTTTTGCATCGATATTCATAAGGGAAATTGGTCTAAAGTTTCCTTTCCTTGTTGGATCTTTGTATCAGTGAACTTGTGGCTTCATAGAACAAGTTGGGTAGTGTTCCTTCTGTTTCTATTTTGTGGAATAGTTTGAAGAGTATTGGTGTTAGGTCTTCTTTGAAGGTCTGATAGAATTCTGCCCTAAAACCATCTGGTCCTGTGCTTTTTTTGGTTGAGAGACTGTCAATGACTACTTCTATTTCTTTAGGGGTTATGGGACCATTTAGATGGTCTATCTGATCCTGATTAAACTTTGGTAGTTTGTATCTGTCTAGGAAATTATCTATTTCATCTAGCTTTTCCAGTTGTGTTGAGTATAGGCTTTTGTAGTAGGATCTGATATTTTTCTTTTAATTTCCTCGGTTTTTGTTGTTATTTCTCCCTTTTCAGTTCTGATTTTGTTAATTTGGATACTGTCTCTGTGTCCTATGGTTAGTATGGCTAAAGATTTATCTATCTTGTTGATTTTCTCAAAGAACCAGCTCCTGGTTTTGTTGATTCAGTTGCTAATCAATCCATTCTTATCTCCATGTACTAAGCTCAAGTCCAAGTGGATCAAGGACCTCCACATAAAACCAGACACACTAAAAGCAATTGAAAAGAAACTGGGGAAGAGCCTTGAACACATGGGCACAGGGGAAATTTTCCTGAACAGAACACCAATTAGCTTATGTAAGAATTGACAAATGGGACCACATAAAATTACAAAGTTTCTGTAAGGCAAAAGACACTGTCAAAAGGACAAAATGGCAACCAACAAATTGGGAAAATATCTTTACCAACCCTACATCTTACAGAGGGCTAATATCCAAGATATACAAAGAACTCAAGAAGGTAGACTCCAGAGAGCCAAATAACCCTATTAAAAATGGGGTACAGAGCTAAACAAAGAATTTTCACTTGAGGAATATCGAATGGCTGAGAAGTACCTAAAGAAATGTTCAACATTCTTAGTCATCAGAGAAATGCAAATCAAAACAACCATGAGATTTCACCTCAGACCAGTCAAAATGGCTACGATCAAAAACTCAGGAGAAAACAGGTGCTGGGGAAATGTGGAGAAAGAGGAACGCTCCCCCACTGCTGGTGTGGTTGCAAGCTGGTATAACCACTCTGGAAATCAGTCTGCCAGTTCCTCAGAAAATTGGGCATGATACTACCACAGGACCCTGCTATACCACTCCTGGGCATATACCCAAAAGATTCCCCAGCATGTAATAAGGACACATGCTCCACTATGTTCATAGCAGCCCCAGTTACAATAGCCAGAAACTAGGAAGAAGCCAGAAATCCCTCAATGGAAGAATGGATACAGAAAATGTGGTATATTTACACTATGGAATACTAATCAGCTATTAAAAACAATGAATTCATGAAATCCTTAGGCAAGTGGGTGGAACTGGAGAATGTCATCCTGAGTGAGGTGACCCAATCACAAAAGAACACACATGGTATGCACTCACTGATAAGCAGATATTATCCCAGAAGCTCGGAATACCCAAGAAACAATTCACACATCAAATGATGACTAAGAAGAAGGAAGGAAAGGCCCCTGTTCCTGGAAAGGTTCAGTGCAACAGTGTAGGGGAATACCTGGATAGGGAAACAGGAAGGGGGTGATTGGGGAACAGGGGGAGGGAAGAGGGCTTATGGAACTTTCAGGGAGGGGGGAATCTAGGAAAGGGGATATCATTTGAAATGTAAATAAAGAAAATATCGAATAAAAAAATCATAGCTGATAGTTTCTCCTTTCTCTCAAAAGATCTATCCATCCTGGCACATCTAGACATAGCTTAGCAAGCTAAAAGACAGAAGGAATCCTGTTCTTAATCTGCCACACTTTGAAATGACATCTGTATTCATAGCTGCTCAAATACACTAAACAAGAATAATCTGATAAGAACTGGAGAGATGGTTCAGTGGTTAGGAGCACATTTTTCTCTTGAATTTGATTCCAAGCATCCACACGAGGTAGTTCACAACCCTCTGTAAGTCCAGCTCTGGGCAGATTTGGCGCTCTCTGTTGGCCTCCATGGCCACCACCCTTCTCTGCGCCTGCCCCTCCTTCCACATGTATATGGTTAAGTGGAATAAAAGTAGATCTTGAAAAATAATTTTTAAAAACAATGTACCAATTAAAAAGTACAGTTCTGAGAATAGCTAAGTGCCCAGTTAAGAGTTATTCCAGCTGTATTTCCAGGTTTTCCCTTTTGAAATTCCAGCACCGAGGTTGATTACCCGTGGGGGACAGGGTGGCTATTGGCTGTAGGTTTGAGATGTTTACTCATTCTTAGTTTTTTAGAACAAAGTAGAAAGTGAAAATTACATCTAAGCACTGTTAGCTTCAAGGAATTTGCTTTTAGGCAAAAAAATCTGAATTCTACAAAGCACCCATTTATTCAGAGACTTCTTAACTAGACTTCACAGCATTGAAAATCCCAAATGTTAATGGTCATAGCACAGAAAGATACTTATAAAAATCTCATTACTAAATAAGCCCCAGTGTCTATTAATGGGCACTTTAGTAAATAAAGCACATATTAATACTACAGAAAAATAGAAGTCAGTAACACAATACAATAGATATAACTTACTAAAATAGGTAACAAAATGTACTGGATTTGAGTATACTACAATATTTTATCTTTTAGTTAATGTAGAATGTTTTGTTACATCACATTAGGTGTCTTCAGACATGGCACTATAGGTATTTTAATTTTTTCCAAAGTGAATAACTTAAAAGTATGATTTACAAGTGGCCCAGAACAAGCTTGGGGTAACTTACCCGTGTATCTAAGCTAACAGAAATTGCAACACACATACCCTAGAACACCAGCCACATTCCCTACGGTAGAATACACCCAGAAAGGCTCAGGCTGCCCAGGAGCCCAGGAGTCCCATTAACTTATTACAAACGCCTTCCACCGGAGGGTTGTTAAATAAGGCTCTAAGTCTCAGGGAATGAACAGAGGGAAGCCGGGGACTTGTCACCTTGGACAGGTAACCAGTCATATTTTGATGAGGAAGCAAACATCCTGGTGACATTTCTGACAGGCTTGAAGGTGTTGAGTCCGAGTGTGAACAGCTGAGTTACTTGGCACTGCATTCATCCAAGCCCTCCACTCCCGGGCTATTTCCCTCCTTGCCAGGAAAACCCATGTGCGCCTGCGGAACAGCAGACTGAGTGGTCGCAGCTCGGGTCAGAGGTTCATAAGTTAGAGCCCGTGCCCACAGGCCTGTAAATCCTCAGAAATGAGACGTGAAGCCCTGCATATTGATGAACACACATCTATGGGAATCAGGACCCAGGCCTTTCATAATTTTCAAAGTGCAAGAAGCCTGGAAACATGATGAATTCCTAATGCACAACTTTCAAAAGTAGGAGAAATAAATCTGTGCCCATCCATAATTTGTAGATGCAGAATACGTAACAGACTTTCACACAGCCAGCTCAGATATAGAAATATCACGCAGAGCAAAAGACTCAAACCCTTTGAAGTACACACACGATTCTCTTATCACTGGTTGCAAATTTGACCTTCCCACCCCATTAGCTTATCTAGCTGATGGGAGCAAAAATCCCAATAACACAAAAAGATGGGGTGTTCCTCTGTGCTTCGCAACAAATGTTCTGATGCCTTTCCGCACCTAACCTGTTTCTCTGTCCCTTCTTGAAGATGTCTCTTAACACCACTGTCTCAAACCAGAGTGAGTCTGGGAGTAACCTGAAGTGCTTATTAACCCTGCAGATCTTGGGCATCCCCCAAGGTCTGGAACACAACCCATAGCTCTCTCTCTCTCTGTCTCTCTGTCTCTGTCTCTGTCTCTGTCTCTGTCTCTGTCTCTGTCTCTGTCTCTGTCTCTCTCTCCTCCAGTGGATCTTTGGATCAAGCCCAGCACAAACTAGCCAAGCATTCTCGTACTAGGCTACCTCTTCAGCATTCAACTTTTTGAGGCAGGGTCTCTGTAGCCAGGGTGACCTTGAAGTTGTAATCACCCCCACTGACCTCCTGAGTGATGGGAATAAAGGTGTATATCACATATCCAGCAAGGCTTCCATTTTAAAGAAGCTTCCTAAAGTATCCTGATGCAGGCAATCGCCCTCCCAGCATTTGTGGGACAAAGTAGCCTGCAATAGCCCTCCTTTTTGGATCCACCGAAACAACGATCTCTCTTTTTTGGAGTAAATCACCTTCCTTCCTTCCTTCCCGTCACCGAGGTAAGACTCTTGTGCCATCTAGATGGTCCCTTATTGTTATTGGACTAGGTGGTGTCACCCCGCTTTGTTTATTTCAGTCAAGCTTTCCAAACGATGTCCTCACAAAAGGCTTTTAAATGGGTAACACTCCCTCAAAACACAACTGATATGTGTTCAGAGCAGAGATGCCCCTTAGCGCACTAATTAGGAGTGGAACACAAGCAGATTTCTTCACAGCCTCACCAGTGACAAGGACTAATAGCTGTAATGAATGAAGACTTTAACCCGTTCTATTAGAGGTGATGATCAGAGGTGTGATCGAGTACCAGCTAATGAATCTAATCATGAAGTTTCAATGCTACATTACACTTCGGTTTGAAACCATCACACGGATGCCTTTGAGAGAGTGAAGGCAGCTATAAGATAATGTCAAGGTCAGGTTCGTCAGACTGCTCCATCAGTGCCTTGCACTGGAAAAAAAAATAGGAACCCTCAAGAATAGCAAGGGGTTTTCGTTGTAGGGCTGATAGGCCAATAATTTGTTTGCTGAGTTCATTGTGAAGTCTAATGAGAAAATTTCATCAACAAATGTGAACTCTTGAAGAAGAGCTCTTTACAGAATTCTAAGGAGTTTTAATTAGCATGCAGCTAGGGCTCATTAATTGGAATTCTACAAACAGAAAATTTATAATTTGTTCAGAAACCACAATAAAGGAGAACTGTGTGCTATAAAGAACAGCCTTTTAAAGGAAATTAATGAGATAAATAAAACTGCTCAGGACATATTTAAGCCTTAATGAGGACTAAGTTTTTGGTGCTGAAGATCATTTGGTTGAGCTGATGCAGCCTCAGCAAGCAAAATGAGCCCTTCAGGTTCCTGTGTCCTGGTCCAGAACTGTCTTCACCCCGTCCATCATTGCTGATGCTTCCCTGTGAGTCATAAGTGCACCTAATGGCACTCTGTGTATATGGCGGAGTTAGCAAAGCCTAGATGCTCTGTAAGCACACCCGATGACACCGTTCACACAGCAGCTCTGCCCCCTACCTATGCATCTTCAGCTGCTCTTGTTCTGGCCCTGCCCACCACTGGACCCTGAGTCAGGCCTGAGGCTTCTCAAAGTGGGCCCATTTCTTAGAGGTGAGGGTTCTATTATCACTTTAATAAGGTGCCAACAGTTGACCCTAAGGCCTCCCATATGCCAGGTAAGCTCTCCACCACTGAGCTCCATCCCTCGAGTGCACTGTGCTGACTCTAGGATCAGGATTTATCTGACATTCTCTGCATCTTGGGGACTCTTAGACTGGGCAAATGTCACTCCAGACATCTGGAAGGAAGGCTGGGAATTATACATAAAGGGCATGAAACAGTCATAGCATCAGTGACAGTTGTGAGTGTTCAAGTAGGTGTTAAAAAAAAAACTAAGGGAGGTCTCTACAGGGCTAGTGGGCTGGATGCCAGGATGGTTTAGAAGGCACCATTTGCTAGGAGAATCTCTTGGCAGAATCCTGGAATCTGATCTGACCCTATAAAACAGCTGGCTTGCTGCTGCAAGCTCCAGATATCTGGGAGCTGGATAAGTTTCTAGAAGTTTCTGGGATGTGAGAGTAAAGAATTCAAATTAATCAGATATTAAACAAAGATGGCAATTCACGAAATCTGGCATATAAATACAATAACTATCACACTGAGGGCTTCCAGTCAGTAAATCTGTTCCACTGCTCCTACATAAATTACATAGAAAGTCTAATCTAGTCATGATTTAGCTTAGTAACCACAGAAGCAGAGTAAAAGTGATGAATTCTGATTCGAGAATGCAGTACACCGGACACTTGTCTACTTCCTACATTTGATGGTTAGAGTTAATTGTCAACTTGACAGAATCTAGAATCATGGGAAATGGGCATCTAGGCATGTGTGTGGAGGATAATCTTGATGACATAAATTGAGGTGGGAAGGCCTGTCCACTATGGGTGGTCTCATTCCCTGGCTTGGGTCCTAGACTTTGTAAGTAGAAAGAGGGAACTGAGCAGTATGCCTGCATCTGTTGCTTCATGTGACTGCAAACATGATGTTTCAAACTGCTACAAGCTTGTGCTGCCATGACTTTTCCACCAAAATCAACTGTACCTTAAATCGTGAATTAAAACAAACCCTCTCTGCCTTAAGTTGCTGTTGTCAGACTATTTTATCACAGCAGTGGGAAAGAAACCAATACCTCATTGAGTTACTCCTCCCCTTTTCTTGCCATTGTATCAGCATCACAGAACTACAAATGAGCATGTTTAATGGACTTCTCCCCAACCCTGAAACAACTCTACTTTCCATGTCATTCAATACACAGTGTTGCTCTGACAAACTGGATAAAGGGCTAGTATTGGGTCTAGTGTGTCCCAGTCAGTGAAACTTAAGGATTAGTACATTTTTTTTTCTAGGAGAAAAATCAATGCCTATATAGCAATGCTACTTTACTTTACCTTGAACAAAAGATTAAGTATATCAAAGAATGATAGAAATAAATAGGCGTCCCATTTCCACTAAGTAATAAGAAGAGGCATAGTGAGTGAGTGTTAGTATTTGTTTGGGTTAAACATGTCATATCCAAGTCAGAGCAATCTCTCGGTCTTCCTCCCATGATTGTGAGATGACCTGTGCAGTAGCAGACACTGCGAGGAGGAGGAGGAGGAGGAGGAGGAGGAGGAGGAGGAGGAGGAGGAGGAGGAGGAGGAGGAGGAAAGTTACATAAAGGAGGAACAAGGCTCAAAGGCCAACATCTTGTAAAGAAATAGTCACAGACTGATGCTTGTGTTTCATTTCCTAGTCACGTGGCCTTCTCTATATTCTGGGCATTTGAGAATGCCGTAGTTTTAACTGAGAGGCCACACAAAACAGATGTTCCGGCCAGGAAGAAAAGTGAGAAGGGCAATGCACGATGCTGGACAGAATCCTAAAGATTTTAAGCTGTAATCTCTAGCATATAAAATATTACAATAGTAGATGCAGTAGGATATCTATCTATCTATCTATCTATCTATCTATCTATCCATCATCCATGTATTCTGGCATCTAACTTTAAAACACTGAATGCAAGCAATGGTGAGAGACAGGGTGGATCGGAGGAATGGGCAAAGTAAGCATCCTCCAAACAGACTTTGTAGGATTTTCTGAGAGGAAGATTAGTCAAGTGTGGAGACTTGGACATGTGACCCATCTGAATTCTCACAAATGTCTCTACTCCAGCCCTCACAGCCTTGTCCTTTCCCACGCAAAGCCCCGACTTTCACATAAGAAATCTACAAGTCGGTGAATTAAACCTAATAAGCATGTCATACTTATAATTGAACATGTCATGGGATCCAGCATGAGACTGGCATCCAGTTTCCTCAACACTGTGGCTACAAGAGATGATAATGGTTAATGGTCTAGACGAGCCATAAATTCTCTTGTTTTGTCACCTGCATTGAGGCAAGAACTTATAGCCTTTGTGTGTGTGTGTGTGTGTGTGTGTGTGTATGTGTGTGTGTGTATACATGTGAGCACATGTGCATGTGCCTATAAGACCTTGTATATATTAGGCAATGTTCTATCACTGAACTATATCTTTCTACCTCATCTTTTCTTTCTTTAAATTTTCTAATACAAATGCATGTATCAAAAGTAGCCACACTTCTTTAAAATGTCATACAGAAGTATCACTTGAATTTACCAAAATGTCTTTCTTAGGCACTTGTATTAGTCTGGGTTCTCTAGAGTCACAGATCGTATGGGCAGTCTCTATGTAGTTAGGGAATTTGTCGATGACTTACAGTCTGTAGTCCAACTCCCCAACAGTAGTCAGCAGCACTTGACTCCAATTAACCACAAACAGTGTTGAGGTACATGTTTCCTTTACACACCTTCAAATACAACTAAATCAAATAACTTACCGAAAATACCCATTTCTACAACTGTCTGCACAAACATTTCTAGCAGTTACTATTCTTAACTGTAAAAAGACAACCAGCCAAACTTTAAGGATCAGCAGAAACAGATGGGTGAAGGATAGAAGGCAGTTCAGAGAATGTTTATGATGTACAGAGAGCAGGCTTGGATCATACAAAGCCAGGAACATGAGCTAGATAAATGACCCTTGAATATACCAAAGACTGACATTGACCCTAATCATGTGACACCAGCCCTGCTTAGTTCCAGACTCTGCAGACTCCACCATAACCACCTGAGAAGAATCACAGCAATGAGAAGAAAAACCTTATTCTCATTGCTGCTAGCAAACACTTTAGGAACAGGGAGAAAGGCAATGCTAGGTTCAAGCAGATGCTGAGGAAGGCTGCATGTCAGCAGAAAGCAATAGAATCCTTGAAACGCACTGAGCCGCTAGAGCAGAGAAACCCAAAACCAATCCTGGTGTTCTCTGTGGCCACACAAACATTAAAATGGAAACAATGCATGAAAGGTTAGCATGACCCTCATGCAAGGATAATACAAATTTGGGAAGCAGCCTATAATTTTTGGAATATTCATATCTATCACCTATCTACCTATCATCTATCCCTCTATGCCTTATCTATATATTCATTACCTATTCATCTATCACCATTATCTATCATCATATCTATTCATCTATCTATCTATCTATCTATCTATCTATCTATCTATCTATCTATCTATCCATCTATCCTTCCCTCTTTCTAACTTCTACGTATCAATTTACATATGTATCTATCTATGCATCTGTCATCTATCCAACCATCCAGTTATCTATAGACCCCTCTATCACCTATTTACCATCTTTCTATCTATTCCTCCATTATCTGTCTGTCTTTCTGTCTGTCTGTCTACACATACATATAAATATATAGAAAGCAGAGGAGGAACTATTTGCTGGGAGAAGAAGACGAGTGGGAAGAAGGAAAAGACAGTAAAGGGGAGTGAATGAGAGTTACGTACAATGATGCACATATATGAAAATGGTACAACAAAACCCACCATCTTATATCATTAACTAAGGTGAGGGCCTACTCTACCTTGGTTTTCCTATTTTCTAGCAAAGTGAGTGAATGCAGGTATTTATGCCCCCTGGAGTTTTCTGTGAGATGCTTGCAGAAGCATCTTAATTGACTTGAGATGCACCTGCCTTGCAAACATATAGTCGGACAGAGTCTTTGAACTTATTTCTTCTTTTCCTTGAATGGTGCCAGAAGACACTACATGTCACTGCCTCTGGGGAATCCAGTCTGTTCCATGGACTTGCCAGTTTCAAGCTTTACTTAGCATCAGAACAACAGGGGATGTTCATCTGGAAGGAAGCAAGCACAGAACGTAGCTGATACTGTGCACAGAAAACAATCCAGACTTTGTTGTAAATATACATCAATCAAACTCTCAGGATAAAAGTAGACATGCCATATAGTGCTGGTGATACAAGATGGGAAGCATCGCATCACAAATGGGAGCCAGACATTTGATTATTAAAAATGTGTCATCGAAGTCAGAGAAGCAACAGAAGGAATTGAGAAATATTTGCACACCCAATGGAAAAGAGCCAACATGCTAATAAGTGAAAGCTACAAATAGATGGGGGGGAGGAGCCTCTTTATGGGATAAGGGGGAATACATGGACAGTTCAGTGGCCAAAGTCTGCATTGGAATGCATAGTAAGCGAGAAAAGGTGCTCAGGGTCACTAGCATTATCAAGAAGGGAATATTCACACACACACACACACACACACACACACACACACACACACACACATGCACACACGCACACACACACACACACACACACACACACACACACACACGTTCATGAGTGTATAGTGATAGCATTGAGTGAAGGCAAAGGATGATGAGAGAGACGAGCTCTGTAGGAGGGGGCACGCGACAACCCTCACTATTTGCGGATTCCGTATTTACAAATTTGCCAGCTCACCCAAGTGTATTTGCGAACCCCAGACTCAACCCTTGCAGCACTTCCACGGCCACTTGAGTCACTCACAGATATGCTCAGTGTCAAAGTTATGAGTCACTCAATAGATGCGTCCCCAGCTAAAGTGGAAAAAAGGTGACGCCCTGCCTTATTTCAACCTCCATACTATAAATAAGTGTTCTTGTGTAGCTCCTTTCAATAATTTTAAGCGACTGCCCGGTGCTGCTGGGCTGTCTGCTGTGCTTAAGTACAAGAAGGCTAGGCTACACCCTATGGAGAACCTTGTACTGGAGGAGCTGTGGCCATGGGTGAGCTGTATCAGTGGATCAATAGTGTGCAGCGAGTAAGCTGTCTTTAAGTAGAATTATCATCCCTGATGCAAGGTATGGGCAGAGTCTCGTGGGGACTTCCTCTGTATCTCCTTTAGAGCTAATTGTTTATATATCAATTCAATGTATTTTATACCTGTAAAATGGTCTTGTGTTTGGTTGCTCAGCATTTAAAATAGCATTATAAGGTGTAACTAAGCAGAAGGGTGCTAAGTGACTCCCATTTGTCACGGCCTTTTAGGAAAATAACACTGCCGGTGGATAACACTGAAAATGTGCCTTTTAATCCCAGAAATATCTATCATCTCTGCTGACTTACCTCCTCTAATGAAGGCATCATTCGAAATGGTAATGAAGTGGAACACAGATGACATCAGGAAACACTCTGTTGTTTGTCAGAAGGGCAATGCAGCAACATTTTAACATCTACAAACTTGGGAAAATTACACGCCGAGTGAAAAACGTGCATAATTCCTCAAAATGCTTTTCAACGTTCCCGATGCCATTTGCTGGCTCTTGTGCTCATATTTCCTCTTAGGTGGGGCTTATCCTCCGTGTTGGGCTGCATCTCTAGCAACCTGACACAGGTGTGCGGGTATGTGTGTCTCTATGTGTATGTGTGTATGAGTGTGTGTATGAGTGTGTGTGTGTGCATGCATATAATGATTTTTTTAATCTTAATGGTTTTCTTTATGATTTGAGAGAAGTAAATTTTAAAGTGTTCTACATGAAAACAAGCAAGAGAAGGAAGAAATCAAGACAAAATAACCATAAAAATAAACCGGACATAACTATATACCATACAAAGTTCTGCCTCTTGGGCCTGTTGACACCTGGTGGGATTCTGAAAACAGGGTAGGGCTGGACATACATGTATGCCTTGATCTCTTCACTCTGCCTCCTTAATCACCATAGGTCTCTGGGTCAGATTCCCACTTAGCTATGTACATGGACATGTCAATCATTTAAGGGGTAACTAACTAGAGCTGGTAGCCTTCCTCTTCAAGACCAAAGACAACAAAATAATACTTGCGAATGTTTTTTCAGAATGGAGTCATTGTAGCCACCAGCTTTTTTGTCCTATTTAGACCACAGAAACAACCTAGGATTCCCTGTCAATGCTCCACTGAAGGAGTCTGGAGTCATCCTTTGCTGCAGTCACTTAGATCCCAGGACCAGTCACCTTTGTAGACAGGTCACCCCATGATGAGACTGCCCTTTCTTAGATGCCAGCAGTTATACCATGAAAAGAACTGAGGGTATCCCACCTTAGCAGAAGCAGCCACTCATGATGGAAACCAAATTGCCTGGTTCTAGCAACGATGACTTTTCTGGGCCCTGGAAGAACCAGAGCTCAGATAATGCTCAACCAGATCCTGACTGATCAAAATACTAACCAAACCCTCCCCCTCTTTGAATCTGAACCTCATGGCAGCTCCCTAGCAGACAGATGAAGATGCTTGGTCCCCTTGTCTTCCCGGTAGTCTGACAGTGATCAGAACCCTTACATGCTCTCACATTACTCTGCTTTTTAATTTGGGGAGTGGAGGTGGGCAAGTAGTTGGACCGGCCACAGATCCCTGAAATTGGGCCTTTTGTCATCTAAGAGTCTAGTAAAGTCAAACCTTAGCTTATGCCATTGTGGGGAATGAGTTGAAAAGCCCTTAGCAGGCAGCTTGTCTGTGCAGAAGCAGAGTCTCGAAAGATTTACTTCTCTTGTGATCTTATCTGCATTCTGAGTTATGTCTGTAGAGATCAGGCTGTGCCCTGCTCAGAGTTACTCCATATTATGTACAAGACATGGTTTCAGGCTGTGTCTTAGTAATCCAGGCCCCATGGCTCATCAAATTCATCAGACCAATGAAGAGTGCGACTCCATCGCCAGGGTTCCCTAAGAAGGACGACATCAATACCTCAGTGGGTACGGCTCTACCGACCTGTCACTTGGCCATTAACAGGCAGAATTCCCAACCAGGCATGTTTTCTTGCTCAGCACCCCACTGCTAGCGTGGTCTATTCAAATTGTTGATCATCTGTCCTTCTAGCCCTGGTACTTCCCTTTATTGCTTCACGCCAGGCTTTTTTTTTTTTTTTTTTTTTTTTTAATTTTATTTTCTATATTCTATGTTTACATTCCAAAGGCTTTCCCCTTTCCCAGTTCCCACCCACCATAGTTCCCATAGTTCCTCTCCCCCCCATCTGTTCCCCAATAATTCCCCCTCCCCCCTCGGTTTCTTTACTAAACTGGAAGCAATCTTTACAGGCCCAGGGTCCTCTCCTTTCTTCTTCTTGGGAATCATTTGACTTGCTATTTGTGTCTTGAGTATTTAGGGCTTCTGGGCTCATTAATATCCACTTATCAGTGATTGCATTTCAGGTGCATTCTTTTGTGATTGGGTTAATTCACTCAGGATGATCACGCCAGGCTTTAATAGCCGAACTCAACCCCAAGGCTAGGCTCAGTTCTGACACAGTTGTAGAGAGAATACCTTGTGTGGTATGGATGCATCACCTGACAATTAAAAAGCTTATAGCCTATGGCTTAGGGCTTAGGAAAGAGAAGGAGAGACAAGGACAACCAGGAGGAAAAGAATTCTGAGATAGAGCCAGGCAGGAGATTGACCATGAAGATGTGACAAGACTGACCTATGGTACCCGAGCACAGGTGACCAGCCATGAAGCAGAATGTGGGTTAAAATAAATGGGTCACCTTCAGTGATGACCTAGTCAGAGTAGAGCCTTGCTAGATGGCCAAGGTACTCGTAAATATATTTTGAGTCTGAGTCTTACTTCTGGGAGCATGGGGTTGGGAGGCAGAACCAGTACTAGCTTCAGCACATGGTGGCTTGAACGGCTGTGACTCCAGCAGCAGCTCCCTAGTGGGGTTCTCTATCTAGCCTAAGTCCTAGTATGTATGTATGCATGTATGTATATAGTGTATTATGCTGTGTGAGAGTTAGCAGTTAAGACTGAAATAAAAGAACTGTTTTCCACAGTCAGCTATCAAAAGATCTGCCTAGTGGTAGCCAATGAAACTTGTGAATTCAGGCATGATCTGTAAACTCTGACATTGTGAAAGACCACAGAGTAGTGTTTCCGACAGTGTGCTTATGACAATGTTTATTTTCACCTTTAATGCATCTATTTTTAAATAACTAAGGAGAATGTATAAAACCTGAGGTTCTGTAGAATATAAACACAATGCAGGCTCTTTGGGCCTGTCCCAATCATTCTTAGTGTTCATGTATTAGAGCTCAGAACTGTATTCTACAAGCCTTTTTAGGGCAGCCGTCTGCAGGTCATCTTCTCTGAACATTGTGAGAAGCCCTGGGCCCATGTCACCTTGTATCCAAGCACATTGCCTATGGGGATACAACTGATGAAGCTGCTCAGGTTGACTGTAACCGTCATCCCATCATCCTACCTCTATGAGCTGGTGGCTCTCTATCACCTTGACTGGAGTTTGGGGTGATCCCAAGATCTTCAATCAGATGTTAACGGGTAACCTGTTAAAGCCTTCCATGTCTGAGCTGTTACTCCACTTCATCCTTAGCAGCTACCTTGATTTTTTTTTCTGTATCTGTATGTTGTTAGAAGAAGGAGTGTGCCATCACTTTCTGCACAAGGTCCTTAATAGGCCAGAACTGTAAAATGAAGCTCGTATCCTCACAGGACCAACGTATCCACTGCCGAAGAACTGGTTTATCTTCACAATGAGGTCAGAGCTCTTTTTTAGAATACACATTGAGGTGGATCAGCAGGCAGCGTGCTTGTCATGCAAGTGTGAGGAACACACCTTATCATCCATGAATGCCAGGGGGGTTGGTAGACTCCTGGCTGTCCCAGTGCATGGGAGGCAGAGTCAGGGATCTCAGGAGCAGGCAAGCTAGCCAGGCTACCTAATCAGTGAGTTCTGGTCCAGGAAGAGACCTTGTCTAAAATATAAGGTACAGATTGAGCAAAAGACTCCACACCAACCTCTGGCCACACGTGCATACATGCCTAACACACACACACACACACACACACACACACACACTACACACATACATAGGCAAAAGAAAAAAATCATACTTCTTAAACTGAAAGAGAAATGATGTCTGTTGCTCAAAGTAAACTTATTTGTCTTATCAAAAGTAAGAAGACAGCAAAAGAGTGAGGTGCACACAGAAACATAGAGCAAGAAGAAGGAAGTGCCCCAGAGTTTTTCAGGCTTCATTAACTTTATATTATTTCTACAGGTTCCTATCTTCACCAGAACTGGTTCCAGCCAGCGACTATCATTTCAGAGTTAGGATAATTATTGTTTCCTTAGATTCCCACTTGTGAGACCTGTGATTTAGTGTGCACACATTGGTATTCTCTTCTACCTGATGGTAAGATGATCTTTAAATATCTTACTGCATTTCACACTTGAAAGAGCTTGGGAAGAAATTTGCCTTATTTGGTAAGATCCTTCTCTTTATGAGTTTGATAATTTATTGTGTTGGGGCTAGGCATTATATTTGTTTTGTGGTTACCACAGTAACTAATAGGTGTCAAAAATCAATGTCATAGTCTCTAGGAACATATCTATGGGTCCCATAGACATCTGCATCTATACAAAGTGTAGTTTTACAATGAAAGCCCCAGAAGGTGAGTTAGATCAAAGGTTTTTTGTTTGGGGAGAGGCACATGCTTTCCCCAGTGAGGCTTTGAGTACATCTCTCAAGGTCTCTGGAATGGAAAAATGGTCTCCATGGACATGCTACATTTCAGTCCATGTGACTCTCAAGAGAGAACTGGAGACCAGGATATAAAACACACACCTCTATAGACTGCCATGAGATACTGTAATGACAATTGAGACCACAGGGTAGAACTATATACCGTCTTAGTGTTTGGGATTCCTTCTACAGTCCAGAACCCTGGGGAGATCATTAACAGATCTGAGAACTACTCAGGTACTCAGAAAAAGATCTGGTCTCTGAGATCCAGAAAGAAGGACACCTTTGGTCTAGCCTACCTTTCTTCTGGGAGGAAGATGCATGGAGACCACACCTATTATGAAGACTGGTCTGTGGGGAGTCAGAAATGACTTCATGAATATCTCAGGCTGAATGATGACCAGGAAAGAAAAACAAAATAGCAAGGGAGACAAAGAGGGATGGATTGGATCCAAACACATGACATGGATGTATAAATAGTAAATAAAATATTTAATAACAAAAGGGGTGTGGACAGCAGCTCCTGGTGCTGAGAGCAGCAGTGGAAGCAACAAGCTACAGAGGTTCAGGGTAAAGCCAGCAACACAAAACAAGTCACCACTGTCCTTGGGTCCCTAGAAGGAAGGCTCCATAGTGTCACGGGGAGACACTAGGCCAGAACGTGGAATAACAGCTGAGTCCTAATCACAACTGCTGCAAATCTGCACAGATGAATTTACGCAAATCAGAAGAGAGGTTCTGATTCTCACTGGTCAGCGAGCTTACATTCAAAGAGCACTACTCTGGGAAGACTCATAGCTGTATGCCGCCTACAGGCTTCCTTCCTTCCCCCTTCCCCATAACAGACCTATGGACACGAGTTCTTCTGGAAGTTACATGTGTAACTGAACAATCTTAGTACCAGTTTCTGTTTGGAAGAGGTTTTATCTGTTGTTTTGTTATTGTTCTTTTTTGAAACAGGGTTGCTCTGTGTAGCCCTGGCTGTCCTGCCTGATCCTCAAACTTAGAGATTGGCCTGCCTCTGCCTCCCAAGTGCTGGGATTAGAGGCATGCGCCACCACCACACAGCTTGGAAGAGTTTATTCATTGATTGATTGATTGATTGATTGACTGACTGACTGACTGACTGACTGACTGATTACTGCTAATGTTTCAGTATACAACAGGGAGAAGAAAATAATAGTCAGATGTCTATATCACACCATAATTGTTTTTCAGAAAATCAGTTCACATTCTTGAGATTATTTTGTGAATAGAAATATATAATTTATGTATACACAGATGCTATATAGAAAACAGTATTCTAGTTTTTTTTCTTTTTTAAAAAATTTAGTTTGGTCATTTGAGAAAAAGTCTTATTGTGCAGGATAGGTTGGCATGAAACTTATGTTCCTTCTGCCCCAGCCTCCTAAACACAATAGGATTTTAAAGTATGCTATCATGCCCGGCTAGGATTAACTATTTTGTCTGTTTTTTAAGACAGAATCTCTTAAAGCCTACACTAACCTTAAACTCACTATGTATTTAAGAATGGCCTTAAGTTCTTGATTTTCCTGCCTTCACCACTTAGTTCTGGGATTACAGGTATGGGCAAATACACTCAGCTAGGATTTATTTTTACACAGTGTTGTTTAAAAACTTTTCTGGTCAAATGAAATTCTCCATTAAATTCTATCCCATGAGCTCAATATAATTCAAAAATTGCAAGAAAGATAAATAGATAATAGTCCTCAGAAATAAATTGGTCCCCATGATAGTACCCTGAGGTATTCAGCTTGCCACACAGAAGTGGCTAACACTGATATGCTAATGTCATAACACACAGGCTCAGGGACAAACTTAGGCCACCACAAAAAGGGCTGTTAACAAACAAAATAGTTAATCCTAGCCGGGAATATACTCAATTTTAAATAAAAAGATCTAAAAAGTGTCAAATTAAAGGTGAGGAGAATCTTTAGTTTTAAACTATCTTTCAGAAGGAAAAAGTATCTTCTATTCAGTATGAAGAGTATCCTCACAGTAAGTCACTAGGTGCTCAGGCCAGGCAGAAATGGGTTCTTTTTTCAATAGGGAGAAGGAACAAGGCTAGAAGAAGGCTCAGATGGGAGATGGGGCAGTTTGGGGTTGAATATGGTAAAGGTTTGGTTTCCAGGATGGGGGCTGTGAACCTTTAAGGGGCAGGACCTGGTGGGAGGTCCTTAAGTGATTGGTGGGCTGCCCTTGAGGGAGGTTGTAAGGTCCTGGTCCTTTCTTCATTTATTTTGCTCCCTGGACATAAAGGGAAAGGATACGCTCCAATTGTGATGATCTGTCTCACCACAGGCCCATAGTTACAAGAGATCACTCGAGGCTGGGAATTTCAGAGTTGTGAGCCCAAACAAGCCTGTTCTCTTTATACCTTTAGGATCTCATATATTCATTATCATTACAGAAAGGTCAGTAACATGGAGAATGTCTGTCCTGGCAGTTGGGCAAGACAGGCGTTTTCTCTGCAGGCAGTGAGATGCTTGGGAAGGATGTGCTGGCAACACATTGCAGTCTAGACGTTTGTGTTTACGTTCACAAGCACTACTCAAATCCTTAGTCAGGGAAGCTTCTCTTGGCAGCGAGCACAGAGACTCATGGCAGCTCGGAATGCTTAGAACAAATGATAGGTGAGCGCTCTGTCGTAGACAGGACATTTATACCAACCGATTCCTGTCAGGCTCAAAGAACAATACGGAGGTGAGCACAGAAGAAGAAGCAGAAGGAATCTAAGAGATGAATGAAGGGCTTGGGAGAACTATCTTCAAGGCATGACAGCCATTGCAAGCTTGATCTTGTGGTGGCTATGTCTGCCGACACTGGACCTGCACAAGACTGGATGTGTTAACTGTCAATCAGGCATTTGGGAGGACTCGTGACTCGTGGAGCCCCACTGCTCCTTGCTGACCTACTGATGGATTCTAGGGGAAGGATGGGAGTTGTTTCCAGTTGTGTACCAAAGGGTGAGTCCACCAGAGAGCAAGGGATAGTTCTAACCACTTGGCTACACAGACAGCCCTGGTTAAAAACCAGTGGGTCACAAAACAGAACAGAAAATGGTAGAGAGGAGGAAGAGAAGGCAGTGGCGGGAGGAAGACAACAGAGAGTGGGAGACAAGAGTAAACAGTGCACTCTCCACATGTGCGAAATTGTCAAGGAACAAACTTAACCAGTAAGTATTAAAAAGAAATTCTGAAGAGGATGCTCTGAACCCAGGACTGGCTTCACCTCAGGGATGAATCAAGCTCTGGTTATGAAACTAAGAATGAAAATTTGCAAGTTCTGTGTCTGGTCTTACAGGTCAACAAGAGGTGCTTCTGTGGGTCTGATACACACACACACACACACACACACACACACACACACACACACGCTGTGAGGATGGAGTTTCTTGGCTTATGGGGATGGATATTCTTGTTGGTGTCTGAACCTCCCTATCCAGGACCTTGGATTATCTACACAGTTAATTGCAGGAGCTGCCGCTGGCCTGGCAGGGCTCCGAAAGAAATCTGAGTCTACCCTTTCCCTTTCCTTTTACAGTGACTCTCATCATGTCATTGATGAACACGGGGAGGCAAATGTCTTGAAGAAGGGTCTCTTTTCTTCTCAGAGCCTGCTGCTATGCAAGGCCACGCCATAGGATACTCTCACTGGCTTGAAAGGAAGGCATAACAAAGTGCAATTGGAAATGAAAAGAAGAGTGTAAATTAGTTACGAAGTGGTCCAAGAGCATCTCTTTCCCCTTGTCAGAAGCTCCTAAGCGTAACATCAAAGAAGGCAATCTTCTTGTCCTATGCTTTCAATGCAGAATACAGAGAAGCCTTGTTAAGAATCAGGGCACTAGTCCAAAACTCAGCTAATCACAGGCCTCATAGGTAGGGGCTGACATGGGAAAATATAAAATAGTCCAGAAATTTTCAGAAAAACCTGGTCACAGCATATGAGAACTGACCACCAAATATAGAAGTACAAAAAAAGAAAAAAAGAAAAACACAAAAGAAAGAAAAGAAAAGAAAAGAAGAGAAAAGAGAAGGGAAGGGAAGAGAAGAAAAGAAAAGAAAAGAAAAGAAAAGAAAAGAAGAGAAGAGAAGAGAAGAGAAAAGAAAAAAGAAAAAGGAGGAGACAACCCCAGGATTGTGTGAGGCACAACTTATAAGGGACTCATGAATCCCCAGCCAACCAGAAAGTACTGAGTACATTTTTCAAAATGTGACAACTATCAGTAAAGGAAAAGCCTGAGTAAATCTAGTCAGCAGAAAATGCTTGACTGACATCTTGACTTAGTTTTTCTTACTGGGTTTGGGATGTATATCAGGGTTACCTGGTCGTCAGATAAAAGTTATGACCAAGATGGCTATGGTCACAGCAAGCTAAATCCCTACACAGGGCATGGCTGGGCTTTCTAGCATTGGTCTTTGGTCTCCCCCTGACCCCCGCCCCCCCACACACATTGCTCCTATACTTGGCAATGGGATATAGCTACTCCATGGGGCCTTTCAGGAAGATACGACATTGGTGAGATACCTGTGCATGGTACTTGACTGTTTTTTTTTTCCTTTTGGTTTTTTAAGACAGGATTTCTTTGTGTATCCCTGGCTGTCCTGGAATTCACTTTGTAGACCAGGCTGGCCTGGAACTCAGAGATCTGTCTGCCTCTGCTTCCCAAGTGCTGGGATTAAAGGCGTGTACCATCATGCCCAGCTGTATGGTCCCAGTTTTGTGATTGCTTTACTTTGAAGTGACATGAAAAAGTCAAGAGAGTGTACCTGTGACCATGTACGGGATGCACACCAACAACCCTTAGAGCTGGGCTTACCGCACAACTAGGGAAGCAGCAGAAACCTACAAAGGGGGTCATTTTTTCCATTGAAGAGACTAGATCACTCTTGGGGGCCAGGTCCATCTTGGGGCATTTCTTGTGTCTTTCCACATTAAGAAGAGTGATAGCCAGGACACAAATGCTGATTGAGCTTAGAGGGGGGAAAGATGCCACAGAAAGCAGGTCCATGGAAATGTAATAATTTACTTACTTAGTCTTTGAAGTTTCGTTGAACTATTTCCTGATGCAACATGCTTGGCAAATTTTTAGAAATCCCAACTCTATTCAGCTACCTGCAACGTCTATCCACAACTCCCACTGACAAACGCATCCCTGCACGGCTTCACAAATCAAACACAATCTGTCTCCAATTTTCCCATTACCCTTCTCCCTCATCAAACTGCTGGTGGCTAACAGGCAATTCAGAGAGCTCGGCTGGGCCAAAATACCTTTGATTAGGTTCAGTTATCAACGGAAGTACAAGGCTCCGCAGCTTCATTCGCCATGCTATATACCCCAAGGCATTACCTAGGGGTGCATGCTTCAGAAATCCCTTGCTGAGCCCCCAAAGTGGGTGCAAGGGAAGGCTCTGTCACTGAGATAACTGAGATCATTGGTCTTTGTAACCCTGGCTTTTCTCAGGCACCCCCAAGATCTATATGGCTTGGGGCCTCCTTCCCAAGGGAATGCATTGGTTCTGTTTTGACAACGGTTTCAATATTTCTAAGTCTACTTTAGGATAAAATTTGTTAGATCCCGCCATGCACCTCTCCAAATAAGCTAGATTCACCTGTCATGAATTTATTGGCCATGTTTAGTTAGTTTGAAAATATGGAAAAGTGTAACAGAACAAAATATGAATAGACTTTTTAATGTTCACTATTTTCTCAACGTTACAGTTTGGTTTTACAACCATGTACACAGCACTTAGATTTTGTTAGCTATGATAAGTAATTCAGAGAGTCTTGAAGGCATTGTTAGAGTATGTGCACAGGTTTGATGCAAATACTATGACATTTTATGTAGGAGACTTGAGGATTCACAGATGTCACAGAAGAATCCTGGGACAAGCTTTTATATACACCAAAGAGAGAGTACGCTCATACCTGCTGTGTTATAGCAAGTAATTGAACAAGAAGGACAGTTTTTATTTTTCTGCCTCAAATATCTATCCTAAATATGCCTTGCCCATGGATTGAGATGGACATCCTGACTTAGTGCCCCTTGCTAGTGCATGGTTTCTGAGCACAGTGGGTCAGGGAAAAGGCAGAGAGAACCCTCTGAGACACAGGCCATTTAATGCTTCTCTGCCGGCCGGCCATCTATTTGCCAAACAAAACAGGGCTTGTGTGGAGGATTAGCTGGCAGTGTGGAGAGGTGGAGGGGCTGTCCCTGGCCTTATGTTGGCCTTCCTATATGTGACTGGATCACTCAACTGATCAGGCCAATATATCAATTTATAGAATTTTAAAGGAACCTTGAATGTAAATCTATGGCTATGAAAATGGCACATTTTAATGAACTCACATATTTTGATAGTAAGAATTTATAAAGCAACAACGCCTTAAGGTCAGAAGTGGGAACTCTCCACTGGTATCTTGTCCTGTCTTAATGTTTCACTTGGAAGCTTTGTAAGCAAACAGCAGGACAGGGAGGAATTGCATTTCTGCTTAAATGACATAATATAGCACGATTACCTAGCTCTGGGAAGGCACCCCACAATGTTAATTTCTTTCCCACCCCTGCTTTGTCTTCCAGATTGTATCATCAGGTTTTAGTTCTGGCTTAGCCAGAACCATTGGATGATTCATGATGACAGTAAAGGTATTTTGTTCGCGCAGTAGATACTCAGCACCCAGTGTAGTCACATGTAGTGCTGGGAACTAGAGATGCAAAGGTGAATATTACCCAGGTCTTGTCCTCACAGAGCGGAAGGTCCAGTGGGGAGGTAGTCCAGTAAAAGACCATTATGTAAAAGCATCATGGCAGTTAGACATAAGATATATCTCTTGGAAATCTGGGTTGCAAGGATGTTAATGCTATTTTAAGTGGTATAATCCAAAGGGAGTATTTTGGATAAGAAGAGCTAAGGAGTCTATGGAGAACTGGTCAAGAGTGGGTTCATAAGAGGAGACTGTATGACCAGGACATGGCGCCGTCACCCTTTCCCTCCTCTACCCTGTTTGTTTCTGATAGTTTTGTTCTCCTAGAATCTCAGATCAGATCTTCTGTATGGAACAGAGGTGAGTCGAGTCTATATTATGTTCAAACCTAGAGTAAAATTGTCTCTCCCACAGAACTTGAAGTCTTCAGTGACTCATTCAAATTTGGTTCCTTCTTCTGAACCAATGCCTGATGCTAGGGGGATATTGGTCAGTGACCTTAGCAACCACCTGGTGCTGTACATGGAACCAACCTCAACAAAGCCAGACAGACTGAGTGAAAGCCAGCCCATTTCAGAGACAGCAACTGTAGAGCCTTGGCTTTCACCAGGCTCCCATGAGCCATTGAAATGCGCCCATTCACATTCTCAACACTCTTAGGGGCAGATATGATCAGAGTTCACCTAATAGAACTTTACATTAGGCCTCACACAATGCCAGACTTTGTCAGGGGAAAAATTTGTTTCTAATTCCTAGTTTCCAACAAGTTTGTGCTTCAAAATTATATAACCAACCACCCAGAATATAATTAATAAATATCTAATGACACATACATGTGTTTATAGTCTATATTTTTAGGGAATAATCACACAGATTTATTTATTGTGAAATAAAAGAAACCCCTTTCTAAATAACTTATATAGAAGAATTCAATTTTACAAATGCATATGTAGATACAGAAAGAAAGACTAATGGTAATTGTATTTTGGAAAAGAGTTTATTACAGAATTTTTTTTCTTTGCTTAAAAATAAACATATACCAGCTCTCTAATAAATCTATGAGGCAATTTTAAATTGTTTTATAAGAGTTACAAAAGCAACAGTGCTAATAAGGTACATAAATAAATAAAAGAAATTTAAAGTACATGAAGTAAAACAGAAAGCAGTCCTACCATATTCTAGAAAATTCTATTCTTTGTTGAACAGAAAGAACAATCCCCTACGAATGGACTAGTGTATATCTGCCCTAAAATATGTATGTTGGTGCACACATATGGATTATATATATATATATATATGTATATATATATATATATATTCAGATATAATATCATATAAACCCATATATTATATGTATATATGATTATATATGTGTGTATATGTACATTCTAAAATAACTTCTCTAGGACTTCTTTCAACTAACAAAATGTTATAACCATCTTTATGTACTTTCATAAAGATCTGCCTCATTATTTTAAGTGTTGCATGTTACTCCAAAATAGAGACACACCATAACTGGTTCATCTGGACTGCTGTGGATGAATATCTGTTTGAACACTATCCTGTAAGTATCACAAGAATCATCTTCATTAAGGCAGATGTGGCTACTTGCAAGAGACTCTCAAAATCAGGCCTGATGGTTCTTCTTAAGGCATGGGTGGGGAGAGCTATTGAACCCTCATCTGAGTTTCCAAACCCTCTCCATTGAACCCTCCGGCCAGTTATATGTAATTATTCCTCAACTTGAGAGATGCTTCAAGGCATGGACCATGACTAAGTCTACACAGAGAAGTCATTATCCGTGCCAGGGTGAGACCTTTTGGTATGACAACTTTAGGGTCACCCACATTCCTTAAGTAATGCCTCACCTACATTCTGCAAATTATCACAGTAAGCTCATTGACTTCCCAAGTAGGGCTTTGGTGGAATCTTTGGTTTGCCATTGGTGTGCTTTGGGATGGGTAGACATTTGTCTATGCTTCCCCAAGGAGAGCATTCCCATGACGATCTTTGTTTCTAGTTCTTTATTAAATTGGCACTGTGATTAAAGACAGACATACATAAGATTATACACTTTTGTGGAAGGATAATTTAAAAATTAATTGCTAGGTTAGAACCACTGGGTGGGATAGTATATTTTTAAAACTATGATAGATACTATCCACATGCCTCCAGAGAGTCAAGTCCAATTTCTTTTATTATTATTATTATTATTATTATTATTATTATTATTATTGAATATCATCTTCATTTACATTGCCATGGTAAAACCTTTCCCAATTTCCCCCCTCCCCAAAGACCCCCAACCCGTTCTCCCTCCCCCTGCCTCCTATGTATATGCCCCTCCACCCGACACACTCCCACCTCCCCACCTCGGTTTCCCTTTGTTGGGGCCTCTGTTGAACCTTTACCTGACCAAGGACCATTCCTCCCACTGATGCCCAACAAGGCCTTCCTCTGCCACATTTTTGGCTGGAACCATGTGTGCCCCTTGGTTGATGGTTCAGTCCCTGGGAGTCTTGGAGTGTCTGGGTGGCTGAAATCATTGTTCTTGCCATGGGGCTGTAAGCCCCTTCAGGTCTTCTGGACCATCCTCCAGCTCCTCCATTGGGGACCCCATGCCCAGTCCAATAGTTGGTTGCTAGCATCCGCCTCTGTATTTGTAAGGCTCTGGCAGGGCCCCTCTGGAGACAACAATTGCATGTTCCTTTTGGTATACACTTCTTATCGTCCTTAGTAGTGTTGGTGTTGGTTGACTGTTTATAGGATGAATATGTTCATTGCTGCCTTATTTCTAATAGCCAGAAGCTGGAAAGAACCCAGATGTCCCTCAACAAAGGAATGGATACAGAAACTGTGGTATATATACACAATGGAGTACTATTCAGCTATTAAAAACAATGAATTTATGAAATTCTTAGGCAAATGGATGGAACTAGAAAGTATCATCCTGAGCAAGGGAATCCAATCACAAAAGGTCACACATGGTATGCACTCACTAATAAGCAGAAGTTAGCCCAAAAGCTCAAAATAAACAAGTTACAATTCACCCAGCACAGGAAGCTCAAGAAGAAGGAGGACTTAAGTGAGGGTGCTTTGGTTCCTCTGAGAAAGGGAACAAAATACTCAAGTCCAATTTCTAGTCTAGCAGTGAGAAGTTTATACCTGCTTTACCACATTATTATTAACCCTAGAGATTGGAGTTTAATTTTGACCAGTGGGTAGGCACATGACATTTAATTTCCATGAGTGAACTTAGGAAAATACTATTCAGTTACTATTTTTGGTTTGTTGAACATTATCCTGTAAACGTTTTAAAAATTCCAAATATTTTTTAATAGTCTTTCCAAAATGTTCAACTGGAAACTTTTAAATTACAGAGGATCAATTCACATCTTTTGCTAAAAGCTACAGTCATTTGGAGTAATTTCCAGCTGATTAATTAAGGATCAGAATTAGTAGCATCCTCTGGGGTTTCAGGAAATAAATACAAAGATACAAATAGACTACACAGTGACTCAGAAGTACACCCATGAGCTGGTGTTTGGAATGAAGCCTTGCCTCATTGAGGGCTGATGTATGGGGCAGAATAAGAAGGGGAGCATATACGGCTGATTTGGGGAATTTTAAAGAACAGCTGTTAAAGCACCCCTCTTGCTCATATATAACCCCATGCAAGAGCTCCGGGGGATCTGCTTTTTATTCACTGCACAGGACAGCTCAGCAGGAAAGAGGGCGGTGGGAATTTGTACAGAAGAAAAAATAAATCACAGAGCAAACAAGAATAGCATCTGGGTAGCAAATGTGAGCAAATGAGGAAGGATGGATGCGTCCCTAGAAATGGTTCAATGTACATGTGGACCAAGTACACCCAGGGCAGACCTCCCCTTCCTGAGAGGGTTGTCCTGGTCCACATGAAGAATGTGCACACAGATTTAGAGATCATATTCAGATCTCTATAATGCTGCCCATGTCCGTCCTCTCTCTGCTCATGTTGTCAGGGGTCCAAAGATGTGAGGCCACTGAGCATTGTGGGAATCTAAGGTGGGGTCTTGTGGAGGTGATTAGATCACAGGGCATTGTCTTCTGCAATAGGATTAATGTCCTTAAAAAGAGGAGAGAGAGACAGAGATACACACACATAAACAGAGAGAGACAGAGAGACAGAGACAGACAGAGATTGAGATAGAGAGAGAGACAGAGAGTCAGAGAGAGACAGAGAGACCCCTACCTTTCCAACCATACAAAGATATAACAAGAAGCTGTCTGTAAGGGAAAAGCCCTTACCAGACACAGACTCAGACTTGACTAGAACATCCCAGCCTTGGGACTTTGAGAAATAAAAGTTTGGGATTGTGATGTTTTTTTTCCTAACAGCAGCCCAAACAGATTAAGACATTCCATCCTTTGCCCAGATTAAACCTGAGGCTTAGAGAGGTTATTAAGATATCTTGATTTTAAGCTATATGACTTTCATAGTGTTTGTTATAGCTAGCTCCTAGCATGCCCGCAAGGACGCTGAGCTCCTGGTGTCCTTGCCTGGTATAATCAATCCCTTGCCCATCCATGTGCAATAGACTTGATGACTCGCTTCCAAGGAAACGGACATAGTGGGATGGTGGCATATCATTTATAAGCTTAGGTTAGTTAAACACCATAACTTTCTGTTTTTATTTAGAGAAATAAAAAAAAATGGTGATAATAGCTAAAGAACACTGTAAGTCTAAAGCCACTGAATTACATACTCAAATGACTGAAATCCTATATATATATTTTTCTGATAATGCTCAAGTTGATCAACGGATCTGCTGAGGGCAAGCAATGTTGGCTAAGAAGGCTCTGGAAACACCCTTTTGGACAGTCTTAACACCAGATTTTGTTTGTTTATGCTTTGACAGAGCCCATGTGACAGTGACCGTCTCCTTTTACCTACTGCTTTTGCATCCCATTCTGCCTCACACTGCCCCCCCCCGTCCACTTTCTAGGCTGCCTAGGTAGAAGGCCCTCTCCAAGTCACCACTCCAGATGGCCTTGGGCTCTGTTCAAGTTTTGACTAGTTTTATGCGGGTTTGTAGGTGAGTTGTGTGCTTGAAGATATATTTGCTAAAATCCTGGATCACTGAAGATTTGTGGCTTTAGATGTGTAGACTGATGTCTATAGTGGCTCAGGATCAGGTCACTGGACTGCCCACCTCTTTCTATTCTTACTCCACAGCTGGGGTCAAAGCTGCCAGTGGGAATTAACATGAGATGAATGAGAAATATACAAATCAACTCCACTTCTTTTTTCTTTCTATTAAAATGTTTACAATATATTTTGATTATATTATTTCCCCTCCCCCAGCTTCTCCCAGATCGTCCCATCTCCCTACCCACCCAACTTTATAGTTTTTTCTTTCTCCTTCTCTTAAAAACAAAACAAAACAAAACAAAACAGCAAAATAAAAAGTGAAAATCAAAACAAATATAAAATCGCTGAGACAAAATGCTGAAACAAAATTAAATAAAATGCTCCCACAAAAATCACAGTTTGTTTTGTGTTGGCCAACCACTCCTGGCCTGGGGGATGCTTGCTTGCTCTGTTCACAAGAGCCAGGAATTGGAAACACCCTAGATGTCCATCAACTGATGAACAGATAATGAAAAATTGGTTCATTTACACAATGGAATATTATTATTCAGCTATTAAGAAACAAATGAAATTATGAAATGGGGGGCAAGTGCATACATTTAGAAACAATCATCAAGTGTGTGAGATAACACAGACCCCTAAAGACAAATGCTTCATGTTTTTTTCTATGTAGATATTAGCTTTTAAGCTTTTAATAGGTTTATTTCAAGTCACTTTAAATGGACATGGAGCTGAGCATTCAGAGACTTGATTGACATGGCTCTGAGATAGGAAAGTGAAAAGACAGAAAACAACAAATGAACGGAAGGACAGGAGGGGCAAGGGATGGAAACACAATCGCCCCGCCCATGGTCCAGCCCGAAGCCAGATCTGGCAGGTAGGCGGCCTGGACAGAGCAGCTTGCCGTCTCCATCTCCCGGCTATTTTAAGAAAGCAGTGACTGATGTTTAGAACAGACCGAATTCCCTCATTAGAGGAATCAATGCATCTCCCACAAAGCAACAGCCAAGACGAATTTTTCAATTACTCAAGCAGGACAGGCTAATTAAGTCACTGTAGAGAATCAAACAAATTAAATGCATGTAATCCTCAAACAGTGCAGAGACTATCACATTTAGACTGTACAACAGGACCCATCCAGGTGGTGGACAGCTCAGTCTAACCATTGCTCTACCATGTTGGAGCAGCAACTTATGCACAAATGACTACACTCCAATAAGCTTATTTACAAGAGAATAGAATGAGCCAAATTTGGTCCATGGGCCAGTTTGTTGACCTCTAGCTTATACCAATTATGTGCAATGAAAACAATACCCCTCCTCAACCTTAGGCCTGTGCCTCATAACATCTTACCAAAGATGTAGTCCTCACGTCAGCCACATAACAGAACTCCATTTCAGGTTTCAGAATTGCCTGTGGGAACAGCCACCTACAGTGCTCACATAGTGAGCACCTCACTAAGAACTCACACACGAGTCCTCCCTTAAGTCAGCAGCTTCTAATAGCTGTGATTCATATCCTATAGGAGTCAGTGTTTACAACTCTGAATAGTGCGTGTGCTCCTTTTACGCCATCTTTCCACAAACCTTAGACTTTCAGCAGTGTTGTAAATTAGGCAGACCTACCACAATGGTGCTTGCACACACTCAAATACATATTATTGTGTGTGTGTGTGTGTGTGTGTGTGTGTGTGTGTTTGTATGTGAGTGCGTGTGCAATGCACATTTACTGAATATATTATTTACTGAAATAATACATGGATGACAGTATTTTTGCGGGGAGGCAATGGAAAAACACAATGGTCACTGTCTCAGATGACAGCACCTAATTCTGTCCAGCCAGCACTGGCTCTTTACTTATGGTGCACCCTCATTTACAAATCAGTTCCCTCTCTTTCTCCCCTTCATTGTCTAGGACACTGTCACATTCCCTCACAGACTCAAAGAGAAAGCCTAGCATTGAACAGCAGGTATTACAGTGCATGTAGACACCTATTTTCAAAGGGGACACAGGATTCCAAGGGTGTTCCACAGAATGCCAGTTTGGGAGCCACCACTATAAACACTGGAGTTCCTAATCCTCCTTAGACTTCTGCAGCGGCTTCGGATCTCCCCAGACCTCTGCAGCATTTGTTGTTTTCACTGCTCAGTTCTCCCAGTCCCTTTGAATATGCTTCATCCCCACTGCATTGATCACAAGCTCTTTGATGCCAGAAAAGAAGGTAGGGGACACTTCACAGGAGACTCAGGCCCAGCCCTTAGTCACAACTGTCAGTCCCTCATCTTCCCTGAGCCTGTTGATTTGTTTGAAAGCTATAGGGATTCATCTCCACAGTCCTGTCTGCCTATGTTCTCTAGTACTGTGAACTAAAAGAGGGAAACGAATCAAATTAAGGCATCATACTCAGGTTGATGTAGAGATCAATACTCTGTCATAAACCAATAAGAGCTCAATGATTATGCATACTAGAGATACCAGAGCAATGGGATATTACAACTAACAAGGATCTCAGAGGTCATTTAGTGTATTGGCCTTATTTTGTCTGTCAATTCACTTGAATATGAAGAATAAGATGAGTTGCACCTTATTCTTATGGAGCTAGGGACAGGGATACTTTAACAACAACATAAACAACAACAACAACAAAAAGACAATGAGCAGGGCAGTGGTGGCACATGCCTTTAATCCTAGCACTTGGGAGGCAGAGGCAGGCGGATTTCTGAGTTCGAGGCCAGCCTGGTCTACAGAGTGAGTCCCAGGACAGCCAGGGCTATACAGAGAAACCCTGTCTTGAAACACCAAACCAAAAAAAAAAAAAAAGACAAAGAAAAATATATCTTTACTCTATGATCTATGATACCTTAGTGTATTAGTGGGAATCCAACCCAGACCTGGGGAATCAAGAGTGGCCTCTGAGATAATGTCACCTACCAGAGAGTCCTGAAGGACCTCACAGTTATGTGTGCATATAGACTACAAAGTGTGATGTAGAATGCCACTCTCTAGGGAGCTTAAATCCTGGTTTGGTGTAGATACCAACTCACCTCTAGTTGACAATTACCAAATTGGGCCTAGTGAAGGTTAATCTTCACTGTTATACCGACTAATCAGGATTTTAGGATTACCTGGGACAGTAGTTTTTAATCTGTGGCTTATGACCACGTTGGGAGTCAAATGATTCTTTCACAGAGGTTACATAGTAGATATCCTGCATAATAACCTTATGGTTATTAAAGTAGCAGCATTACAGTTAGGAAGTAGCAACTAAATGATTTTATGATTGGGGGTCACAACAACACAAGGAACTGTATTAAAGGTCACAGCATTAGGAAGGTTGAGAACCACTGCCTTGGATGAAATGCCTCTGGGTGTGCTGATGAAGGTCTACAGAGATGTTTGATTGAGGGGTGAAGAGCCACTCTCAATATGTAAACCGCTATCCCAGGGGCTGGAACTTTCTCTCTGGAAAAACAGGGGTGTGAGCTTCTCTGCTCCCTGCCAGCAGACTCAATAGCCACTGCTGCTTGCCTCTGCTTCCAGGGCTCTCCTTGATCTTCTCCTTGTGGATGCTCGGAACTGGGAAGTGAAAGGAGCATCCTGGCCATGTCTCCCAATTACACAATTACTCACTGCTCCAACAAGAGTCTAGAGTGTAACTCATAAATTAAGCAACTTAGGTCTCTGGGGGACTCACTATAACATTGACTATACAGCTTCAGGTGGTTCTCTGGTACTTGCCACTAAGGCGCTACAACATTCATTCATTTTACAGTGGGCAAGCAGCTCTCAGAAAAACAAAAGCCCAGGTAAGGAGAAGCCATAATTCCAAAGTGCAAGATTAAACCCCGGCATGAACTTGATGGATGCACAGACAACTAATAGCAAGTATTTGAAGATCAAAGCTGCCAAGGGAATCTCTGCAGAAGCCACTCCCCAGAACCATCACCCATGGTACACACAACGCCCGTTTCCTCTGGCCGAGCAAGAACCCTGAAGAGCTACAGAAAGAGAAAACCCTGATGTTGAGAATGGCTCTTCAGAGTTGGGTGACTGGGATGAATGGAAGGGCGCCACCAACTACACAGACTCCAAGTGGCCTCTCCTTGGAAACTCTACAACTCAGGATGGCTCAGTGCCTCTCCTCCCACCCCATGGGGGGGCAGGCAAGAGCATTAATCAGCCAGTGCCTAATTACCAGTTAAGTAATTAGTGAGGAGGGGAGCTCCCAGGTCCCTGCTGACTCTTAATGATTAATACATAAACCAGTTAATGTGACAGCGCCTTCTCCGTCTCTCAGCAAAATGCCACTGTGAACTCTACCCCCCCAGTCACAAGACAGAAGCCCCAAAGTTGTCTTAATCCTTCCCCATAGTAAACCCTTCCACAACCACTGACCACACAACCACTGACCACAGGTTCCACATGTCGCTATTTCTATTGCCCAACGTTTCTCTGGTCCATCTTCCTGATAGGCTTTGGACCTTAAATGTCCCTCACAGGCCCATGTGTGGGCATCCAAGATAGTGCCATTAGGAGGTGGCTGAACCTTTGGGAAGCAAAGCCTTGTGGAAGGTCATTGGGTTATTTGGGGCATGCCTTTGAAGGCTATTTGGGCACCCTAGGCTACCCAGTCTTCTTCTTCTTCTTCTTCTTCTTCTTCTTCTTCTTCTTCTTCTTCTTCTTCTTCTTCTTCTTCTTCTTCTTCTTCTTCCTCCTCCTCCTCCTCCTCCTCCTCCTCCTCCTCCTCCTCGTCTTCTTCTTCTTCTTCTTCTTCTTCTTCTTCTTCTTCTTCTTCTTCTTCTTCTTCTTCTTCTTCTTCTTCTTCTTCTTCTTCTTCTTCTTCTTCTTCTTCTTCTTCTTCTTCTTCTTCTTCTTCTTCTTCTTCTTCTTCTTCTTTGCCTTTTGCCCATGAAGGGAATAATTTAACTTCACCAAATATGCTTTCCACTTGTAATGTGTCAGGGGCTCAAAGCAATAAGGTTGCCAAACTGTGAGGCAAATAATCTCTTATAGCTTGATTTCCTCAAGTGTCTTGTTACCATTAATGAAAGGCGACACATCCCTCTCCCCTTTGTATCTATTTCTCCTGTAGTTCAGGCTCTCTCCAGAGGAGACTGCAAGTACAGCAATGGTCTGTCTCCCTGGAATCTTCCTTGTAACTCCTCCATCTTCCAATACATCTTCCCTTCTGTTCCCCAGAATACCTCTTTATAGAAGACTGAGTCCATCTGCCCATGAAGTAGAATTGAAAGTCTTGTATGCGGCCTTCAGCGCCACCTTGCCTGGTATGTATCCTTAAGCCAACCACATACGTGATGCCAAACGCCGAGGACTCCAGTGGGGAGCCACTACTTCACACTAGAGTGAAGAGCTAACAACAGGAGAGCGTCAGTCCCTGCCGCTCAGGAAGCCTGGGTAGCATACTTGTTGGTTCCCCTCCTACACACACACACACACACACACACACACACACACACACACACACGTTCTCTTACTCACCATGCTGACACACTCTCTCCCCCACCCCCACTTCTCCCTCCTTCCTTTCCCCTCCTTCTCTCACAGCCCCTCCAGGGACTCCCGTCTTCATCCTTCCTTGTTTCTCCTTGGAGGACTAGAGTCTGTAGCCCCCTTTTTTCTTTCTATACCCTCATCCTTGTAGATAAAATCCGCTCCAATTCCAAAGGCCTCCTGGATACCGAAGACACGCAATTTATGTCTGCAGCCTATGCCCTCAAGCCTCAGATGTGCCCACCCAATTACATAATCTTCATTAACAGATACCTCAGATCCAGCAAAGGCTGTCTAATCTGACCCACCAACCTTCTAACTGTTCCTTCTTTCCAGCTGTACTCATTTATTATTGCCAGAGATCTCATTAAATACCATCATCATCCACAGAACTGGTAAAACGCCAAACCTAGATGCCATCCTAAAGTCTTTGACTAGTCCAGTTAAAGCTATAATTCTTCCCTTCTCTATATTCCTTCTTTGATCTAATTTTTAATCTCTACCTCTGCCTATTTTATTTTTAGGAAGCAGATATATATGGTCCCTATGAATAAAATTGTTGTACTTAAAATATTTTTAGGTTTATTTATTATATTTATGTATATGTGTGTGTGCATGTGAGCTTATGTGATAAAATTGTTGTAACTAAAAATATTTTAGGTTTATTTATTATATTTATGTATATGTGTGTGCATGTGCACACACACACTAACACACACACACACACACACACACACACACACTCATGCATGAGTGCATGCCTGAATAAGCTTTTGTTTACTATTTGCATTCAAGAGCCCATGAATAACAGAAGAGGACATTTGTATCCTTTGGAACTGGAGTTATAGGTGATTGTGGAATGTTATGTGGGTGCTGGGAACTAAATCTGGGTCCTCTGCAAGAGTAAGTAATGACTCTTAACCAGGATGATAAAAGAGGTTGGCTGGAGAGATGCCAGCATCCATAATTTAAAATGGCTTAGAAATCTCATGTGCACAGAAGTCTCTGATTTGCCAGCCACTCCTCAGAGAGCAGTCTGCTGCCCTTCACAGTAGGCTAGGATCGGTAGCATCTTTCTATATCTCTCTGAGGTGAGTGCAAGAACTGAGTCTCCAAGAGGCAACTGGATCTCCCACAGCTGTGCAACAGCTATGGAAGGTGTGGGGGATTTGAGTCCAAATTTTGACTCCAGAGCTGAGGTTCAGAGCCATTTGCTTTTCTAACCACCTCCATCTTCCTGCATACCAAAGCAGACATTCCGATTCAAAGTCTCTCAGGAAGCAGATGGAGCCCTAGACACTTCACAACATAAACAAAGCCCATATACCCTCCCAAGCTGTGCTCCAAGTGCGTGGCTAGGATATAGATGTACTTCATCACACAGGTACAGCCAGTTTTCAGAACTGTCCTGTGGCATGTCACCAAGGCCCCGGGCATGTGCCTGAAAAGTGCTCTTGGTAGACGGAGGTAGATCTAGCATGGAAGGCTCCTGTGAGTTGAGCTTGTCCTAGAATAGGGGTCTGCCAGGAGAGCAGGCCTCTGCTGGGTATCCACAGCCTTTATTTCTAACCACACAATAACTTCAGTCTAATTGGCCAACTTTGGGGGAGCTGGGGTGACCTACTTTTGCCTGGGCTAACAAACACATTCCAGATGACTGACACCTTTTATTGGGGACACTTTGACCTGATTCTCACCCCTTGCTCTGCATGCCAAGGGAAAGGGTCACTGCAGGCCTCAGTGCTGACCTGTTTTTTACTTTGTCTAAATTGTTTTTTATTTTCTAGCAAAAATAGCAAGCTTGCCCAAATGCCTAGCTACTATGGTAATAAGTGTGATTTAAATAGATGCTAAACACATGTGTCCCAGCTTCCATGAGTCAGTGGAAACTGTTGGGGGATCTGATTGCATAAATGCACAGGAGCCATGAGTGTCTCTGGGACAGCAGAGCTGTAGAGCCCACAGAGGACTTTGTTCAAAAGCTGATGTGTTGAACACACATATACAAGTGTGAGGTCACTTTCTCCCTGCATGGAATGTATCAAAACTGTCCTAGGAAACAGAAGGAACAAGGAAGTTATCAATAGATCTAAAGGGCTTGGTTGTAGCTGAAAGTAGTCATGAAATACTTAAACAGATAAGCAGGTCTGTGTTCCAGTAAAACTTTATTTACACTTATGGCACAATAACAGTGTGCCTGGATGCTGAGATGGGCAGGACGTTTATAATTTTGTTCTTCAGCTGGACTCCTAGTATGTCACAGAAACATCATTAAGAGTAGCAAAGCAGGACTTTTCAGGCAATGTGAAGTTTCTCATCCAGAGGGGCATAAGATCATATGCAAATGAAGGCATGAGATCATATGCAAATGACCATGCAAGTGAATATATAGCTGCATGTGTTGTTAAATGCCTGAGAAGAAAGAGAGCAGCTGGCAACAAGACTCCATGAAATTCAGGCAGTGAGTTTAGGGAAGCAGCTACAGTTTGAGGCTGTGACCCAAAGCTCACTGCCACCATGGGATCTTAGCTACCATGAAACGAGTGATTTTTATGAACAGAACTGAAGGGTGTGTATGCCCATTAGTAAGTAGACTCCTGATCCGAATAGATTCACACTCATTATTTGGCCATTTTACCAGCTGAAAGTCTTACTTTGAACTCTCAGTCTTACAGATGATTCCTGACCTTAACATCCACAGCTTCCCAGAAGCATTAGAGTTAAAGTTGGAACACAGATACACAATGTGAGTAGCAAAATAGTCAACATTTAAGTTAAAAAAAAATAATGGGCATCTTAGTTCACTTTCTGTTGCTATAACAAAATGCCTGAAGATTGATACTTCATCAAGAAATGAGGTTTATTTGTCTCAGAGTTTAGAGACCCAAAACCATGAAACAAGTGTTTGCTTGGTTCTATAAGGTGATCTTACTGTATCACAACACAGCCAGAAAGGCATCATGGTTTCAGTGTGTGTAGGAGAGGGGGAGGATGAATCATGAACATATAATAAGAAGTACGAGATACAGAGTTGAGACAGCTGAACTTGCTATCCTACAGCTCATTCTGCTAAGAACAAATCGAGTTCCAGAAGACATTTGCTAATACTCATCCTGGAGGTACTGCCATCATGACCCACCTCTACAAAGCTACCCCTAAGGTTTCATCATCTCAAAGCAAGCTTCCAGGGTATTGAGTTCTAGGGAATGCATAGCAGCAACCATATTGAAACCTTAGCACTTTAATTGGTAAACTATGCAGAAGTTCACATTTGTAAATGAGCCCTTTGCCCATGTTGTTCATTGGCCAAGAGGCCACTACAGTAGAGCCAGACACCCTCTCCACCCCCATTCTAACTAAGTCAGCTTCCCATGTTCAGCGCATCCACAGTGACCTCTGTAGTCACTTTCCTGTCTAGATCCTGGACTCCTCCCCATGTCCTTCCATGGGTCGTTCCCTTTCTGCATCCCTTCCCTGTGCTGGCCCCACCCACTCTGCAGAATTTGCTCACATGGCCCTTTCCAGGTGACGCCTTCCACAAGACCCACCATGGCCAGGCTTCTCCACTGCTTGTCTCTGCAGAGTGAGTGTTGGGTCAAACAAACATGCGGGCAGGCTGTTTGCTCATTGGTGTAGAACTCCTGCGGTCAGTCACGAGTTCCAGGAGAGAGGGATTCATAACCCTCCCAGCCCAGGGTTTGCATATGGTGATCAGCAAACAATGAGTGGACACTAGTCAATGTGATTCAGGTAGAAGTCTGTGCTGTCGGCTCAGGAGACTAAAATGACTATTTCCCTGGTGATGGATGTAACACCACCCACCACCTTAGGGCTCACTGCTTAGTTTTTTTTAATATATAAATTGGCAAGTCAATTAGATTGCTCCATCATCCTTGCTGATGTCTGTCTTAAACACTTTAGGGGACGGGGTCACGTGATTACAGGGACAGATGAAGTCATCAGTCACAGAAGAAAAAAAAAAAAGAATTGTGTGGAGATTAACTGACTTGCCCAGGAAGCTTATAGGTCAGAAAGAAAGCAGATGCAAACTCCAGGCCTCTGAAGCTCACACTCACTCCACTCCCCAAGCACACTCTATCTGACTTTCCAGAGGATGGACAGGATGTTTTGGAAACTTTCTATGCATTCATTCATCTTTGTCAACAGCTAGATTCCTTTCTCCTCCTCATCCTCCACGTTCTTTTCCTCCTCCTTCTCTTAAAACATGCCCCCTCTGCTCTTGGTAGCTTCTTGGTATAAACTCCTCAATAAATAAGACAAGACAGTAAATAAATAAAAGGGAGTCAGAAGTGTCTCCAGGAGAACATCCATTTCGGGTTTCTTGCTCATTTTCTCTCCTCTTTTCTAAGGGGAACTTAATTGGAATAGGCTTTCTCATGAGATTCTTTTTCAGGAGCTTATTTTATTTATTTACATTTCAAACGTCCCCCTTCCCAGTTTCCCCACTGAGAAAGCCCCATCCCCTCCCCCTTCCTCTTGCATCTACAAGTCTACAAGGGTGCTCCCCCACCCACCTACCCACTCCAGCCTCACCACTCTAGCATCCCCTTACACTGGGGCATCAAGCCTCCACGGGACCAAGGGTCTTCCCTTCCACTGATGCCAGATAAAGCAGTCCTCTGCTACATATGTAGCTGGAGCCATGGGTCCCTCCATGTATACTCTTTGGTCACGAGCTCCCAGGGACTAAACCATCTCATGAGGTTCTATGATCAGCTGGAATCACAGAGGGACTGTTCTCTCAGGCATGTTTATCAGAACGCCCTGGAACTTTCAGCAGTGTGAGGACCCAAAACACAGGCAGAATGGCTTCCTGTGGTCAAGGCAGATGCCCTTGACTGCTATTTCATCTTTAGTCTGGTCCCGTCGTGGTAAAGGTCAGACCTTGGCGATGTAGCTTGCAACCTGTTCCCTCTGACTGAGGCGCATCCGAGACAGCACAGGCACAAGCTCGGTCTGAGCTACTGCAGGCACTTCCACCTGCTCGTTTACAAACATTGACTGAGCACCACTGTGCACTCCGTCCTTCTGAAGCACCGGATGGAAGAGGAACAGTCCGAAGGCTCTTGTCCACATGGAGACAAACACACAATCAAATACATTGTACTTCTTCTAGCACTGAATCGCATGGATAAAATAAACGTGAAAGATAGTGCTTGTGACATGATAAGAGGAAGACTGGGTGACCAACTGGCAGTCCCTCAAAGATGGCATTGTCTCAACAGAGGTTTAATGTAAACTCTAAGGGGAACATTTAGTCCACAAGCTACAGGACTAGACAGACTCACCAGCAAAGGCAAAACACCACTGAAGATGGGAGGTATGGATTGGGAGGTGGGGTGGGGGGGGAGAAAGTTGGAGTTATAAGCAGGGGCCGAAGAGAAACTTTCTAAACATCTTGGTGTATTATGAAAAGACATTGGAGAGGTCTGTATAGAATCGGTAGCGGTGCTTTTTATGTTTTTAAGGCTAAGCTTAAAAACAGAATGAGAGTGAACTTAGTGGGGGAGAGACAGGCATGGGATAGGAAGATAGGTTGGGTGGGGTGGTGCTGAGGTGAGTCGAAGGAAACAGGAATGATCAAGGACAGGGGATCCGAGGCAGCAACTGTGACCATCATAGGCCCCTGGTGCATTTTGAAGTTGGAGTTTATGCACAGCTACTGGCCCTGTGTGGCCAGGAAGGGGAGTGTCACGTCTGTTCTTCTTCAGATACTATGAACCGGGGACACACACACACACACACCAGTGAACAAAACTGTCATTATGACTGTTCATTGTAGAATGAACAAAATAGCATAAAATGTAAAATAAACAACTGCACAAGCTCAAAAGCAAATCACAGCGCACAATCTAGTCCAGGTGACTCATACCATGTACTAGTTAAGCAGAACAGAGCCTTCAGCCTGATGTATAGTATTGTCATTTCATGGTCTTAAATGTGGACTCAAATAACCTATTTATTTTATTACTCAAAGGATGTGGGCAAAACCATTGCCTTTATCATATTTCTTTGTTTTGAGATCCATTCTCACTATATCATTCAGGCTGGCTTTGAACTCACGATCTTCCTGGCTCCACCTCTGTGGTTCTGGGATTTGGGGGTGTGCTCCCATTCCTTACAGTTTGAATCTTCCCCGCACTCTCCTCTTTACCCTTGCTGTATTGCCCCTCTCTCTCTCTGCTTCCAGATGTAGTGAATCATTCACCTTCTGTCAACGACACTGCCCAAACTGCATCACAAATTGATGAACTATTTATGTTCCAAATCAGAACTGAGCATCCAGCCGTGGGTTGGAAATTAATAATTGTTCTCCATGAAGAAATGATAAAAAAACAGAGTCTGACAGATATAAAATCCTACCTGAAATTTTGCCTGTGTGATTATGATAATTTATATACCTACAGTCTAAGTATTAGACCAGAACTGAGTCTATTAATCACACAAATTACACAAGAGGATCTGCTTGTTCTTAGAGCTACACACAGGAGAGATGTACGAACACTGTGAATATAAATGATAGAAGGGGCTTTGTACAGACAGAAGCAAGTCAGTCACGGTAGAGCATTACAATACAATTACCTCTGCCTGGCTTTCTCTGCCCTGACAGAGATAAACACAGCAGTGGAATTCTTTATCTCCCATGACTTTCAGCTTGACCTTGTATAAGGTGATGTAAAGTAAGGCTAACCTACTATATCAGAAGATTGCCAAACATGTAATTAATTAGCGTATCTGATGGCAAATTTGAATGAAGTGGTTTTTCTTTAAAAAAAAAAAAAAAAAGCTACATAAAGCATACATGCTTGACCTGTGTCTTCTTTGTCAAATATATAGGGGGAACTTAATGGAGATAAAGAGAGTGCTGGCTTAAGTGGACCGATGCTACCTTGTTCTTGATTCCACTTACATATGGTGCGAACCAGATGGAGAAGGTGGTTTTCATTAGTGGTTAAGTCTGAATGTTTTTCCAAAGTGCATTAGGATATGTTTTATAAAGTTTTAGAGGCGCTTGAAATTTTTGCTCAACAACAGAGGAATGGGATTTTTATAAGCGCCACATAAGAAGGAAGTTTGGGTTTGGGGGTGGCTCATTCGGTGAGTGCCTACCTAGCATACACAGAGCCCTAAATTCCATCTCCAGAACCTCATGCCTATAATCCTACCAACTCTGGAGATGGGGGCGAGAGCGCCAAAAGTTCAAGGTCATTCTTAACTAGAAGTTCAAGGACAGCTTGGGTTATATAAGACTCTATCTCGATGAACGAATGAATGAATGATTTATGTTATTTCAGGAAAATGGATGCAACCAGAGATAGTAATAAGCAGATTAAGCCAGTCTCTGAAAGATAAATATCAAATATTTCTTCTCATTTGTGATTCTAAGATCACATGCAGATACATAAGATCATGTATGTATATATGACTGAAAAGTACAGGTGAGACTGTCTGCAAAACAAAGGGAAGGATGGGACAGGGGACAGAAGGAAGGAAAAATGTATTAAGTGTATAGTATATAACAATTTAAAAATAAATAAATATAAATAATACAATCTCAATTAAAAAAAAACTTTTAAAACCCAAACAGGTCATTGACATGATTTCTCAAAATAGCTTTTCTGCTCTTGCACCCTGGGAAATTGTAGCTGACCTTCTATGAAACAGTGTGTGTCTCCTTCACTTATCTCCAGCTTCTTGGAAACATTATCCATAATTTACTTTGCCCTAAAATATCCAGGACTGATTTCCACATATCATTCAACAGTTTTCTAGAATATGCTTCCCCTACCCCCACTCTCATCCAGGGAATTAAACAGCACAGTACTACTGGGTCATGCCCCTAGCACTAACCAGACATGGCAAAATCCGTTTTGCTGGGGTTAACGAAAAAGTAAACCTATAATATATTTTCTGAAGGAAACAATAGAAAGAAACCTTCAAAGTCTGATTTTACTATGGAAAGGATAATCTTCATTTCTGAATTATGAAAATAAACATTGAATAAAAGTTCAATTGCTGGGGTTAACAAAACAGTAAACTTTTACAAACAGTTAACAAAACAGTTGCACCAATACTAGGATTACCAAAGACAAAGTTTGCTAGTTAACCCTCAAGGTTAGAGACCCTAAGGATTTCCTCCTATCATCAAGGAATAAGAACATATCCACTGGCCAAATCTCACTGAAGATGTCTCCTCTTGTAGAGTATAGATAGCATTATGCAGCTCAGACTCTGCAGGACTTCCCTCAGTCAGTCACACCCTGTCACATTCCATAGCATGGAGGTTCCCCAAATTCCCACATCTCGGGCTCAAATCACTGCTGTGCCTATGTACTTCATTCATTAAGGAAGAAACATTGAAGGAACAAGTAATTTGCTCTCTTGTAGAGTTCAGATTAATGTTTAAAAATGAGTATCCTATCTGTAGCATGTTCCACACTAACCTAGCCCCAAATTCCCCTCAAAGCTTTGAACAATACATAGCAATTGTAAGCTTGAGTCAAAATCACAAGTAGCAAGGTTCCACTTATTGCTGTGACATAAGAAGCCACATAGTAAAGAAGGTGGCTCGTCTTCTCTATTTACCTAGTCATGGAAGTCAAGAGTAGGAAATCTCACTTTCCACACCAACTGAGCACACATCCTCTAAACAGTTTTTTATAATACAAATAATAATGAATGGGATACATCAAGGCAAATATTTGAATTAAAGAAACTTTAACACAGTGTTAAGAACCCATTTCCTTCTTCCTCCCAGGTTTTCCAGAATTTGGAATGCACATAAGTGCAAACAGAATCATAACAGGGCCATGTTGGTGCTGTGTGATATAGATGAGGTGGGTTTTCAGCTTTTGAAATTGATAATGAACCTAATAATACTCCAGAGAACAGACTTGGGGGCATTTTTGAGACAGACTTTGCCATGAGTGCCAGTTGAATTGTTAGTAGTGACTGAGATTTCCCCAATGAAGAACATTTGTGGATCATACAGACAAAGATCAAGTTGCCTTCATTGGTATTTCTATAAAGTTTGGAAGGAGTCATCCATCACCCTATTTATTCAATTAAACAAACATTTAGCATCTTTCATTATTTGCTGCAAACAACATCTGCTCCACAGAGCAGTGCCTTCATCTAGTCCGACCAAGGCTTCTCAATGCTAATATTCATTGTCTGGGGACATATCTGACACTAGTGTTATACCCAAACAGGATACATTTCATTAGTCTTTTGTTCCCAAAGTTAATGGATCTGAAATACAACTGTTGTCTTGGTTTAGGTCTTAAATGTTCCCAGAAAGGTCCATATGTTAAAGGCTTAGTCTTCAGGGTGAGACTATCTGGTGTTGGGACTTTAAGATGGATCTCTGTAAGATGTTCTTAGATTATTTAGGGTGTGCCTCTGAAGAAGTTCATGAGAGTCTCTCTCTCTCTCTCTCTCTCTCTCTCTCTCTCTCTCTCTCTCTCTCTCTCTCGGTAGGTTCTGCTGTCTCAAAAGGCCCAGTGGGTTTTTCTGATCATATATTAAAGCTTCTAAATCCCTGAACCCCAAAACCCTTTTCTAAGTAAAATAGCTTTTGTTACAGTAAAGGACTAATCACTGACTAATACAGGTGATGCAGAATTCCAGCAAGCAAACATCTCGACTTCCTACTGACTAATGCATGCAATTTAGGATTCTCCAGCAAGCAAGCATCCAGACTTCCTGCTCAGACCCCCACTAGTTCTCTAGCCATTTTCTGAAAATCCAAATGATTATCAACAGAAGTAATCTTAGGGACCAACATAGCATCTATCCTGGAGAGGGCTCTTTCCCTGGCCTCCGAGGCATCTTGAGAGCTTCTGAAAATGCTAACTGCTACAGTTACCCTGAAGTTGTAATTCAGCAGGTATGGGGAGAGACCCAAAACTGTGTAGTTCCAACCTATTCCCAGGTGTGACAGTTAATCTTGATGGAATTTAGAATCACCGGGAAGCAATCCTATGTGTATAGATAACAGAGTGGTCCTGTTAACAATGCCCTCCCCCTCATGGCCATGGATTTGAATGTTTGGTCATTAAGGAGTAGCACTGTTTGAAAGAATTAGGAGGGGTGGCCTCTTTGGAGGTATGTCAATGGGGGTGGACTTTGAAAAGCCCATGCCAAGCTCATTTTCTTCCTCTTCCTCTCCCTCTCCCTTTCCCTCCCCCTCCCCCTTCCCCCTCTCTGCATATGGATCAAATGTTCTCAGCTACTGCTCTTGAGTTAAGCCTGCCTGCAAGCTGCCATGCTTCTCATGGAGATGATAATGGACTAAACATCTGAAACTGTAAGCAAGTCCCAATTAAATGGTTTCTCTTATAAGAGTTGCTGTGGTCATGGCATCTCTTCCCGGCAATGGTATCCTGGCCAAAACAGTAGCTGGTACCAGGACTGAAGTTTTGCTATGATAGACTGGACCATGCTGTTTGTTGACAGAATTTGAACTTTGGAATTTTGGATTAAGAATGCAGCTGAATTCCTTAAGCAGGGATTAATGGATCATCCCAATAGGTGTGTGGAAGACAGCTGAAGGTAATTTGAACTATGGGTGCCAAGCTCAAGAAGTTTCAAAATAAAAGAATATTAATAAGTGACCTAGAGACCATTCTTGTGATATTTTGACAAAGGAAATAGTTTCATTTTACTCTTGTCCAAAAAACAAACAAACAAACAAACAAACAAAAAAATCTGTCTGTGGCTAAATTAAAGAGATTTGGACTAATGGTATTGGCAGGGGAGATTCCAAGACAGACTAGTGTTGGCTGTATCACATGGTATTCCGATCTATAATGAAAAGGAACAAGCTGAGCAAGAAAAAAAATACGAAATGTACAGTTTATGAAGAGATGAAGCTGGCACCAGTAAGTGTAATGGAGCTAAGTCCTGTGTTCCAGGAGATAAAGAGTTTAAGGAAAAGCTTGATGCCAGATGGAATGAAGGGGTGGTGACCTCAGGGTGAGACTCCACCCAGCTAAGGGGGTGGTGACCTCAGGGTGAGACCCCACCCAGCTAAGAGGGTGGTGACTTCAGGGTGAGACCCTACCTAGCTAAGGGGTGGTGATCTCAGGGTGAGACCCTACCCAGCTAAGGAGTGGTGACCTCAGGTGAGACCCTACCCAACTAAGCTTCCAACTTGTAAAAGGAAACACTTTTAAAATCTCAAGCAATAAAGGAAACCCTGGGCAACATATTCTGATGCAAATGTAACTGAAAGAAGGGGCCAAGTTCCAGTCTTAGTAAGCAGAAGAACTAGGCAGCTTCATCCACATAGTTTTGACATTAAAGGGTACCAAGAAAGGGGTTGCAGAATCTCCCTCTGAGGCTAAGGAACGCTGCAGAGACTAGGTTTGTATCAGGGGTGTTCCTGTTCTGAGGTCCAGAGAGACCATTACATGAAGCTGGGAAAGTGAAGCCTGGATTGTGTTGGAGACACCAGAATCAGGGATACCTGCCAAAGAAAGCTGCTAACAAGGTGTGGAACCAGCCTAAGAAAGAAAAGTATGTTGTAGTCAACAAAGCTGAAAGGAGAGATCTGAGGAGCTCTTGACATCAGACATGAAGGTACAGAATTTAGAGTTTGTTCAACTGGGCTTTGGTCTTATTTTGGTCCAGTATTTTTTCATTTACATTCTAAGAGAATGATAATGTATATCCTGTGCCATGATATGTTGGAAGTATCTGATCTGCTTATTGATCTTAATTTCACAGGGAGTTACAGCTAAGAGATTGCCATGAGTCTCAGAAGAGACTTTGGACTTTTAAAAGGTATTGAGACTGTGATAGACTATGGGGACTTTTAAAGGTGGACTGAATGCATGATTGTATTACATTATGGCTGCAAGCCTTTGCCAGAGAGTGCTTGTTAACACCTGGGAAGAATTTCCTAGATTAGATTAATTGAAATGGAAAGACAGGTTCAGGAGTGAACGAAACAGAAAGAGTGAGCTGAGCACAGCCTTCTATCACTTTCTACTTCCTAAGTGCAGAGCCAGTGTGAGCAGATGTCTCACGCTTCTTCAGCCTAGATGGACTGAATCCCTAGAAACTGTGAGCCAAAATAATCCTTCCTTCCTTAGGTTGCCTTTGTCAGGACCTTTGTCACAGCAATGAAACAAGTGATTATTAATACAGTAGGTGAGGCCAATGGCAGGGGACATTACAAAATTGGGGCTTGCAGAGGTCTGCACAGGTATTGTCTGCTTCCTGTGTGGCCATGTCAAGCTCTGTATGTGGATGTGGCTCAGAGAGGGCTCAGCGTTCTGTCCCTGCCATGGCACTACACTATTGTGAATTAGCAACGCTGCCTACTGAGCATGGTGGGAATATCTTCTGGCTTAATAAGCTGGTATCCTTCCAGGTGTCAGGTGCTATTTTGAACTGAGGTGCCCGATTACCCTAGGTATCTAGTCTCTGATATGTTTATCACTAAGCCAGCAGGCCATACCACACTTGGGACTGGCTCTCATATGCATATTAAGAGTACCTTTTGGCCATAGAAATGGAGCAAAGGACTAAAAACTTGCACAACAGGAGCAAAAAAGTCTTGGCTGGTAACTTTTGGAATAGTCAGCCCCACAACTATACTTGTATTCCTTTGGTTTTACTTCTCAAAGCAGTTTCTTAGTTAGACAAACAAAAACAAACAACCATCTTGAGCTATGTTGGATTTGATAATTTGACCTCTACCCTATTGACATGAATGAGCATGCACCAGGAGCCTCACCCAATTTCTCTAGAGCAATCTCTACCCATGGATGAGACATGTCATAGCACTCGAGTGGGACAAGAAGCCACAGGTCACAAGAGTGTTTTCTAGGGGCTATGGTTCTTTTTGGTTACTTGGCTAAAGTCAGAAAAGAAGAGAGAGAGAGAGGAGTCTGTGCTATGTCTGGAAATAGTGGTACTGGCCTGTATGGTATGTCTTATAGACAAATGTCAGCAGAGGACCTGATAGCTCTCTGTGAATGAACGAGTGAAGACGGATCCCAGCTTGTGCCCTACTTAAACTTTGGGTTGCAGGGAGTAAGACAGAAAAGCCATCAGATCAGCAGGGGTGGTTACTCATATAGCAAGAGTCCAGAAGGAGATAGTCTAACATAGACAGAGAAGGCTACTAGGGGACATGCTCTCTGCTGGGGTACAAAAAGCATCCCCTGAAGTATTAATGAAAAAGGCTGGGCTGGACTAGTGAGGAAAGCTCTAAGAAGATGCTGAGTCAGCCCAGGCGCCTGTGAATTTGTCTCCAAAGATTCAATAAATCCCATGTTGAAATGTTTTGAACATCACTTTATTTTACTCCATCTAATTAGTTTCTGGACAATATGGTACAATCACTTATTAAAAGATTTAAAGATATTTTATTTAAAATATTTCTTAATTGCCCGTTGTCTTGGTCAGTGGTCTATTGCTGTGAAGAGAGACACCATGATCACAACAACTCTTACAAAACAAAGCATTTAATTGGGGCTGGCTTACAGTTTCAGAGGTTTATGGAGAAACAGCTGAGAGTTCTACACCCAGATCCACTGGAACCACAGGCAGCAGGAAGTGAACTCCACTCACTGGCCTCACTCCTAGGCCCTTCCAGCTCCAGATGCTCAGACACCCTTGGAGTGGCCTTTGTCTTATACAGAAGATCGGAGCACACTGAGTAGAAAGTTGTGTGTGCGCCTAAGGTAGAGCCCACAGGACCCACCCCAGCTACACGTTTATAAGACATGAATGCCCACCAAAAGGTACACACAGAAATGTTCACAGCAGTTTCGTTTGAAAGAAGCCCAAATGGGAAACAACCCACACATCTATCCACAGGTGAAAAGATGGAATAAACAGTGGCTCATTCATACTATAGAATTGCACACCGCATTTTAGAAATGACTGATACATCCAACAGGGCGGACATGGTTCATTATAATAACGTCGAAAGAGTGGAGTCAGAAATTAAAGAGTACATGTCACATAACTTCATTAAGCCAAATTCAACAACAGGGAAAATTAATTGTGGTGATAGATGATAGAATAAATGTTGTTTGGGGAGAGGCTGATGGGGAAGGGGTTCAAGGGACCCTGCTGGGCGGTGGAGCCTCCTACTTCTGGGAGGTTAGAATCACCTGTGCGTGTGTAAGTCTGATGAAACACACGAAACCAGTGCATGCTACATTCTCAGCCTCTTCTATTTTAAAACGCTCTCTCTATTCAGGCGGATTCCGATCATCATTCACAGCCGGAGTTTGCTCTTTTCCAGCCTCCTTCTTCCTTCCTGCTCTGGAATTCCCTAAAGGCTTAGGCTGGCTCCTGGAGCTTTCTTGGCAGCAGAAAAAGAGAAGTCTATTATGCACATAAAGGCATGTCAGTAGAAACAGGACACAGCGAAGTGTTTCACTGCCGTGTCCTTAGCTGCCTCTGAGCATAGACCGGAGTCCTTGCTCCTTTGATGGTGTCTGTTCCTGTGGTCCTGCTCTTGCCCCAAAGGCAGGTCTATCTGTAGTCCCTGCTTCAGCAAATTAAAAAACCCTGCTCCCCTGTCTCATGGGAAGAGGTACATGGGAGATCACATCTGTGTCACCTCTTGATGGGGGAGATGGAGAACAGACAATATATGTCACCTTGTTGGGGGTCCTCAAATATGCATCTCCACATGCATGATTCCCACCTCCGAATAGTTCTTGGAAGCAGTTTATTTACTTTTCTGTTTTTACAGAACTACAAACAAATTCTACCTCATTACAATAAAGAATGGATGGAAAGAATCTGCCTTTAAGTCTCCTTGTAAGATTTCTCTAAGTTTTTGTTTTTGTGTTTTTGACTGAGACTCCCTATCACAGATGCCATTGTCTCTGCATCACTGTGTCCCGACTTGGAGTGGAGGAAGAGCTATGAAGGGCATGTGCAGGTGACATTCCATGGCCTTACGACACAGGTCAATGATCCACTCATCACCAGCCTGAAGGAGAGGGGGGTGGGGCTACAGCTCAGTTGGTAGGGCACTTGATTCGAGTGTATGCAGCCTTGAGTTTGATCCTAGCACTTACAAATTGGGGATGATGGTAAATCCAGGGCACTTAGTAGGTGAAGGCTAGAGATCAGAAGTTCAAAGTCATCCTTAACTACACAGTTCGAAGAAAGCTTGAACTCCATGATCCCTGTTTGGTTTGGCTTGTTTTTTGGGGGTTTTGTTTGTTTGTTTGTTTGTTTTTAATAGAATTAGCACTGCTCATAGTCCTGCTCAGTTTCCTCTTCCGTCTCCCTCTGCTTGTCTTCCAGGGCATTGTTATAAGTTTTCAGTTCATGCACAGGGAACACAGACCAGCCACCAGGTACCACACTGGCCCTGGTAGCACTTCACCACTGTTGCCACCATCCAGGTGACATGGAACAGAGTATCATCTGTGCACTGTCTTATCTGCTTCCAAAGCTCTGCTTTTCAAGATAGTGTGCAGTCTACCAGGCCACTGTCTTACCTGCTCTCTTCCACTCACTCTTACTGGGAAAGGGGAGCATGTGCCACTGCATCTTGGCATTTCTCGTGGAACCAGCTCCACATCTAGAACATAGCATGCTCTCAATAATGCAGGAATGAGTGATAAGACATTACAGATACAATAGGCTGCAGTGATACAGTTTACTTCCACTAAAAGCCAGAGTTGATTATTGCATGGAAGCCCTAAAAGACAAGTATAACTGAGTGAGATCAAAGACCCTGAGCTGAGACACAGCTCCCTTGCCTTGGTTTGATTCACGACAAACAGAAGTAGGGGGAAGGGGTAATGAAAGAACGGAGAGAATGGTCTTCATGTAAGTTTCTGGCGAAAAGAGAGAATCTGCTAGAAGCACATTCAGGAATAGAATAGATGCTCCTCCACATACCGCATAGAGGTGGGTCGCCATTTTCTAACACGCAGTGCAGTGTCTCTGCCTCAGCCATTGAAGACTATCCCCAGATGGATTCTCTAGTGCCTCCTCTAGAGAACACTCTGCTGGTCTCTATGGCTCTGAAGACCACCTGTCTGCCTTCCTTCCTAGCACCCCTTCTACCTCAAGCCTAGTAGGAAAAGCTTTCTCTCCCCACAAAAGAATGCCTAGCCATTAAAACTGCTGCCCCCTGAGAGCATAAAAACCCTTAGACCCACAGGCTAGACATCTTTAATGAATGGGTGAGACACCTAAAAGTTGACCCCAGGTAGCAAGGCCCTACTGATGTGTGCGTAACTGGAGGCCAGGAACCAAGCTGCCCTCTTGTCCACACACTCTGAACAGACACAACTCAAGCTTGACCATATGTTGGAGAGTGAGTATTTCCAGCGACCCTCAAAAGCTGATGCTGAGATATTCTGGAAGTGCAAACAAAAGGTTTCTGAGACATCCCTCCTATTACCCATCAATGCTCAAACGCCTTTAAGGTCCCCACCTCCCGCTCCTTAGCTCAGAGCAGGTTTCTAAGAAGCTCGGGTCAGAGCATCTGGCTTGGCATCAGTCTAATCTGGCAGCTCTGCATTAATATGAGAGGAGAGAGACAGACTGATACAGAGAGAGACAGAAAGAGAGAGAGAGAGAGAGAGAGAGAGAGAGAGAGAGAGAGAGAGAACGAGAACTGCTATACCTTGCTCTGCACACTGGGTCCAAGAGAGGAGAAGGGATGGCCTGTGTGCTCTTTGTGACAGAAGAGACTGTGGTCCTTCAACAGAACAAGATATTTTCCTATTTCTGGTGACTTGAGCATCCTTTGAAATTGCTCCATAGAGTATAGGATATTCTGGCAGCAGAGGGTCAACTATTGAGCGGCGCTGCCAGAGACATACAATGTACTGTGGAAAAATAAGTAAATCTTTTATCTTGTGAGCCATAGCCATGAAATAGGAGAGGGAAACAACTGAGGGAAAGAGGGTTCCAACAGGTTATTTTGATCCAGAGCTCTTGAGTATTTTGTGTCAGGCCAAAGTCCAGATACACAGTTCCTATTCAAATGTCCACCACTCACTCACAAGTGACAAGGCCAACAGAGCAAGATTAAAACAGTGTATCATGAAAAAGCACGTCCTGCCATCATGTCTCTTACCTTCAATGTGTTTCTTATAAATAAGTTCTTGATGGGACAGAGACACAGACCTGGATACTAATGCTGCCGTCCATAATCAGTGGATAACCAGGGATGCTCAGTATGAAACCATCCCATCACTCAGCTGGTCAGAGAAAAGGTGTAGGGGTGGGAGGCATGAAAATAGGATCCAAGAAGGCTTTCTAGAACCAGACAAGGCTGTCTCCAGTTTGTCATCACCACCATTCTGTGCTGGGTCACTTTGTCATTGGCTACCTTGTAGACTATAGATACTAGAAGCATCCAGTCTCTTCCTGTTAATATGAGTATCACTCTCCATCTGAGTTGTGCAAACAACAGGGTCTAAAAATATGAACTCCAGATAATGTGAAGTGCTTTCTAGATATCTTAAACATGCCCCTGGTTGAGAGCTGATGCTTCAGAGCAACAAGACTCTGGGATAAGGGGACAGCCCTGGGAAGAAGCCCGTGCTGTCCTCTGATGACCCTTGTCACAGCTCAGCCTATTTTATGCTCCCTCAGAAGCACTTACGTCATCTGATAGATGATAGGCATTTCTAACTGCAAAACCCAAGATCTAAAGTATTGCTCTAAACTGTGGGACACTTTCAATTTGGGAGGTCTTGATCGAGGTGCAGTGTACTCAGCTGCTGAAGTCTGCAGAAACATCCCAGGATCTGAAATGTCAGGGGCCTGAACTTGTGACTTCTTCCTAGCCTTCTCATACCAGACTGTCTAGTGATCAACTGGAGTGACTCTGTGTTGGTCAATGTTGGTTTCTACTTCTGGCACATGGTCGGTACTTAGAAAAATCCACTCTGCCTATGGGAGTAGTTTGAGGGCACTATGCTGGATTTAATGCCAGATTGTTTTCTTTTCTCGGATATTTTAAAAGGACAAATAGATTTCACAGCTGAAGGTAGCTGCAAAATCTCAGAAAATAATCAACAGAACACCACCTCCATCCTTCTGTGCCTGGGATGGCACTCAGCGCCACAGCTGTCCTGCTCTTGGGTATCCTATGAGTATGCACTGAAGTCAGCTTTGCTGCACAACCAGTGTTGGTCTCAGTGAAAAGGAATGGATGCAATGCAGGAAGCCAGAGTTATCACATGCTAAGAGCAAGTGTTGTTTCATGTAGTTTCTGTGTCTATACATAGATGTGAGTGTGTGTGTGTGTGTGTGTGTGTGTGTGTAAATGTTAGCTGTGTGTGTGCATGTGTGTAAATGTTAGTTTTCAGTGGCATAAAACTGAACTTTAACAAGCACAGCCTAATTATCTCTCAAAGGATAACTAACTCACTAAGCCCCAAGGGTGTTTTCAGGATAACACTTAGAAAATATGTGGGTTTTCTCCCCTGGAACACAGTCTAAGCTCGCACAAAAGAGTTATGAGATCATCTCCAAAGGAGTGCTGAGTGAGGCTCTGTGGAAATGGAGAAGAGTTCAAATGCATCTTAAATCATCACATTTCTTGCAAACTAGCATGGTCCATTAGGAAGGGAATGAAATTGATTTCCATGGAAGCCCCACCCTGCCAATGAGCCATTTTCATATCTGTGAGCAGTCTGAATCTTTATGAAGTTTCTGGATCTCCATGTGTTACCCAGATCTAAAGACATAAAATGCAACATCCTGGGACTTGATCAGGACATGTGTCCAGTGAGTTGAGTCCCTGCAGGAGCCAGGTGGCCTGGCATAAGGGACAACTCTCTCAATCTTCTCTTCCACAAGAGGATATAACAGTGTTAGTCACACAGGACTGCTACAAGGATTAGCTGAGATAATACTTGAAGAGGACTTAATAACTCAGATTTCCATATGAAAAGCTTGGATTGATGAATTTCAAGGTCTTTTTTAAGATTTTATATTATTTTTAATTATGGGTTTATATGTGCATCTGTATGGGGTATATGCACATGTGAGTGCAGGTACCTACAGAGGCCAGAAGAGGGAGCTGAATCCCCTGAAGTTGGACTTACAGGCCTGTGAGCTGCCTGACATAGGTGCTCAGAATAGAACTCTGGTCCTTTGTAACAACAGTGTGCTCTCTAAATCATCCATCTTTCCCTCCCTGAAACTCAAATTTCATGATATTGTGATTGTTCCATTTCCTGTCCACTACTACTGAAGGCAGCAACAGTGAAGGTAAGATTGGCTTCAAGGATGAAGCTGTACTGTAGAGGGATCTATTCTTCCCTCTTCAGGAGGCTGCCCATGAACATCCCCCGAAACACCAAACAAACCTGTACTTGAGCACAGACATCCCATCATACTTATGGTGGTTTGAATAGGTATGGCCCCCATTCATGAGTTTGAATGCTTGACACATTCAGGAGGAGTGACACTATTAAGAGGTGTGACCTTGTTGAAGGAATTGTGTCACTGTGAGGGTGGGCTTTGAGGTCTCCTATGCTTAAGCTTCCTCCCATAGGGAACCCAGTCTCCTCCTGCTGTCTATGGATCAAGATGTAGGACTCTCGGCTCTTCTGGCATCATGTCTGCCTGCTTGCTGCCATGCTTCCTACCATGATGATCATGGACTGAACCTCAGAAACTGTAATCCAGCCTCAATTAAATGTTGGACTCTATAAGAGTTGCCATGGTCATGGTGTCTCTTCACAGCAGTCAAACCCTAATTATGACAATATTCTAGCTAAGAAATGAAGGGAAACAAGAATTGGGCAAACATGTCTCCCAATTTTCAGCAGTCTGATGGACCTCACAGTTGAAAGCACTAGTTACAGGTTAACTGCAAAAGTGTCAAAGAAGTCACTAGAACCATAGTTCTTAGCCATGACATTCTTCTATTTAAATTGTGTCAGGAAATGGAAGTTGTTGTTCATGTCTACAAGGATTAGCTGACAAAACATGATGGGAATTGATGAGACTTGTGTGTTTATACACATAATTATATGTGAAAGAGAAAGTGAAAGAGAGAGAGAGAGAGAGAGAGAGAGAGAGAGAGAGCATATCCTTACAAAATAGCTACATAATCTATATAATCCCTTCAACTTATGTTCTTTTTCTCTTTTCAGGAAGTGTGTGTGTGTGTGTGTGTGTGTGTGTGTGTGTGCTCTCATGAAAACACATGCCTGTATATGTGAATGTATGTGTGTGTGCATGTGTGCATGTATGTGTATGGTATGGGCATGTATGTGTGAAGAGAGATTTATGTGTAAGCATATGGCTTTAATTTTAAAAATAATGTTTAAATAAGCCAGTGCTTTAATAATTTAGTTATCTATATAAATTACTCAAAAAAAGTAAAAATCTCTCTAGGTTTCTTAATTAAAAACTTTTCCATGGAACAGATTCTGGTGAAGGTTTTAAAATCCTGGCTTTGCTTTATTCAGCACAGACAGCTTTTCCTGGAGACGGCAGGCACATGCAGACATCAAACGCACACTAACAAACTCATCCACCTTGCTGGTTTCTAACATCTCTAGATCTGTAGGGCGTGAATTTTCCAATCTCCCTTATTAACACCCTAGAGGTTTTCCAGGGCCTTTTATCCTTACCACTGCTATACCAGATGGTTCCTGAATGGATGGCTCTATAGACTAGGAACAGCGGACAGTGGACATCTAATCATACTCCCTGTGTATGTAGCAAAGCTCTTTAGCATTTTAGTCTGTATAATTCAGCTACAGAAGCTAATGCTGACATCAATAAATTATAGATATTCAAATGACAGCAAGAAAATGGAGTTAAGAGAGATGAAAATGTACAAGCTTAGCTCTGCATTTCTTACTCTGGTGTTCATAAGGACTGGTCAAGTGGGTAACCTCTTTACTCACTCACCAAAGCTATGGCAGGCTCTACCTCTTAACCTTGCCACAGCTAAGACAGAAAGGAAGCCGGTGAAGAGGAAGAAATGGTGTGAATATGTGTGGGATATGATTTCTCAAACACAGAGAGGTGTGCAAATTTGTGGGTCAATACTCTAGAATATTTGTGATTTCTCAAACTGTGCACATGTTTCCACAAGTTATAAAAGCTTATGTTGGTCTCAATTAAACAAATGATCAGAGTATTACCTGGGGATTCTCGTGAAAATGCAGGTTTTGATTCTTTGGTCTAGCAGGCATGTCCAACCTTCGTATATCACTGCACAATGTTGTCATCTACAAAGTGCACCCTTGAGAGCCATGCAGCCAAGTTATAAAAAGGAAAGCACGAGAGATAGCTTTCAGAGGAAAAGGAGGTGTGGGGTGCTTGGGGGAGTGGAGGGAGGGGAAACTGTGGTTGGGATGTATTGTATGAGAGAAGAATCTATTTTCAATTAAGAAAATATCCCTTCTCCTAACTTCTCACTGGCCAGCTGCAGTCACATGACCTTGCTTAGCTGCAAAGGAGGCTGTTTAGCCCAGCTGAGTGATCAGCAGGAAACCCTTTCACTCATACCAAAAAGGAGTCTAGGCGTCTAAAGTCTCTGATTGTAAGACCGGATCACAGTATTCATGGGGAGGGGTACAATCTCTTGCCTTGGATAACCAATGTCCTGGTGAAACATTGATTCCATAGTCATAGTCAGAAGCAGGAACACCTTAAGTCAGCCCAGAGCAACACACAGCAAACGCGAGCTTCTTAACCAAGTCGTAAGCCAGGCTAAGGTTCCCTACCATAGAGATCAGGTGCGCAAGTTTCTCCATAGAACACATCCACATCATAACCCAATAGCGTCTTAACAACCAGTGTGCACACTGGATTGTTCACTGGCTACAAAACAAATCCAGTGTTCTTGATCTTTATGCCATTGGTCTACTTAGAAGAATTCATTCAGAAAGATGAATGTGTTCTCCAAACTGAAAGGAGAGACCAGAAAGAGTCTCTGAGCCTGTCAAGAATTGCTTTGTGATTACATTTTGCCTTAGCCAAAGAATAAGAGCCTCTTAAAAGATAACAAGTCACACAAAAGAATCTTCCTGTGCCTGGAGTATAGTGATTCTCAACTGGGGATGAGGGCAGACAGAGGTCCAGGAGTCGGAGTGCAGCCTTGAGAGACTGAGATCCTGTCGTAGAGGAGAAAATTCCCTTGAGCACATGCTCTGGAGGATTCTGGAAGATTCTGGGGAATTCTGGAGGACCCCTTCTCACAGTACGAGAGGCTATGGATGACGTGTTCTAGCAGAGTCATGCTCCCTTCTCTCAGACCAGCCCTTCCCAGTAGACAGGTGCAGATATCAGCCACACAAAGAGAGGCCAGCAGTTGGGTTAAAAAGAAGCAAATCAATGTCATTTAATAATGTATTCTCTTGAACTCAGTGCATCCACCAAAGTGTCATTTCAGGACATACTCCAATTAAAATTATTAATGAGCCATTGTTATATTTTATTTGTTACATAAAATCACAGTCCCATGGGCATTTTACATTTATAGCAAAATCCCAATAAGATACCACCCACCCCACCAGCCCTGGGAAACCCGTGAATCAGTCTGCACAGAAGTCCCAAGTCACACTCTGGGGCAAAGGATTCTGAAGTTCCCTGCTGGCAGGACCATATGCCTACCCCAAGATCTGTCTGATGAACCCAAAAAGCAGTTACTTAAGGGCCTTCAAGTGGGCCCTTGACATCCAGGCTAGTTCCTGTGAAGAAACCAGACTTAGTGGCACATGCCTATAATCTCAGCACTCACGATGGAGAGATAAGAGGATCAAAAGGTCAACTATATAGTGAATTCAAAGTCAGCCTGGACTACATGTGAGCCTATCTATAAGTAAATAAATAAATACGTCAACTTGTTTTTGTAATTCATCCTACATACTTTGGGCTCTGTTATACAATAAAGCTGTATATCACATGGTCCAACAGCCCCAACAGTCCAAGAGCTCAGTGACTGACACGGGCAATGTTGGCTTCATTCCCTCTCTGCATATTATAAATGTTATAATTGAGAAAGCACATAATACGGGTTGGCTATTATCACCTAATAATAAGAGAGTGGATACCCAGCAGTTTGTGCTATGATCACCACACTATTCAGTAATTCAGTAATGCATTTAAGGGCTGCTGCATAGTTAACTGCCCTTTAACTTCTAGAGGCTTCTACCCTCTGCTCTTGTCCTCTCTTTAGCAGGGATGGGTTAACACAGGCACGGTGAAGCCTCAGAGGTAGGTGCTCGATGGAGCCAGAACCATCCATCAATACCCGCTGTTCTGGCTGCTCATTACTACACTATCTCCCTTCGCTATTTAACATTAGCTGTTATAGTTTGCACATTCTGACCCATTTCTCCCGGTGATGTTTTAGTTTACCCACAGTATACAAAAGGCTTCTTTCATATTGGCTGTTAATTAGATTTCTGGAATAATGTAGTTTTTGTAGTGCCAAGACGGCCTGAAGTTTTGATAATAAAAGTCATGGATGAGGTAAAGAAGAGTAAAGCAAGACCATCAAGGGGCATTTTCTGGTGTGCAGAGAGCTTTCCTCAGGCTGTGTCACGCAGAAGTTCATACTTGGGAGCACTCAGGATCCAGCTAATGTGGAGGGCAGTCTATGACGCCCCCAACAATGCCGAGGTGTGTTGTACTCGTCCCCTACATGCGGGGAAACTGACCCCTTTGTAACCAGTTGAACACGACAGAGGTGATAACATGTCCTCATGTAAGGACATTCCACATGATCACACTTTTCATCTAGCTAGGAGAATCACTCCCTTATGGGTCAGACAAAGCAAGGTGCCTTTATGGGAAAACATGTCCCTTTGGCTGGGGCCGAGTGAGGTCTCTGGTTCACAGTGAGTTAGGGCTTGATGCCAGCAACTGCACCTAGGAGTCAGAACCTAAATCTGGCTCCATCCAGTGTTCAAAGGGGAAAAGCCCTTGAGAGGAGCCTCAGAGGGACAGGAGGCAGAGAACTCTGTGAGGCCACATCCAGACTCCAGACCTCCAGGCAAGGGAGGGTAACAACCAGGTAGGGCAGGTAGCAGTCAGTTTTAAGCTGCTACATTTATGGTAATTTGCTACACAGTAACCACTCATGGACACAGTCAATAAACATAGTTTTGTTTAAAGTGTATGAATGTGTATACATGAATGTGTACATGCATATATATAATCCTATAAACATTTGTGTATGTACGGAAATTTTTATGTAAATAAAAAACCCATAACTGGCTAACACTCTTCATTTATTTTGTTTTGTTTTGAGACGAGGTCTTACGATGTAGTCCAGGTTGGCCTGTTTTATGATCTCTCCATCTCAGATACCTGCTGTAATTACGTGTACCAGTATATCTGGCTCTCTCCTAACTCTTAGGAGAAAGTGATAAAGATTCACAGGGAGGATAAAAATCTTGCTTTGCACTTCATGCTGCTTTAGGATGATTGCCATGTTTGAGTTTTCCTTTTATAAATTATAACTATAGATTAAGTGTGTAATAGATTGGAAGCCATTTTGTTCCACAGACCATAATTGATCCAAGAAAAACAAATTGTTTTTCAGAGGCGTAATCTTGTCTTTCTAATGAGGATAAGTTTGCCAGGATAACGGGAGCTCATCTGTTTTAGAAGAAAGTGGCCTTGTGGAGGCTAGCCCTCCTCATCCCACAGGCAGGGCTGCAGGTGGGGAGAGCAAATGTGCTCCATCGAAGGACCCCGACTGAGCTGGGTAGGGCTGGGGTTCACTTGCTCCATGTCCAGATGACTCCCACATTTAGCGGAAGAATACTACAAACCCCAGGATTGTTGGGCGGTAGGGACTGGACTCCGAAGTCTCTCATGGTAGACAGCTAAAAATCAATGGCTCCCAGAGCCACGCCTTAACCACTGGAGACCCCCAACTCGGCACCTCCTATACCGAGCTGGCTCAAAGCAGAACGGCAGCACTGAGAATTCCAGAAGAGGGCTTAATTCTGTAATTTCCTTTAGACCACGAGGACTGATAAAAAAAAGTAGGCATGCTCCCCATTAAAAATGTCTGACATTTTAAAATAACATATTCATCTGAAATGTAGAATTGGGCAGCACAGAACTGAAATAAGTTCATCTACTGAACCTAAACCAGTGCTTAACGTTCAAAGTGATATTCAGGAAAAACACACAGAAAGTGATGGAATGGACACACGGGTGTGTGGAAATTACATTAGTCTGACACTAAGTTCTCAAAAACAGCTTTGAAAAATTAAAAAGAGAAAAACAATTATAGTAGACTGAGTATACTTGACAAGGAAGAAAATGCACCGTTGGACGTTGGAAGGCTGGTTGCTTCTCTCTGCCGGTCACTACACCTGTTGAAATCATTTGTTTACAGGGAATGACTCTGCTTTTCCTTTACAGCACTTTCAAATTGATAGGTGGACTCTCTCCTACCAATTATCCGTTGCCCGCAAGCAACAGTGACTCTAATGTTCCTTCTCTGGAGTTCCTCAAATCCTCCTTCCTCTCTGGTCTACATCCGAAGCTAAATGCAGGCAGGTCACGGTGGCGCACACAGCTGCTGCTGTCACAGAAGGAGAGCTTCCCCACTTGAAAACTTCCCGAATTTAGAAACTCCAGAGACGCGAAGCAGCACAATTCCCCGTTCTTCCTGTTACCGAAATGTACTAAGGCTATATTCAGGATTAGCTGTGGAAGAATTCACACATGGAGAAAGGGGCACCCAACTCAGAAACCCTCTAGGCCCCGCCTGTCTGTGTGGCTGGTAAAGCGTGGCACATGACAAAAGAAACAACTGCAACAGACTGGAGATTTGACTGTGGGACCCTGGAGAATGAAAGTCGCAGGGAAGGAGGACTCATCTGCTGTCGGTATGAAGTAAGGAGGAGCGGCAAGCCATCCATAAACAGGATGTGAGGGATGGCTTGGATCTGCAAAGCAGAGTAAACTCAGCAATATTGGTAGTTTATTAGATGAGGGTGTGTGTGTCTCTGTGCTCGTGTGCGCGTCTCTGTGCTCGTGTGCGCATGCGCGCGCATGCACGGTCCAATGCAGACCAGGACCCAAGTCTTCCTCTATTGCTCTCTATCCTATTGGCTTGAGAAAACATCTGGACCGGAAATTGGGTTTTAGCTCTGCAGCCAGTGAGTCCTAGGGCTCCAGCTGCCTTTGTCTTCTATCGCTGGGGTAATAGTCATGCCTAGCTTTTTATCTGGGTGCTGGGGTTTCAAACTCAGGACTTCATGATTTCAGAGCAAGCACACTCTTACCCACTGAGCCATCCATCCCTGCAGTCCCAGATGACACATTTTCACCGACATATTATCATGCTCAGCACAGAAAGAATTGCTTGAAAGGGTTTTAATTTCAATGTTAACAGCATGTCAACAGAGAGCAGACCCATTTTAGATCAGAGAGAGTTCTGGAAAACCAGACATAATAAAGAATGATCCTGAGCGAAAGAACTGCCAGGAAGAGGCCAGGCTGGCGTTTGACTGCCTAGTCTCCTCAACACACAGCACGCCCTGACACATTCGCTCCCCTCCATAGTACTTTTCAAAAGCAGGGAGCTGGCATTTATAAACACACTGCTCGGGTGGAAAGATGCCCAAACATAAAGCAAGCTGTAAAAATCCATGCAGTACATTTTGCCAGAATAAACCACCAGACCACAACAAATAAAAACAGAGCCCCCAGAGGAAACCTAGCAAAACTCCTTTACATCAAGAACAAAGAGGAAAGTCCAGGCCTTAAAGTAGCTAAGAGGATGGGGAAACACCCTGCTCGTCACAGGCCAGGCACACAGAGCATTGGCACTTTCTGTCAGTGATGTTTGCAGGGATACCGTCATTGGTCAGCCCTGATCCCCCTCCACAACCATGTTCCCCATGGCTTCCCATCTCCAGATGCAAATCGTGCAGCTTGGAGATCCCCTACACACTGCAAGGCTTTCTTCTGCCCGAGCCTACCTATAGCTCTGACTGGTTGCTTTTCTATCTCTCTCAAGCATTGCTCCTTCCTTGTTGAAACTCAAGAAACATCAACTGATCATCTACTGATGCACATGCCCTATAGGCTGAGAGCCCTTAGGTAGACAGGAGGGTCTATAGATAAGAGCACCTACCTTCCAGGGCCCACCTCATTCCTGGTTGGTTGTGGATGCCAATAGCAATAGGCATAATTTTGTCTTGAACTCAGATGATAGAAAATTAATGACAATATCCACAGTCATCCACCACTTTGTTAGGTGTGCAGAAAGAAATTTAAATGTTACGGGTTCTTTTTTGTTTGTTTGTTTGTTTGTTTGTTTTTTCTTTTTTAAATTCTGTGATAGGGATCTAGGGAAATGTCTCCTTGGTGTGCAGTCATGGATACCTGACTTAGATCCATCACCTATGTTAGAAATCTGGCATGGCAAGCACACAATAATCTCAGTGCTGGGAAGGCAAAAATGAAAGGGTCCCTGGGGCTTGCTGGCCAGCCTGCTTAAATCAGTGGGTGCTAGGTTCAAGAAGTAAGGTGAAGAATGATTGCAGAGACATCCAAGGTCACTTTCTGAGGTACACACACACACACACACACACACACACACACACGACAAAAATTCTACAATAAAATTATGGCTATAAATTTAAGTTAGTTATTTTCCAGTAGTTGTTATAATTCTATTATTATGTGTCGATTATTGACATCTATGCCAAGATTGACGAGAGAGGGAAGGGAGGAAGGAATATTGGAATGAAGGAAGGAAAGGAGAGCAGAAAGGGTTAACTCACAAGATTTCCTTCTTTAGCAAGAGAACACTAGTTTGGGGGTTCCAGGCCTGCATTTGATCCCCCCTCCAACACAGTCTAACTGCGCTCACTCTCTGCTTGGTCTCTCTGAGGTTTTGTTTGCTTATTCTAAGATGGGAAATAATTCTGATGTCAAAGGGCTGTGGGACGCTACGGGCATCTATAACATATCAGATGCAGAGATCTCCAGACACACGTGCCAGAGTCGTTTCCTCCTTCCTCACAAGTCTCTATTCACTATGCCCCAGGGCCTCAGTGAATATCCCCAGAGCCCACGGATGAAAAATGCCATCTGAGTTTGACTTGACACAGAAGCTAAACAAACCCACTCACAAATCAAAGGCCTTGCTTTCTCTTCCACTGCATGGCAATACAGTTCAGAAACCCTCTACCTGAAAGGCAGACAATGCCTCCCCTCTCCTGGGCTCTGCCCTTTATTCACCTAGGAAAACTTTCTTTGCATGAAAGAAAACAAAATTCTAGAAACTAAAAGGAAATATGCAGGAGGGATAGAGAGAGAAGGGAGGGAACTAGGGAGGGAGAAAGGGAGGGAGAGAGGGAGGAAGATAGACAGGGGTTGCAGACCTTCATAAAGTGGGCTTTCACTATCAACTCATCGGCCAGAAAAGGTCATATTCCCCATTAGAATGTTCTTTGGTGACTAAGCAAATTCCTTTTTGCCCAGTTCACTCCCACTGCCTGCCCTGCTGGGAGATGAATCGTCCAAGTCTCAAATGATACATAAATCAGCACAGTCAGAGTTTCAAATCTTTCACATCTTCATTTTTTAAAAAAAATGCCAAAAGCAGTGTCTTTGGTCTGAGTTCTTCCTCCCCTCAACTTTGCAGCCTTCTCGGTCTTATTGGTGAAATGACTTTCACTGACTCCTCCCTGACCCTCATATGGCGCCCGCACTGGGGATCCAGCACCTGGCCCAATATGTCTATATCTTATGATAGGGTCAACTTCTCCATCATCTGTTGACTCCACCGTGTTGCTCAGTCTCCCTTGCATTGACCTGGCTATAGGTACCCTTTTACCCCTCATGCAACTCTACTGATGACGTCCCCTCAAATAATAGGGGAGAGGTGACTAGTCCCCCATCTGAACATACAGCCACTCATCCCTGCCAGCTGGATGCAATCCTGCTCTAATTGCACTTGACCTTGGTCTCTCGGGAGTAGCTACAGGATGTAGGCCTGGGAAGACATGGTGAAGGGACTACATATATCCAGCCATGGGGAGTCATCACGCATGCTGGATACAGATCTTCTAGTGGCTACTTTAAGGTCACTTATACTCCTGTCCATAACCCCTCACCCATGCTTTCTATAAGTAACCCAAATAAATGCATTTGCTCTTCTGTATAAAGTTGTGGAATCAAAGTGGTTTGTCATTAGGACCTTAGATGCGAGTATTGCAGGTTAACATCTCCTCCAGAGGAAAATATTCTCACAAAATCCATTAAAGATTCAATTATCCAGAATGTTCTCTGATGTGCATGCAGTTGTCTTTACAAAAGTTGGGGGAGTATGACAGACAAGGACTATACAAGGCTTAGCATTAATAAGTATCAACCACTAGCCTCTAACAGCTGTCTGCACTCTGGTCACGGCACAGAACGGGCCAGTCCCAAGTCCATTCTTCATATTTATTTATTTATTTATTTATTTATTTTCTATATTCTTTGTTTACATTCCAAATGATTTTCCCTTTCCCGGTTCCCCCTTCCCATAAGCCCCATAAGCCCTCGTCACTCCAACCATTCTCCAATCAACCCCCCTCTTTCTTCTCTGTCCTGGTACTACCCTACATTGATGGATCAAGCCTTTCCAGGACCAGGGCCCTCTCCTTCCTTCTTCTTGGGAATCATTTGATACGCAAATTGTGTCTTGGGTATTCAGAGCTTCTGGGCTAATATTCACTTATCAGTGAGTGCATTCCATGTGTGTTCTTTTGTGATTGGGTTACTTCACCAAGCCCATTCTTCTTATTTCTTCTTTCTAGTCCCCAGAAATTACAGAATTTCTCCAGTTTTGTTTTGCACTATCACTCAACATTATAATGGTTCTGAAACATTTTCCATCTGGATAAATCCAGAGAGGATTAGACAGGGCAGAGTCCCACTATATACCTCCCCTATCCCCACTCCGTCCCCATACTGGCAAAGTATTTTTGTAAATAAAGAGTTGAAATGAATCCATACCTTTCTCTCGACCAAGAGAACAATCTGCTTTTCTGCTCTTTCCCCTGCATTAATTAGGCATTTTGTGTTACTTAATGCAAATTAGCAATGTCAAGTGCATACATGTGCAAATTATGAACTGTATCACCAGCATCGTTTTGATTCTTAACATTTTGGTTCAGAATTCACATCACTCAAACTTCATATCAGGATTCTGCTCCTGCTATTAATCTTGCCCTTGGGTATATTACAAAAATGCAGTGGAATAGATTAGAGGAAGAACAAAAGAGAGGAGAGGATTTGAAGTCGAATACCCCGATAGAAGCTTGCTCTTCCCTTGGGTTTCCCAGAGAACTCAAGAACAAGAAAAAAACAAAAGCGCCACTCTAATATGAAAATGTAGTTTTTCTCATCCATTTCCAGGCACTTCAGTTTGAAGACATGACCAAATAGTTTCAGCACAGCAAGATGGGCCATCAGAAGTCACTGTCATGGGTCTCCTGGGCATTTGCTACTTGCTAAGGCTGTGGGAAGGACACTCAGAACACAGGCAGAAACTGCAATCATGGCCACCCTTGTGATGCATGCTGGGGAAGACCCTGCCCTGCTTCACTCAAGTCTGGCTCTGAGGTCAGAATGGAAGAACCAGTGGAATACGGGATGGGGCGCTTCATGCAACTTCCTTTGTGGAAGCTTCCACGGTGATGCTTGACTGCCTGGCAGTAAGAAAAGGTCTGTATCTGCTATCACCTCACTGAAAATAGTGGCTTTACCAGGCCAGCTGGGCAGCTGTAGCAAATGTGACAGACTGCGTGGCTCTAACAACCCGGATGTTTTTTCTCCTAGGCCTGGAGGTTGTAAGAAACATGGATACCTTGGCTCTGCCTAAGTCCGCTCTCCGGAGCTGGCACTGCAGATGGCTATGCTCTCTGTGTTCCTGCATAGTCTTTCCTCTATGTGTACCATCCCCGGTGTCTCCTTGTGTGTCTACACTTCTTCTAAAACAGCATTGAGACTGAGTTCAAGCCCATTCCCAGGGCCTCATGTAAACTTCAGCTTAATCCCTCTTTAAAGGTCACGCTGCCAATTACAGTCACATTCCGGTGTTCTGGGCTCAGGGATTTAGCACAGGAATGAGAAGGATGTACAGTCCTGACCGTAACATCACTGAGGGGATGCACAGACAGGCCTGAGTTTTTCTCCATGTGACATCGCTTGCATTCGTTCCCTTTATATGCAACATAAACAACAGGAATCTCGTGTGAGCCGAGCTGGTCCTCTCTCTTTTAAACTTGATGACTCCTTTAAATATTTATTAGTCTCTAATTTCATGGGGTGATTTGATTAGAGCTAGCTATAATTTTCCTTTGTATCAAAGAACACAGTTGTGTTATGCTAACTTCTATTCCTGACCAAAATTCAGTGTTTTTCAAGGTCCAAGGCAGACTCCTGGCTCTCCAAGGAGGTGGTGTAAGTATGCCTAAGCTTTTGTTCAGCAGAATAACACTGGGCATTTTTATTCAATCCCTATTTCCAAGGCATTACCTGAAATCTCTGGTACCAAGTAATGAGAATCTTTCTATTGAACCAGTCTAATGGGGGGGGGCACATGTACAAAGAATAGTTACATTATAACCAAATAGAATTAAAGATAATTCTTCAAAGCACCTTAAGGTGAATTTAAAATCGTGAAGTTAATAAAATTGGTCAATTTTGCAGAAATTTGCCAAGTTCCAAATTGACAACAGATGGTCGTATTAATGATGTCTCTCTCCCGCCCTGCACATCACCAGAACAGAGCTTGTCCTCATTTATTTTTACTGTTCGAGCTTGAATACCAGGGCTCTGCTGTTCAGAACCACACTTCTGAGAAGAGAAGGCAGATTTTTTTCTATCCAATACTCGGAGGCTATCAAGAGTCCTAAGGAGGAAAAATAAAATCACAGAGCATGTGTTGAACTCTAGAAAACTTACCACTAAGCTCATACCAAGACAGAGCTGGCACATGAATGGGAAATTCTCTTGGCAGCCAAAGACTACAAACACTGGGATCACATGGCCAAGAAGGACTTGACGGCCCATGCCTGAGACACACATCAAAAGACAGGGTTCTCTGAAATTCTTCTCACATGGACACCTTGCCTCTTCCAGCCTTCCTCTTTCCGGGATGCTCACAACAATGCAGTGTCCTGAGGCCATCCATAACCACCCACCATCTTGGCACCTGTATTTTCAGAGTCCCTTTTCTTTTCCCACAGTAGTCCTTGATAGAAACATATGTGGGGAGCATTGTCACATGCTCTAGCACGGCTCACTTAACACCTGAGAGCCTTACATTGCTATGAAGGGACACCATGACCAGGACAACTTTTACAAAGGAAAATATTTCACTGGGGCTGGCTCACTGTTTTAGAGGTTTAATCCATTGTCATCGTGGTAGGAAGCATGGCTGCATGCAGAGAGACGTGGTGCTGGAAAAGGAGTTTGAAGTTCTACATCTTGATCCATAGGCAGCAGAAGGAGAGTCTACACCACACTAGGCTTAGCATGAGCATAGCAGACCTCAGAGCACACTCCCACAGTACCACACTGTCTACAATGAGGCCACACCCACTCCAACAAGGCCACACCTCCTAATAGTGCCACTCCCTATGGCCAAGCATTCAAATGCATGAGTCTGTGGGAGTCATTCCTATTCAAACCACCTCATGTGTCAAATGGATCCCTTCCTCATACGCCATGGGAATGGACAATGACAGAATTTGTTCTGTGAGCAGATGAAGACAAGACTCACAGATAGTTAAGTAACTTACTGAAGACCACACGGGGAGGGGCAGAGCTATATCTGACCCTAGGCTGGTGAACCTGAGACCCTGCTGATTCCATAGTATTAGACTAGCTATGCAGAATCTTTTGGATGGCATCATGCATTTCTGCTTCCTTGACTAGCTTGACGTGAGTGGAAAACAAACACATCCACTAGCTCACCAGCTGTTATGAGCTCCTCTGTGTAGGAGGAGCACATATTTACAGAGATATCTTAAAACATAAGCTTGGCCAATCAAGAAACTCCAGTGGTAGAATATCAGGTACCAAGAAATGACAAATATAATGAGATAGATGGCTAATGAGGAGAGAGCCTCCATGTATAATCCTTGACATAGCCCATAATTATTCAAATGGAAATTTTTTCCTCTGCGTCATCAAAAAAAAAAAAAAAAAAAAAAAAAAAGCTCTTACAGACTAAATTCCTTTCTCTCAGAAAAATTCCATTTTAAAGTCCTAAACCCCTGGACCTCTCTGTGATGACTCATGACAGCCAGGGTCTTCTCAGTAGGATGTATGTTAGCATGAGGTTGGGGGTGGACCGACCTTAATCCAGTATGACTGGCCTTTTGAAAGAACTTTTGAAAGAATGTTAGTCAACCAGACACCCCAGGGCTCCCAGGGACTAAACCAAGGGGTACACATGGTTCCAGCCAAAAGTGTGGCAGAGGAATGCCTTGTTGGGCATCAGTGGGAGGAGAGTTCCTTGGTCCTATGAAGGCTCGATAGATGCCCCAGCTTGGGGAAATCGAGGTGGAGTAGGTGGGAGTGGGTTGGGTGGAGGGGCATCTTCTTGGAGGCAGGGGGTGGGAGGCTGGGTTGGGGGTTTTCTGTGAGGGGGGGAAACCAGAAAAGGGTATAACATTTGAAATGTAAATGAAGAATATATTCAATAAAAAAATTAAAAAAAGAAAGAAAGAAGACATAGTTTAGATATGCGATGATAAGGGTGGAAGATGACATGAAGCCAGAGGAAGGTGGTAAGAGTTAATGCGGGAGACCTGGGCTGGGCCCTGGGAAGGAAACAACCCTACCAGGTCTTGATCTCAGACTTCCAGCTTCCAGCAATGGAAACAAACAAATCTGTGCTGTCTAAGCCTCAGGGATGGGGCTATTTCATTATGTCATCTAGAGCAATGTAATAGAATAGTCAAGGGAAACATGGTGTCCTGGCGCCAGCAACCCCCAGAGGGATTGTGGGATGTGATCTTGTGCCTTTATACTTCTTACAGCATTTTCTTCACTCACCACCACAAGTCAAGGATTACAGTATTATTTATCCCCAACCCACAAGTGACTGCCAAGTACTTGTATTTTCCCAAAACCACTCTTCAGCATATCATCTGCCTGCTCAGAAATCTCCAGCAGCTCCACCCATTGACTGGAGGAAAAAGTTCAAATTCCTCCCAAGTGGTCCTGAAAATATCTTGTGAATTATAAGCCAGGGATTAAACAAACAAAGTGTGGTAAAGGACACTGGGAAGCCTCCCCAGAACAAGGAGGGACAGTGTCGCCAACAGAGACACCCCCTGGACTGCTACTGGTGACCATAGAGCAAGGAGTGACATTACTAGGCCGGAGTAAGCAGTCAAGAGAGCTTTCTGCTCCTTCAGAGGACCAGAGTTCAGTTCTCAGCACTCATCCATCACAAGAGCCTGTAACTCCAGCTCCAAGGGATCTGACACCCTCTTCTGGGAACTATGCAAATGTGCATATATACATATATACATGTATATATGTATGTATGTATGTGTGTGTGTGTGTGTGTGTGTGTGTGTGTGTGTGTGTGTACACAGACACACAGAGAAAAGTAAAAGTACAAATTAAATCTTTTTAAAACTAAAAACTATGGCAAAGTCTTCCCAGCACCAAAGGAACGTCTGAATGCATCTGAAACTCCACAGATTACCAAACTTCCCAAGGTGTAGAACCTAAGCTCTACAGTGTCAAAACAGTAATTTTCTCCCCCCAACACACACAAAGAATCCAGAGAATTCTTAAGAGGTATTAGATAATTCAATACTCCATAGATGAAAGATGAAGGGCGTTGTTAACCTGGGATTGGGAGAGCATGGTGGTTAGTGATTGTCGAGTTGATGAAATCTAGAGCCATCTAGGAGGCAAGCATCAGGCTTGCCTGTGAGAGACCATCTAGGCTAAGCTAACTGATGAGTGAGGACCCACCCTGAATGTAGATGGCACCATTCTTCAGGCTTAGGTCCCGGGATATGTAAAAGGAGAAAACTAGCTGGGCATTAACATCAACCACTCTGCCTTCTGACTAAAGAAATAATAGAACCAACTACTTCAAGTTCTGCAGCCAGGACTCCCATGAACTGTGAGTCAAAATAATTCCTTTCCTCCTTAAGTTGCTTTGCCAGGAGGTTTTAATCAAAGCAACAGGAAAAATAACTAAGAAGAGGTTACATCATTTTTATAGGATAAGAAAGCTAAGAAAGAGTATTTTATTAGAATCTGTGTGTGTGTGTGTGTGTGTGTGTGTGTGTGCAAGTATGTGTGTGTGTGTGTGTGTGTGTGTGTGCATGCACACACATCTGTGAGGGTTCATGTATGTCACAATAAGTACACGGTGGTTAAATGACAACTTGCAGGAGTCATTTCTCTCCCTCCATCATGAGAGACTCAGCAATAGATCTAAAGTCATTAGACCCAAGCTTCACTCATTGAACCATCTTACCAGACCTCCTCCCCAGTGCTCTGGGAGTTGAACCCAGACCCGTGTGCATGCTGGACAGGATTCCACTGAGTGATCTATATCAACAGCCCTCCTGCCTTCTCCCAGGTTTGGTATGTTGGCTGACAGTTCCATCCTAGTCAGAAGGAACATTCCTACCTTTCCAGTTGGTTTAATGGCTACCATGATCCAAGCTCCCACCTAGAGTATCCCTTCTAAAACTAACTACCCACACCCAAGCACTCAATCACTAGACCTTCCCTCTTCCCATGTCTGGCAGTCTCTATATAACTATAGTTATATAGACTATAACTATATAACTTAGTGACAATAACTCTAGTCTGATTCCTCACAGCCTTCAGTCTGCAGATGCTGAGGAGGATTCAGGCCCTGGAGTCCCTGTGAGCGTTCAGGCATGATACGACATTTTCCTTTTACACTGCCTGTGGACACAGCTCCTACTTCTGGCTTCTTGTCCCAGCTCCTTATTTGACCTTCTCTTGATGGAACCACAGATCTCCTCTGCTTTACTGGAGAGCTGTCAATCCACCTGCCCTTTGTCATCACTCTAAACACTAACTGCCACAGTCTGTCACTGTGCACTCATCAATCAACAGCAACCGTTCCCCTGCGACTTGGGGTCCCACCATATCAGACCTCAAGGGTACTAAGAGGAACACACAGCATAGCTCTACTTTTAACCCTCTGTGGTCAGCATCATTTGATGTCCACAATCTTGCCTACTTGACCAGTCCTTCTTGGCAGTGACCCACAGGTACATGCTGGAATCACTCAGGGAGGCCATAACAGTCTCAGATGTTCAGGCTGCACCCAGAACTTCCAGGAGTGTGAGCCAAGTGCGTGTATTTCTTAAAGGTTCTCAGATGATTGAACTGCAGGTGAGTGTATGCACAGTTGCTCTCAGCTCTTCCTCCTGTTCCCATAGCACAGGCTACACAGCGATCAGCAGCAACTACCCCGGGAAATAATCCTGAAGTCAGAAAATAGAGATAAAGTGGTCCCCAGCTGCTGCAGTAAATGTGATGACTCAAACAATTGATATTAGAGGGGAGACTGCCAACTGTTGGGTAGAAAGTGGGTCAGAGCTCTGTGTTGCATTCAAGCAACAGCTTGTAGTGAATTCTAATTGGGGATTAGGAAAGTTATCATAAACTTTGAGAATCTGAACCACTAATTATAATGGTTGGGGATGAGAGTGCACCCCCCCACACATCCATCACAGTCCAGCTCACTACCCTGAGCTTTGGGACACCCTGAGGATGGGGTCATTTCTCCTGAAAAGATATAATTTCCTTGAGTAGCCACATAAATTAGTAATCTGTGGTGTGGGTGGTTAGTTCTGGAAGGCATACCCTGGGTAGGATGTTTGAATGAGCTGACCTTTAAGGTTCTCTTTAGTTCTGATAAGTCTTTGATTCCAGGTGACAAGCCTGCAGGGTTCTAGAGAATAGTGGGAAGAAAATGATACACTACTGGCCTCAGTCGCTGCATTGTTCTGTAGAGCTCAAGCAAGCCGGGCAACAGGAGGCCCTGCTGCTTAGGCGGGCACAGGTTGGACTTGGCATCGCTGAAGGAACTTGCTAGCCGGAGAGTATCATCATTTCAGAAGGTGGATGTGGGATGCCAGGACGATTGTGGGTGACAGGCCCCTGCTCTCGGGTGGGGAAGGATGTGCCTTTCTTCCTGTTTTCCTGGCTTCACAGAAAAGTAGCCAAGGAGCTTGCAGGGTGAGTCCAGTAACCATGGAAATGCCTGTTTCCCTCTGGGTCTCTTTCTCCCAGGGGCAACTGACTTGGAGATTTCAGCACAGCCTACCATCAAATCATGTGTAGCCTCTTTTCAGCTTCAGGACAACAGTGGGCGGGACACAGCCATGTTTGTCTAACTCATCAAGATCCTCTTGTGAGAACCAGCCTCACAAGGGAAAGGCGGATGAGAAAGAGATTGAGAGGAGCTTCCCAGTTGCTGGGAAAACAGCATCAGAGTAGCTATCACCCAGAGATACAGGCATATGCAGGGGAACTGTCCTGCCCTGACATCACTCACGTGTTTGCATTGGAAAGACTTGGAAACCCGAGTTAACCAGGTCTAACATCAAATAAACCACAAACTGCTTTCGTGTCAATTGGCTTGAGCCTGATGCCAAGGTCAAAGTCAGGCTTCATTGTCAGTCCAGCCTACTGAGCACCATATATAGAGTTCAAACTCTGAAACAAACTGCTCCCTGATCCGGATCAAATAGCCTCCCAATATCTCACAGAAGTCAAGAGATGTAGATGGGGAAATAGTTCACAAGGCTCCACAAAAATGAGTTGGCATACATCCAAATTTAGTTCTCCAGGGCTGGAGAGGGAGTTCTAGCTCTGTGGTTAAAGTATTTACTGCAGTGAGCCTGAGAACTGGAGTTTGGATCTCTAGAACCCTCATAAACATCAGGTCATGGTAGCATCCTATCTGTAAAACTAGCCTTGGGCTATGAAGATGGGATCCCCAGAGCAAGCTAGCTAGCAAGACTACAAATATCAATAGCCTTTTTATTTTATCAGGAGAGTTCAGAATTAATTAGCCTTGGTCATGGTGTCTCATAACAGCATTGAAAAGGTAACTAAGACACACATATACACTGAAGAAGCTCAGTTCCAGACAAGGTGAACTGCTTTCCTCTCTCACCATCACTCACACACTAGTTGATGAGGTTTGCCCTGTCTACTTTCCTACCATGTGGGCTTCAGTGAGGTGTAGGGTGTCTCGGCAGACAGCACTAGCATCTGGGGTAAGGGAATTTCTTGTAGCCTGGAACTATCAACAGGCCCTTTTAAAACTCTAGCTCTTACCCTCTTAGACCTTTGGACTACCTTCATTAGAGAAATCCAAACATGTTCTCACCCCTTTCTGAAGAGCCTAGGGTGAGGGGACATTGCGTTCCTTGGAAAGAACAAAAGCTACCCCTGTTCCATGTCTTATTTACAGACTCTTTCTGCATTAGCAGCCCTCAAAGTGTCTGTCCATAACAAACACTGCATGTCAGCCCTGTTCCCCAGGAAACCAGAGCCCCGAGTACAGACTGATCCCAGTGGTCTCCTTGGGTAGCTGCTGTGGCTCCTGGTTCACCTTCAGAACATGGAGGCTGTTGTCACTGCTCCATGGATTCAGAACCTACTGCCGCTAAAGCAAGTTGATAGTACTCCTGAACTGTGCATCAGAAAGTACCACTTTGTGCCACTATAAAAAGTCAGGTTTGCTACCTCAGCTCCTGATTAAACAGGAAAAGATCTGCCCAAACCATCCACTGGGTTTGCCAAGCAGGTTGGTTCTGTTCTTCTTAAATGGTTGGATAATTTTCACATTTAATCATCTCTGTCACTTTACCTGTGTTGTCTTTGGTGATTGCAAGTCCCCGTCAGGTAAGTATATATGGTACCCATATAACGGAGGAAGCTAAGCAGTCAACCCACATCTACAGAAAAGTAAAAGCTATAGCCTGTGGTCCTGGGTTCAAAACAAGTGTCCGTTACTACAGCTTAAGATGGACCATTTGAAGCCTAGAACCAGTTGAGTAGTTTTGTTTTAAAAATAGAAACATGCAGGTTGTGGGTAAGAGCTGGTTGATTCTTCTGGAATTATCTAAGGATTGGCATTTCGAAACTAATCCTTTGTGAATCATTGAATCTCTTCTTACTGTTTCTCTGTTCAGTATGGAGAAAAACATAAAAATAAAAACTTGTTTTACAATGTGGACTCCACGTATAGCCGAGCCAGTGCACACGGGGACAGAGTCTCTGTATGCCCTGACACAGGGAGCAGAAGATGCTTCTTGCCATCCCTGGACTCCCTCATGCAAAAAGACCACCTGTGGAGGTTCCAACATGGCGGCAGCGATGACCTCTGATTCCATCCTGCAACTGCTTCTTTATCCCTTAATGTGTCATTGTGGAGAGCATCTCTTGAAGGCAATTAAAATTACACAGCGCCCTGATTTCAATCCTCCCACAACCGTGCTAAATATTTTCCACTTAAAAAAAATTAAGTTTTAATTAAGTTTTTTTCATCAAAACACCAGTCCTGCTGATAATGTCAGGAAAGGTTGAAAAAGTAATTACGTGCATAATCTGGTTTTGACACACTCCTTCCTCCACTGGGATACTTCTGTTTCCTTTACTTCATTAAAACCCCCTGCCACCTTAAGAAGGTTTGCTTTCTCTCTAGTTACTGTAGTAGAGAGAAAGAAGCCAGCTCCCTCCATTGCTGAATGGAACCTGCTAGGTACTCATGTTACACCCAAGCATCTTCCTCCAGCCGGCTCTCTGTATCTGACCACAGACCATGGAGACAAACAGACCAGCTTCTAGTTTGTGGAGGGCACTTGGAAGAAGATTACCACCTACATTTCTTAAACCTTAAATTAGGCTCCTCCCTGCCCCAGCCTAGTGTGAAGAAAAGAAACATTCTCGACTCAGTGTCCCGAAGATCCAATCAGCAAATACAGCACATGAGTCTTCAAAGGCCTACATTTCTTTCCGTTTGGTAACTGGCAAACTCCAAACCTTTCCATGTGTCTTTAACTTCTGGCCAGTTTGTTAGGACTAGCTAATGAATTGCTACACACTGAGGGAGCACGGCTAAGTGAGAGACACGCTGGCCACACAAATATGAGGCCCTGAGTCCAGATTGGGTTCAGGGTGGGGGCCCACCCTAAATCCAGGAAGCATTTACTTTAAAGTCCTTACCTAGTTATATTTACACAAATTCTATTTACTGTGAGGTGAAATTCTGAAGTCCTGGGTACACCTGGGTCTGGGATGGGCACTGTCAGACAGCATTCCGAATACTGTCCTCTCAGGTAGCCTGATATTGAGATGGGAGACTTAGGGGAAACTCCGCAACCCTCCCAGTTGGTTTGTCCATGTACACAATCCACGGCTGGAGGTACCGTAATGGAAACTGTGTAGGTAGAAATGAGCATTGCCATGAGCTAATTTATCATTAGGTAGAATCACCCTTTAACTGCACCAGCCTCTGAACTCCGCTCTCTCCTTTCCTTCGTCATTTAATAAATCCAATCTTATATTCTTCCTTGATAATTTGTTTCAAGGTTCAAATCAAGAGGCTTGAAAAAAGCCAAGCTCCATTGTACTTTGGTCCCAAGCTTTCTTTTTACCCACATTCCTTACCATGCATGACTTTTCACACAAGTGAACAACTACTACCTCTTGTCTCCTGAGCACAAGCCCCTTCCTGCTTCACCCCACCCCTTCCAGCTGGGGAGGGCAGTGTTTGTCTTCACCCTTAAGCTTACTCTGTGTATGGTGTTAAGGCACTTTCTCCGACTCTTCAGCACCCCTCTTATGAAAAGGTAAGGCTCCATGCTTGGCCCTAAATGGGATACCCTCATCGCACACTCTCCTCTTGGGGCTCACTAAGCCTTGTGGGAGAGCAAGACGGTGGATTGCAACAGCTGGAGGTGAGGAACAACTTCAAGACACAACAGAGCAGATGCACGTATGAACTCACGGGGAACTTACAGAACACATACGACCAGCACAAGCTCAATCCAGACAAACTCCCAGCATAGATAAGGGGATATGGGCATGAAGTCCCAGCTTTAGCTGGGGCTGGGGGGGGTACTGACATTTGCTTGCTGCTGGGTGAACGACATCTGACATACCAAACACACTCCAGGGCAGGTGCCAGGCCCGAGAGGAGTCTGCTGGTACAAAGTGGACTTAGAGAAAGAAAGAGACAGAGAGGAAGGGAAAGAGGGAGAAAGGAAGAGAGAGGAGAGAGAGAGAGAGAGAGAGAGAGAGAGAGAGAGAGAGAGAGAGAACAAACATGAAGTTTGGTGGGTAGAGAGGTGAGGAATGATCTGGAAGGGGTTAGGGGTGGTATGGGTATGAATGTGATCAAAGTACATTGTATGACATTCCCAAAGGATTTATAAACTCATTATTACTTTTAAACTTAGACTCCAGTTGCTCTCCTGAACACAGCCGATCGAGTGACTCACCTCAGATGAGTAGGATGCAGTGGAAATGAGGCTTAGTAACTTCAGATTCTACATCATCAAAGATGACGTAATCCGTGCTTGACTTTCACACTACTACTTAGGTTGAATCACAGTTACCAAGCTCTGAAGAAGCCAGGCATCCACACGCAAAGGACACTGGCCCTAGCTCAGTATCCTCCAACATCCATCCTGTGCACGACAGTGAGTCAGCTTTGGTGATCTCACCCTAGTCTTCAAGATACACACTCTGATGCCAAGAGAATCAGGGAGAGCCATTCACGTCAAGGCCTGCCAAAATCACCATCTCATGAGCAAAATACGTAAAACCATAGCTTGGGAGTTTCTGGTACATTGTAATGTTCAGCATCCAGCCATACTACCTTCCTAAGATCCATTTATTTGTTGGAACAAATGGCAACTTTATGATATCACTGTGATGTACTTCAAATTCAGTATGTTCTAAATAAAACTCAGTCTTTTCTCTGACCTTTATTTTATATCGGCTTTCTCTGGGTGAATGCCACTTCCTGAGAAGTCAAAGGGTGCGGTTAACACTCTTCCCCCATAAATTCACCTGACTCCAAGTCTATCAATCCTGCCTCTCTTATGGCTCTGGATTCCATTCACTCATCCTTTCCTCATTGTGTCCGCCAACTCTCTGTAACACGGCATTCAAACTACAGTGTGTCCTGATGGACTCCGGGTCATCAATACTTCCTTACCTCTCTGTGGCCTTGAATTGGTCACAATATCTCCAGCAGTTACCCTCTGCCTCCCACTGCAGTTGGCTGTCATTCCATGTCTTCCATGTCTTCTAGGCTCCAGCATGGTGACCTTGAGCCATCTTTTTGTTGACCTATCTATTCCCTTAACACAGAGGATTGGTAAGAGCTGCTTCTCTACCCATAAGACAACTCTGCACCCATTTTTCAACAAACCAACAATCTCCCCTTAATCATAGCCTCTTTAGGGAAATCCTTTGCTCCAGACAGAAAAGATTCCTCTGTTATATACCTCAAGAGATGAAGATTAAGGAAATTTCTCCTAGAGATACACAGAGTGAAAAGGGGGGAGGGGAAGCTAGCTCCTTCTTGTACTCATTTCTTGTACTTCATTTGCTGGTTAAATAACATTCGTTTCTGCCATGGAATTGTACATAGGAGACCGCCCCCAACCTTTTGGTGTTGAAGAAATTCAGAGTTGTGCATATGGATGGCCATAAGTTGTAAAATGATCCATTTTGCCAACATTATCAACAGGGAATAATTAATGACAAGATAAAAGTAACCGATGCTTCAGAAAACTGGGTTTTTTTTCTATGAGCTATAAAATATGCCTATTTTACATATACATTTTTATTGAATATTGCCTTCATTTACATTGTCAATGGTAAAACCTTTCCCGATTTCTTCCCTCCCCCAAAACCCCAACCCCTCCTCCCACCCCTTGCCTCCATGTATATGCCCCTCTACCCGACCCACTCCCACCTTCCCCCACCTCGATTTCCCTTTGTTGAGACTTCTATTGAGCCTTTACCTGACCAAGGACAACTCCTCCCACTGATGCCTGACAAGGCATTCCTCTGCCACATTTTTGGCTGGATCCATGTGTGCCCCTTGGTTGAAGGTTTAGTCCCTGGGAGTCCTGGGGTGTCTGGGTGACTGAAATTATTGCTCTTCCCATGGGGCTGTAAACCCCTTCAGCTCCTCCAAACCACCCTCCAGCTCCTCCATTGGAACCCAATGCCCAGTCCAATGGTTGGCTGCTAGCATCTGCCTCTGTATTTGTAAGGCTCTGGCAGGGCCCCTCTGGAGACAACCATTGCATGCTCCTTTTGGGATACACTTCTTGTAGTCCATAGTAGTGTCAGGGTTTGGTGACTGTTTATAGGATGAATCCCCAGGTAGAGCAGTCTCTGGGTGGCCTTTACTTCAGTCTCTGCTCCATACATTTTCTCCCTTATTGCTCCTTTGAGTATTTTGTTCCCTTTCTCAGAGTAACCAAAGCACCCTCACTTAAGTCCTCCATCTTGAGCTTCCTGTGCTGGGTGCATTGTAACTTGTTTATTTTGACCTTTTGGGCTAACATCCATTTATCAGTGAGTGCATACCATAGGTGTTCTTTTGTGATTGGGTTACCTTGCTCAGGATGGCACTTTCTAGTTCCATCCATTTGCCTACGAATTTAATAAATTCATTGTTTTTAATAGCCGAATAGTACTCCATTGTGCATATATACTATGGTTTCTGTATCCATTCCTCTGTTGAAGGACATCTGGGTTCTTTCCAGCTTCTGGCTATTATAAATAAGGCAGCTATGAACATAGTGGAGCATGTGTCCTTATTACATGTAGGAACAGCTTCTGGGTATATGCCCAGGACTGGTATAGCTGGGTCCTCAGGTAGTACTATGTCTAATTTTGAGGAATAGCCAAACTGATTTCCAGAGTGGTTTTACCAGCTTGCAATCCCACCAACAATGAAGAAGTGTTCCTTTTTTCCCACATTCTCTCCAACATCTGCTGTCCCCTGAGTTTTTCATCTTAGCCATTCTGACTGGTGTGAGGTGGAATCAGTGTTGTTTTGATTTGCATTTCCCTGATAACTAAGGATGCTGAACATTTCTTTAGGTGCTTTAGAGCCATTCAAGTTTCCTCCAATGAGAATTCCATGTTTAGCTCTGTACCCCATTTTTAATAGGGTTATTTGATTCTCTGGAGACTAACTTCTTGAGTTCTTTGTATATATTGGATAGTAGCCCTCTATCTGATGTAGGGTTAGTAAAGATCTTTTCCCAATTTGTTGGTTGTCATTTTGTCCTATTGACCGTGTCCTTTGCCTTACAGAAGCTTTGCAGTTTTATGAGGTCCCATTTGACGATCCTTGTTCTTAGAGTATAAGCCATTGGTGTTCTGTTCAGGAACTTTCCCCCTGTGCCCATGTGTTCAAGATTCATCCCCCCTTTCTCCTCTAGAAGTTTCAGTGTGTCTGGTTTTATGTGTAGATCCTTGATCCACTTGGACTTGAGCTTTGTAAAAGGAGATAAGAATGGGTCAATTTGCATTTTTCTGCCTGCAGACCTCCAGTTGATCCAGCACCATTTGTTTAAAATGCTGTCTTTTTTTCCACTGGATGTTTTTAGCGCCTTTGTCAAATATCAAGTGACCGTACGTGTGTGTGGGTTCTTGTCTGGGTCTTCAATTCTATTCCATTGATCTCCCTGCCTATCTGCATACCAATACCAAACAGTTTTTTTATCACTATTGCTCTGTAGTAGAGCTTGAGGTCAGGGATGGTGATTCCCTCCAGAAGATCTTTTGTTGTGGAGAATAGTTTTTGCTATCCTGGGTTTTTTTGTTATTCCGGATAAATTTGAGAATTGCTCTTCCTAGCTCTATGAAGAATTGATTTGGGAGTTTGATGGGTACATCATTGAATCTGTACATTACTTTCGGCAAGATGGCTATTTTTACTATATTGATCCTGCCAATCCATGAACATGGTAGATCTTTCCATCTTCTGAGACCTTCTTCAATTTCTTTCTTCAGAGGCTTGAAGTTCTTGTCACACAGATCTATCACTTGCTTCATTAGGGTCATACCTAGGTATGAAGTATTATTCGGGACTATTGTGAAGGTTGTCATTTCCCTGATTTCTTTCTTATCTTATCCTTTGAGTAGAGGAAGGCTACTTACTGATTTGCTTGAGTTAATTTTATATTCAGCCACTTTGCTGAAGTTGTTTATCAGCTTTAGGAGTTCTCTGGTGGAAGTCTTGGGGTCACTTAAGTGTACTATCATATCATCTGCAAATAGTGATATTTTGACTTCTTCCTTTCCAATTTGTATACCTTTGACCTCCTTTTGTTGCCTCGTTGCTCTGGCTAGGACTTCAAGTACTATATTGAATAGACAAGGAGAAAGTAGACAGCCTTGTCTGGTCCACGATTTTAGTGGGATTGCTTCAAGTTTCTCTCTGTTTAACTTGATGTTGGCTACCAGTTTGCAGTATATTCCTTTCACTATGTTTAGGTATGGGCCTTGGATTCCTGATCTCTCCAAGATGTTTATCATGAAGGGATGCTGGATTTTGTCAAAAGCCCTTTCAGCATCTAATGAAATGGCCATGTGTTTTTTTTTTCCTTTAGTTTGTTAATGTAGTGGATTACATTGACAGATTTCCATATATTGAACCATCCCTGCATCCCTGGGATGAAGCCTACCTGATCATGGTGAATTATAGTTTTGATGCATTCTTGAATTTGGTTGGCCAGGATTTTATTCAGTATTTTTGCATCAATGTTCATGAGGGAGATTGGTCTCAAGTTCTCCTTCCTTGTTTGGTCTTTGTTTGGTTTAGGTATAAGCATTATTGTGGCTTCATAGAATGAGTTGGATAGTGTTACTTGAGTTTCTATTTCATGGAATAGTTTGAAGAGTATCAGTATTAACTCTTCTTTGAAGATCTGATAGAATTCCCCACTAAACCCGTCTGGTCCTGGACTTTTTTTTTTTTTTTTTTTGATGGGAGACTATTAATGACTGCTTCTTTTCTTAGGACTTATGAGACTATTGAGATGGTTTGTCTGATCCTGTTTTAAGGTTGGCAACTGGTAAGTATCTAGAAAGTTGTCCATTTCATCCTGATTTTCAAACTTTGTTGAGTATAAACTCTTGTAGTAGGATCTGATGACTTTTTGAATTTCCACAGTTTTTGTTGTTGTGCCTCCCTTTTCATTTCTGATTTTATTAATTTGGATATGGCCTCTGTGCCCTCTGGTTAGTCTGGCTAAGTGTTTATCTATCTTGTTGATTTTTTCAAAGAACCAGTTCCTTGTTTTGTTGACTCTTTGTATAGTTCTTTTTGTTTCTGTTTGGTTGATTTCAGCCCTGAGTTTATTTACCGCCATCTACTCCTGTTGGGTGTATTTGATTCTTTTTGTTCTAGAGCTTTCAAATGCACTGTCAAGCTGTTAGTGTAAGCTCTCTCCATTCTCTTTGTGGAGGCACTCAGAGATATAAGTTTTCCTCTTAGCACTACTTTCATTGTGTCCCATAAATTTTGGTATAATATGTCTTCAATTTCATTAAATTCTAAAAAGTCTTTAATTTCTTTCTTTATTTCTTCCTTGACCAAGCTATCATTGAGAAAAGCATTGTTCAAAGTCTACGTGTATGTGTGTTTTCCATTGTTTTGTTTTGAGCTGAAGACCAGCCTTAGGCCGTGGTCATCTGATAAGGTACATGGAATAATTTCAATATTTCTGTATCTGTTGAGGCCCATTTTGTGACCAATTATATGGTCAATTTTGGAGAAGGCACCATGAGATGCTGAGAAGAAGATATGTTCTTTTGCTTTAAGGTGGAATGTTCTATAAATATTTGTTAGATCCATTTGGTCCATGACTTCAGTAGTTTCACTGTATCTCTGCTTAGTTTCTGATTCCATGATATGTCCATTTTTAAGAGTGGGGTGTTGAAGTCTCCCACTATTATTGTGTGGGGTGCAAATGTGTGCTTTGAGCTTTAGTAAAGTTTCTTTTATGAATGTGGGTACTCTTGCGTTTGGAGCATAGATGTTCAGAATTAAGAGTTCATCTTGGTACTTTCCCTTTGACCAGTATGAAGTGTCCTTCCTTATGTTTTTTTTTTTTTTTTGACAACTTTTGGTTGAAAGTCAGCTTTATCTGATATAAGAATGGCTACTCTAGCTTGTTTCTTGGGACCATTTGCTTGGAAATTTGGTTCCCAACCTTTGACTTAAATAGTGACTGTCTTTGTCACTGAGGTGGGTTTATTGTATGCAGCAAAATGTTGGATCCTGTTTATGTATACAGTCTGTTAGTCTATGTCTTTTTATAGGGGAATTGAGATCATTGATATTAAGAGATATTAAGGAAAAGTGATTGTTGTTTATTATTATCTTCTTAGTTAAAGATGAAATTCTGGTTATGTAGCTATCTTCTATTGGGTTTGTTGAGAGATTACCTTATTGATTTTTCTACAGTGTGATTTCCTGCCTTGTGTTGGTATTTTCTACCCATTATCCTTTGCAGAGCTGGATTTGTGGAAAGATATTGTGTAAATTTTCTTTTGTCATGAAATGTCTTGTTTTCTCCATCTATGGTAATTGAAAGTTTTGCTGGGTATAGTAGTCTAGAGTGACATTTGTGTTCTCTTAGGGTCTGCATGACATCTGCCCAGGATCTCCTGGCTTTCATAGTTTCTGGTGAGAAGTCTGGTGTAAGTCTGATAGGTCTGCATTTATAGGTTACTTGACCTTTTTCTCTTATTGCTTTTAATATTCTTTCTTTGTTAAGTGCATTTGGTGTTTTGATTATTATGTGATGAGAGGAATTTCTGCTCTGTTCCAATCTATTTGGAGTTCTATAGGCTTCTTGTATATTCATGGGCATCTCTTTCTTTAGATTAGGGAAGTTTTCATCTATAATTTTGTTGAAGATATTTACTGGGCCTTTAAGATGTAAATCCTCACCTTCTTCTATACCTATAATCCTTAGGTTTGGTCTTCTCATTGTGTCCTGGATTTCCTGGATGTTTTGGGTTACAAGCTTTTTGCATTTTGCATTTTCTTTGACTGTTGAGTCAATGTTTTCTATGGAATCTTCATCATCTGAGATTCTTTCTTCTATCTCTTGAATTCTGTTGTTGATGCTTGCATCTATGACTCCTGAATTCTTTCCAAGGTTTTCTATCTTCAGAGATGTCTCACTTTGTGATTTATTTATTGTTTCTATTTCCATTTTTAGATCCTGGATAGTTTTGTTCAGTTCCTTCACTTGTTTGTTTGTTTTTTCCTGAAATTCTTTAAGGAATTTTTGTGTGGCCTTTTTAAGGGCTTCTACCTGTTGACCCATGTTCTCCCGGGTTTCTTTTAGGGATTTTTGTGATTCCTCTTTAAGGGTTTCTGCATGTTGACCCATGTTCTCCCATAATTCCCTATGGGATTTTTGTGTTGCCTCTTTAATGGCTTCTAACTGTTGACCCATGTTCTCCCGTATTTCTTTAAGGGATTTTTGTGTTTCCTCATTAAGGGCTTCTCCTTTTTGATCCATATTCTCTTGTATTTCTGTAAGGGATTTTTGTGCTTCCTCTTTAACAGCTTCTACCTATTGATCCATGTTCTCCTGTATTTCTTTAAGGGAGTTATTTATGTCCTTCTTGAAGTCCTCCATCAGCAATATGAGATGTGATCTTAAATCTAGCTCTTGCTTTTCTGATGTGATGGAGTATTCATGATTTGCTGTTGTGGGAGAACTGGGTTCTGATGGTGCCATGTTGCCTTGGTTTCTGTTGGTAATGATCTTGCATTTGCCTTTGGCCATCTCCTTATCTCTGGTGTTAGCTCATTTTGTTGTCTCTATCTTCTCTGTCCTGCAGGCCTGTGTTTCTGTACTCCTGGAATTCTCTTTCTGTCCAACGCCCTGCAAACAGCTGATTCTCCAGGAAGTATCAGGTGATGGGGTCTCCCCTCTGGCAGACTTGGCAACAGCTGAATGCCCTGCAGGGTGCTAGTTCTCAAATGATCTGCTTCTAATGGATCCTGAATGCTCTGTTGATACTGGTTCTCAAATGACCTGCTCCTGCCAATTCTCGAATGCCTTGCTCCTGTCAGTTCTCTTGAGAGTATCAGGAAATAGGATCTTCTCCATGCCAGATGTGGCGCAGGTCAAAAGACCTGCTTCTGTCGGTTCTCAGGATCCGATGGCTTGGTCAAGGGGGGAAAACTGGGTTTTTGAGCTAAGAGGCAACATTCACTGACCCCTTTGAGACCTTTCTCCTATCACAACTTATCACCAAAGTCCAGTCTAATAATATTTTACTTCAGATTTCTAATTTTTTTAGAATTCATATTTTTGGGAATCATTTTTATTGTAATGCAAATAACAAATACAACACAGGAACAGTATATAGTAATTAGGGAAATGTTTGTTTTAATATTGATACAATTTATTCCCTCCATAAAAGTTATTATTGGACTAATGATAGCTTTTTAAGCAGCGTCTCAGGCACAGGACTTTTACAGGATTCAAAGTGAAGAATCCTGAGGATCTACAAAAATGGAGACTCATCTCTAAAAGGGATTCAAGGTGACTGAGACATTGGAAAGAGTAGGATATTTGATTCTGAATAGTTTTAACTAATTATGGCCCATGGTCAGAGATACAGAATCATTTTATGTTTATAGAGTCATCATAATTCCCAATAGCTATAATCTAGAAAAATCTCATTCTCAAAACTCAGAGAAAAAATATAACCACAATAAATTGGTCTGAATTGCACAATTTCATAAGACTTCTGTCTTCCTATTTAATCTTATTTTTGAATAATCTCCATTTAACAAAGTTTGGAATCGTAATTGGCAAAAATAAAGGGAAAGTAAACTAATATAAAGTTAGTTGCTCTTAAATCAAAAGTTTGCAAAGTTGTAGCTAATGTTTTGGCTTCTAATCTCTTTCAAAAAACATGACCATATCCCTTGGAGAACATTCTCTATTTTTGAGCTTTGGCGTCAAACTTTCTTGTAAGTCTTATATACTGTATTCTCCATTCATTTACGATGTATTGAAGCCTATTTAGAGTAAGTGCCATGCTAGAATGAAATCTCAGGCCTGATGGATGGCTCACAGCCTCAATTAATACTTTCCATGCATTCCCTATCAGTCTAAGAACAGGGAAAAGGGCGGAAAACAAGAGAAGAATGCCAAGACGTGTCTAGTAGAGTAGACCTTCAGGAATCTTTTGGCCAGATTTGCTAAATTACCAGTAAAGGAGTGACATGAGGTATATAATAGAGGAATCTTGTCTGTCTGGGAACAAAGGACTTCCCTGAAGAGGCGATGATCAAGGGGAAATTGTTGGTTTGTTGAGAAATGGATGCATAATTGCCTGTGGGTAGAGAAATAGTTCTTGCCAATCCTCTGTGTTATGGGAGTTGATGAGGCAACAAGGTAAACTTCATCTCAGTAGAAGCTTATCACCTTGATAAGGAGGTAAAGGAACTGAAAGCTTGCTTCACACTTAATGTTGTAAGTTGTTTCTCAAGACATCAAAAGATGGACCAGGTTAGTTTAGTCATTCAGTCTTCCAAGTTTAGTTTCCAAAGAGTTATACCCTAAACCCCTAACAGACCATCAGCAGTCTGCTGATGGCTCCTCTGGGAGAGAGCCCTCATCCAAACAGCTGAGACACCACGGTTTTTGCTTCCTCTAATACGCATCTGAGAAATTTGCAAAGCAGACAGAAATGACCTCACAGAGCCAGGGGACTTCCTGTGAATGATTTTCGTGCAGGTCCAGCAGAAGATGACACAGAGGAGGGGACCACATCATATATTTGTTTTAATCACTGAAGAGTTTTCATTTATAATTCATAGGTACTTAGACTGTTTGGGAATCCTGATTAAAATTGATGGTTTTTTTATTTTTATTCTTCATTTTCTTTTACCTCTTCATGACCACAAGAAAGTGATGACTCTTAAATGTGGTATAAGAATGAACTGTTCCCAAAATAGAAGTTGATGTCCATTAATTACAGTGCTATCTAAGCAGTACTTATAAAATCATCATCACCCTGCACAGGGAGGAACATATAATTCTGTCCTAACCTAGTACATTTAACAGCCACTTTCAAAAGCACCAGAAGAGTAATTGTCTTAACAGCTACGAGATGTATCAATTCTCCCTTGTCAGAACTCTGGCTGACCCACTCCCCAAAGTTAAGAGAGTAAACAGTGGTGATCAAGAAAGCCCTATCAGAGGAAAAAAGGCATTTCGTATTTAATTGATACAGATATCTCTCGGGGTTTCACCATGATCCTAGCTCCTTAGAGGAGTTTTTAAATGTGAAACCAACTTTAATTTTAAAGATTCTTCCTGTTTTTCTTTTTAATTTAAAAAATTAAATTATTTTAACTTAATATAAAATGTATAATCCAGGAACCCTGGTGCCTGGGATTATTTCTGGCATTGGCATGCAGTACAAGGTCATATGAGGAGCACAGAATCAAGGCTGGAGTTGCTGCCCCATCCTGTGGGATCTCCATCGGGAGCACTGAGAAGAGATGTTTTAAAGGCTGCACTGGGGAAGAGCATCTCTGGGGAGTATAAGAAGCCCCCAGGAGTTGAGGTTCCCGACTGGCCTTATGCTCTTCTCTGCCGCGTATAGAGGACAGGCTCAAGGACAGCCCCAGGATGACAGCGTGCCAGAGATCAATTTCTCTCTTCAACCTCAAAGTCCTTCAGACATTGACCAAAGAACCAACTCCTAGGAGAGGAGTGGAAGCTCAGAGTTGTGACCAGGCTCTCTGTAAGGGCACTGCTGTTGACTGCCCACCATAGAGAAAGGGTGAACTTCAGCTCCATGCCTGAAACTCTAGCTTCCAAGCATGGAAGCCCCAGCAGCTCAGATAGAGCATTAGAGAAGAGACGGACACCGAGGAACAGTTGGACCCCAGAACACAGTGTTCTTGAGTCATAAAGGGATCAGAGAAAGAGAGATTGGAGCACTAAAGACTATGCTACCTTATTTAGCTGGGCATTGTTCCCTCCTATGTCAGTGTCAGAAGCTGGAGTAAAAGAAGGCTCTGGTGAGAGCTTTAACCAACAAGGCAGCCTCAGAATATTATCAAGAGTCTGGATGTCTACTTGAAGCTTAAACAGAGAACGACTCCGGATTTACTCTTAAAACATTACCACCTGACTGGGAAAATATGGCACAACTGTGGATAGGAAAGCAGTGTTTAAAACAACTGGCTATAAACTGACAAAGAACATCACCCATTTTCCATGGAAAGACTTCAGTGGTCAAACAACATTATTGCCCACATTAAAATCAAGTCCACAGAGACGAAGGAATGAGAGAGACAGCCCACTACAATAACCCTAAATGTTCTGTACCCCATGCTCCCAAGGTCCAGAGTCAGTCTGCCCAAATTCAAAACCTGTCAGGCCAAGGGAGGAAGCCAGCTCAATAAGCCATTAGCATGTCCCTGCTGCCTCTTCTCATGTGACCACATGGAATAAATCTTTTTCTGCTTCACACCCTAAACTTGGCTGCTTTTGTCGGTTTCTCCAGGGCCAAAACTTGGGTTCTTGAAGGCACAGAGTATACCCCAAGTCTGGTGACACTGAAGGACACTAGTTTCTTCTCTCCTATGGGACATCTGCCAGTGTTCCAGCTAAATGTCATGCTAATGTGTGGCTGTTGGTGTCTGTGACACATCATGTCACCTTCACATTCAGGGAACAGCCTAGCAGTGAGGAGGTGACTGGCAAAGGACACGCAGGACAATTCCATCAAGAGACTCTTGGGCCTTCTCAGCGTGGACTTGGGAGAAGAATTTCTCATCTTTATTTTGGAATGGCTGGGTGACATTTACAAAAGTAAATAGTTTCCTTAGCAAGTCTCATTGAATAGAAACAACTGAAAGTCAAGTGGGAAAAAAAAAAAAAAACCCTGACCACTTTTATGTGATTTTAAATTTGTTACTTAAGTATGCAAGTGTAGGCACAGAATACCAAATGATGGTGGTGGGGGGCTGGGAATCTGCCCGAGAAATGCAAAGCTTTCTTACAAAGAATACTAAGAGTTATGCGTTCTAGATTCTAATAATTTATTCAACACATGCATCCTCCCTGTGTTTCTTTTCTCCTTGCTGTGGATTTCCCTCATGCTATTGTTGAATAAATAGGCAGAAAATATAAATAAACCAGGGCTTAGCTCAAGCTCTACCCTACAAACAACTTTAATTGTGTTTTAATGCTTGGTAGACTTAGAATTTCTTCTTTGCTGTCTGCTCATTGTAATAAATTCCAAAACCCAAAGAACGATGCTTTCCTTACGTGGAGCGGGCGGCTCTTAATCTTCTGGATGCCTAGGCAGAAGGCATGATCGGGGACCAAGGAAAGGCACAGAACTAATATGGCTTGGCTTACACTGTTGCCAGGGCTGCAAACACATATTGCCTGATAGATGAGGTTGAAAAGGAGTTTCCTGGAAAGCTATTCAAGGTCAGAGAGAAGACAAAGCAATTAGAAAACCCAGCAGAATTGGAGGTGGCCAGGCAGCAGGTCTTTCTCAGAAACAGTCTACCTGAGGTACTAGCATTAGCCATCAATATGGCTGCCTTGATACCTTCCCCAGGTATGCTTTGGCCTCTGTAATTCTTCTCAGAGATCCAACGTCCAGAGAGTGGGAACATGTGATTGGCCAATAGTGTCAGATCTTAACCAGGGAGGATGCAAAGGTCATTCCACCAGAAGAGGGTGAGGGAGGCATCGCTTCTACCTTAGCATCCCCCACACCTTAGCACTCTCCCCTCCCCCTCCACCCACACCTTAGCACATTCATGTTTCTGAACTGCTTGGGAACTTTTCATCTTCTCCATCCCTACAGGCATCCGGTTGATCTGACACTTTGTGGTCTAGCTTTTCATAGCAGGTGATGGAGATTGTATTCTTATTCCTGTGGTATGCAGCAGGCCCCGACAATTTGATGATTATGTTTTTATAGTTTTAAGTCGGGAGTCAACTTTCTCCCTGCAGAGTGGTACTCCCCTGGCAGGACTGGTGCACAGAGAACCTTGGAGCTGGCCAGCCCCTGGGTGCAGGCGGAGCCCAGATGGACCCAGCTGTTCTGCTGCTCCTGGTCCCTGCCTCTTGGCTGCACCTGCCCATTTGGTCACCGGAGAGAGAAGATGCTATAGTTTTTTATAATGTAAACTTAACGTGCAGTGCTTTCTATAACTGTGGCATTGTGATTTATAATGGGATAGTATACATTTGGTCTTCATAAGAGTTTCTTAGAAACCTTGTTGAGTTTTACTTCTGATACTAATAAGATTATTAGGGAACAGGGTTAAAATAGCTTCCAGCTATAAACTTACAGCTTGGGGTTGTCATTGTCTAGGGGCTCTGAGGTGTTAACCTGGGATCTTTATCTACAGGTAGGTAAATGTGTTCCGCTTGAACTATAGGAGAGGACATCCACGTGGCCTCCACTAGAGAGTTACAGTAAAGGGTGAATGTGTGAATTGAACACTTTCCCCCTCTCACTTTTAGGTGAAGACCTCTAATATTGACCATGTAGGGCTGCGTGGATGAGAAGAGAATAATCTCCATGTCACACAAGGAATGTGTGAACAAAGCGAAAGCAGACTGGCAGGTCAATTTCTTTTGCAAAATATTGCACAGTGACTGAAGCCAGGCTAAAGAACATACATAGCCAAGATGGTCTCTGTCTCTTACTCCTAATGCACTGGAGAAGTTGACGGATCCACACTTGCTGAGCTTCAGCCTTCCAGTGAACTCCCAACTAGCTGGTTTGGAAAGTGGCACCGAAAACATGGCAAAGAAACCCAGGGAGAGGCAGGGAGGAGAGGAAGGGAGGAGAGAAGGAGAGGAGAGGGGAGGAGAGGAGAAGGAAGCACGCAGGCATGGAACCTGATTGTAAGGAAAGTGAATTTCTCCCACTGCAGAAAGGATTTGCAGAAGAGGATACATAAGGTCTCCAGCACACAAAACTGGAGTTGGAAAGCCGGTAAGAAAATCTACCTAGATCTCACAGGGTCCTTACTCTGGATTGTTTGAGAATTTGGAGCTCCCCAAGTTTGGGCAAGACTCTCACCAGTATCTATGAGCTACTACAGTTCAAGTGCAACCCTTTGTTGAAAAATGCATGCATGCATGGAATTCTCAATAGAAGTAAACAAATAAAAGCAATTTAAAATTTGTAAAAAAGTGATATGGGGTTGAGTGTAGACTGAGAAATAGCACCAAGGCAGAATCAGAAAAATAAAACGAGGGAGAACCAACAAGATATCCTCAGCTCAGTTTACTTGGAAATACCTGGGAGTATATCTCAGGGGAGAAGGTCCTCCAGTAAGCAGGTAGGGAAATGGACGTAGTAAGTGAATATTTGTATACCAAAAGCTCAAAGGTTGCTGTCATTATGAGCTTCCTAAGTTTTTATGCTTGCTTAATGTCTATTCTTTATGGTTAGTTTATTAAAAAAATATTAAATACCTTTTCTAAGCCATATATCCACTATGTGTTGAAGGTGTGAGGCTCTTGAGCTATATACAGTCCCTCTCCTCTGAGCTATCCATGTGTATGGTGTCTCTGTTCTGAAGATGCAGGAGTGTGAATTAGCTCTACTCAGAACAGAGTTATCATCCATCAGTCGGGAGGAAGGTGCTTTGCTCCAGGACATCTTTGACAAGTGCCCATAAGGTCACTTGGTAGTGGGGGTGAGGGCAACTCTAGGAAGGCTGGACTGAGAAAGCTTACCTTTGGGTGACATAGTAACTGTCAGGTACTCTGATGTAACAAATGTCTCTGCACTCAATCTCAGATAAATATAACCCCTAGGAACCCGTGTCCAAATTAAACCCCTAGGAACAATAAGAAATGGAGGTCATATAAGAACATTCCAAGCATCTCCTTGACTTTCCCTCCCCTTCCTCCTCTTCCTTCTTCTATTTCAGCAGAAAGTATAAGGCTAAATACTTAAGAAAGCCTACTATTGAGGAAAATAGATTTGTTATTTTAATAACACTCCTGAAATGGCCCTGTTTAACCATCTGTTGTTAACTTCGCAATTCTGCGTTTCTCCTCCTTTCTAAATATCAGTATCACCCACCCATCCACCCACCCCCCAAAAAAAGTTGTCATGAAAAGGGAAGAGAGATTTGCTAGAGGGAAAAAAAATGAGAAAAGTGTTAGGTTGCTCGGTGTACAATTTTGTTATGTTTTTATTTCCTATGGCTTTCTCGTGCTAGATCAGCTTTTAAGATGGAGACAATTTTATAATATTAAATACAAAAGATTTAGAAATCTTTTTATAATGTTAAATACAAAAGTTATGCCAGGAAGTAGAGGACACAGAAGAGAGGGAGGAGGAATTCAGAGAAGCCAAGAGTCAGAGAAGCCATTTAATTCCATGCTCATACCCCACAACTGAGAAAGTGTCTGCATCTGTGTGGGAACCTGCAGAAGCAGCCAGCCAACTTGAGCTTGACCTGGAGCTCGGATCAAGAAAGCCATCCCAGTAATAGGCCAGGCTGTACATCCAGCCACCCAGATACCTTAAAGTTTGTCATCAATAAGATCAGGGTTTCTGTGATAAGATGGCAAACATCATAAAGAAAGCCCCAAAACATTAACTTTGACCTAGACACTGGCAAACTGGATAGTAGTGAATTTACCAGGTGATGGAGAGAATGGTCAGTTGCCATGGAAGCATGAAGATCTGGGGTTGGAGGCAGCGTTCACACAAGAGTCAGGTGCTGTGGTCCCAGAGATGGTAACAAGAGCATGCCTAAAGCTGGCTGGCCACTCAGTCTAGCTAATCAGTGAGCTCCAGGTTCAGTGAGAGACACAGTCTCAAATACTAAGGTGGAGTGCAACTAAGGAAGACTCACAACATTGCCACACATGTGCACACACGTGGACACATGAACATGTATACACAGATACATAGACCAAAAAAATTACAATTTAATAGTGACTTTACCACTATACATGTATAATAAGACTTATTGATTTAAAATTTAAAGCCATTTAAAAATGTACATGAAATATAGTGTGATAGTTCATTTCTATTCATCAACTTGATTGGATTAAGGGCTATGCAAGAAGAGCTATTAAAAGATGACTTTCATGTGACTTTGGGGCTCCTTGCAGAACAGAGTGACATTTGAATCAGTAGGCCGAGCAAAGAAGATTCATCTTCAATCACACGGACCAGTACCACCCAATCTGATGAATACAAAGGTGTGTGTGTGGGGGGGGATAAATTTATTCTTTCTTTTCTAATGCTGAAATGCCCATTATTTTTTAACCTTGAATAACTAAGCCAGTTCTTGAGAGGTATACTGTTGCCTGCCCTGGTTTTCAGACCTTCCAAATGAGTTACAACCAGCAGCTTTATTGGTGTTCCAGCCTGAAGACCATGGCACTTCTCATAATCTACAGTAATGTGACCCAATTCCTATAATACATCTTCTCTTATGAAGCTATCTATCTATTCTATTGATTCCACTCTTCTGGAGAACCCTGACTAATGCACTTATTAAATGGCACATTACTGCCTTGATTTCTATGCATAGGGATATAATTAATAACTTTATATTGAAAGAACTAAAAGCAATAGACGTGCCTCTGTATGATTTACCCAAGAGCTTCAACAATTTTCAACTGTTAGAATGGCATGCTAGGCAACTCCAGGACAAAGGTGTGCTGGTATTACAGAAAAATCCATTCAGCATTTCCTATAAGAGAAGCTATTTCCAATGAAGTAGGCACCACATATAAAAAGAAAGATTGTACAGAGACAAAAGCCTCAGTAGATGTGAGGTATGGACACATAGAAACGCATCTCCCAGAGATGAGCGATAACCTTCAGAGGTAATGAGATATCACCAGATGGCCTCAGTGCACATGCCCTACAGTCCAAGCTGACAATGGAAGGCACTCAAAATAGCAAAACAAGTGTGAAAACCCAGGGGTTGACATACATGGTTAGGAAGTGAGGGAAGGAGAATGACTCAGCCGAGAGAAATCAATCTAGATGCTACGGTGCCAAATGGGCTTCATCCAACCCAGTGAAATGGTTGCCCAGACTTCTGTTTTAGGGAAGATGCTAAGCCCACAGTATTGTAATACACTGTGGAAAAGCCACTTCTGTGAGGTCTGAGTTATAATGTTACCGGAAAGCCCAAACAGGAAAGATGTTTCTAGAAGGCAGAAATTTGATTTATTCTCCATATGGGTATTATTCACTTTGATGAGTGAAATGCTACGGCAACATAGTAGGACAGCTTAGCTCACGGAAGGTGATGGTCAGAGGAAATACAGGAAGCACACACATTCAGAATCTTACCTAATGGGAAAGGTGTGGGCAATATCTAGCATACCCACTAGATCCAGCATGGACTAGAACATATCACTTACATCCTCTATGGATGGAACCCCTTGGTGAGGCACATATGTAGGGTGGGAAATGGAGTCAAGCCTAGGAAAGGAGTTGGTTAATGCCCTAAAACGAGAATCAGGAAGCATCAACACACTTCTTTTGTACATGGCCTACAATACAATCTCTGTATTCTGAATATAAGCTAAGAGCAAAATAACAGTAGTAATAATACATACACATATACACTTTGGTCAATATGAGCAATGTTGACTGATTTTCCTTGGAAATTCTATAATCTTTCAGCTCCTTAACTTAAAGGGAGTAGCTCTGAGGAACCAAAGAACATCTCAAAATCCACAGAAGGCAGAAGAGCATTATGGGAAAGGACAAAAACTTCAAAGCATTGGAAGTGTGAAGGATATGGACAAGGGTTAAAGGCCATGGGAAAATAACACCAAGACCTTGACACTCTACAAGGAAAGTAAAACATAGCTGCCGTAAGAGCTAAAAGGGAATCTGCAAGCTGATGGTGCCTCTGCAAGGCTCCTGGAAGACCAAGCGAGGCCAAAGCAGGACCGTGTTCATCTGTTATTGGGGCAGCAAATGGTGACGAGGATCCAGCCCCTCATAACAGATGAACACGTTCCTGCTTCGCCCACAGCTTGGTCTTCCAGGCACCTCGCAAAGCCATCTCAGTGCTTGGCAGTCAGCCAGGCTTTAAGGAACCACCACAATGTGGCTTTGAGGCAAAACCAAAAGAAAACACAACAAAGCAAACAAAACCACAGGCAAATGTTTGCTGATGGAGCACAGTTCTTTCTGTCTCGGGACAAACACCTTCCTATGAAATCTGCTGAATGAGGAAAACGCAGTTGAAGATACCAAGATCAGGAGCCAGCCTCTGAGTTTGTTAGAAGCTGACGGTGCAGGATGTGTTCGACAAAGAGAAGTCTGTGAACAAGGCACACCTGGTTTCTAAGACAGGTTAAAGATGAGCCACACCACGGTCATGCAACACAGGACAATGGCTGTATTTCTGTCGCCTACAGGGAAAAAAGAGTGTGCATTGAAAATGCACATGTAAAATGTTGGACAAAGACAAAATTATACAGGGCAATTTGTCTTTGAACTGCTAGGATCAAATATACTGTGCATTTGTTGCCATGAAGCTTTGGTTCTAGAACCCTCGAAGATACTCAACTCTATAGATTTGTTCAAGGCACTTACAGAAAATGATGCAATATTTGTGCATAGTCTACATGCATCCGCTCCTGTACTTCATATCTTCTCTAGATCACATACAAAACTAATGCTTAAGACGCTATGTAACTAGCTGTAATTCTAAATTCTTACGCAAATAATGACATGGAGTCAGTACTTGTTACATAGTACTTGTTACAGGTGCACTTCTTTCAAATATTGTTGTGCTCTAATGCACTGAATCTTTTTACATGAAAATCATGGACAGAGAGGGCCAAGGATATAGTACCTTCTTAATTAAATGCTGGTTAACAAATGAAGGCAATAGTCCTCAGGTCTCTGTTGCTCAGGTCCAATGGATAAGACAGGTGAGTAGATGGTTAGTTACAAGCAATGGCCCAAAAGTTATATCATCTTATATAAGGCTTCAGCTTTTACTACACACACACACAACACACACACACACACACACACACACACACACAAATACTTAGTATATAATCACAACTCAAACCTCCATGAAGTCCAGTCCAATAGTTAATTCATAATGAATACTCAGATTTAACTAATAGTCTTAAATCTATCAAAACAGGAAAACAGGCCTGGTTTGTTTTCTTTTAATGTATAGAATTAAGAAAGTGGCAGTAAGAGCTGAGATAACAGCAAGGGATGCTTCAACATTTGACCCTTGAAAAAATCTTTTCTCTATTTAATTCACCAAAACTGCACCATAAATTATTCAGTCTATCCTAATTAACTCCCCAGAGAATTATCTTCAAGGCACAGTTAGTTGGTTGTTGCCTGAGGCTAAACTCCGAGCTAGCTCTGGGATGTGGGAGGGATATAAAAGTGTTTTTGTGCTTGAAGATTCCAGTTATGCTGTAACCCTGAGCCAGGAGATGAAATTATCCCATAAGAATGACTGTTGGGGAGGGGCATAAGAGATTTTATATTACATGCTGTCTCTAGCAACTTGTCAGAATATACTCTTTACAAATAAAATTCTGGGCCTGGGATCATTAAGGATCTTATATATTTGAATAGAGACAATGATGCTCTTCCCAGGACATTGGGATTATTTTAGCTATGTTGCCCATATGGACTGTGGAGTCCTAAAAGAAAAGATTCAGACCAGGCTCCCAGAGGACCCTCTATGCTAAGCCTAGGGAAATAATGAAGCCAAAGAACCCATAGCCAGACCCGAAAATAGCTTTGTAGCAAGAACTGAATTGAAAAGGCATTCAAGAATCCAGAAAAAGATGGCTGAAGGGAAGAGGAGGGGTATAGAATCAAGTCCAGAAGAACAAAAGAAAAAGCAAAACCCAGGAGGTCCCACTCACGTTTGGGAGAACAGAATGTGGAGGTAGGGAAGACAGGAGCAGAGACGTGGTGTGTAAAAAATGAGGAGTTTCACATTTCCCCAAGGCAGAGCTAAGCACCGAAGTGATCAGGGAAACCTGTGCCAGTTAAATGGCAACTGGGAATAATCTTAACACCAGGTTGGCATCCACCCATTGCTTTCCTGCCCCCTCGCACACTTGGCTACAACAACTTTTCCTTATTCATCTACTGCAGTGTGGGCGCACAAGTCATAACACCTGCTTTGTGGGACACTATTCTAGAGGTAAACAGAATATACATGGAGGGCCATTTCCAAGGAACTAACTGGAAAACAGTCACTTTCCAAATCCTACCCATTTCATATAAGGTAATAGGCTGACTTATCTCCGAAGGACCAGAGTTTGTAGGTGGAAGCCAGTTACACTTTCTCTCTCTTCCCCCTTATGGTGTCATAACAAGTCTATTCTGGTTTTGTGCCTGCTCCAGGCACACAGCTTTGAATACCGCATGAAACTCCTGAGTGACGGGAGTATTATAGATTATTACCAATGAATAACTTTGGGGCTGCATCTGGGTTTATTCTGTGAAGGTATCTCAAGACAGGTCCTTAGGTAATTCAAGGAAAGTGCTGACCATGTGTAACACAAGGCTGGAATCTTAGTCTGTTTCTTCACAGTGAAAGAATAAACAGGATAGTGAGTTCATCATCAATAGCCAGTGAAATATAATAGCCATCACTCATATCTAAGCAACAAAGTCTGGAAGGATACTGTTGGTCAGGGAGGATTGAACATCTTCCAGGTAAGTGATACACCAGGAAGGCGGTGCTTGCTTTCCCGCGGTGCTTGCTTTCCCACGGTGCGGCACATGAACCTTTAGAGCTAGTGAATCATTGAATTTGAAAGGGAGCCTCCAAATTCAGCCAGGCAGGAGTGTGGGTGACTTGGGAGTGGTCCACCTGCAGCTGGTGTCTGGAGTGCTTTGTGTGCTTTGACACCAGCTAACAGACTCAGCTGCACGTTAAGGTGCAGGGCACCCAGCTGGTGTTAAGGTGGAGTCCAGTAGCTGCCCTGCTTAACTAAAAGTGCAGTGAGAACAGAAATAGTTCTAGGTCTTAGATTTTGGAAGGTACAGAGACTTCTGCTGTTATACTTTTTTAAGGTCCTGAGACCCACCATGTTAGAAGTTTGGCTACTCAGCAAGAGAGACCTGGTTGAGAATGGAGAGAAGCCAACATCTGGCAACCAGGTAGAATCCCAGCGAGCCCATGCCCTATGCAGGGGAGAAGACACATTCCTAAAGGAACTGCTCTGGGAGACGCAGGGAACTAAGACTTAAGGATATCAACTGCTGAGCTGAGAAAGAGCTTGTTCTGTGGCCAGAGAGAGTGAGCACAAAGAACACTCCAACGTCTTCCATCATAGCCTGGGAAGTTGTGACGCTTGTTTCTTACCCTTGTGTTTATTCGTGATAAAAATACTTTCTGAACCCTTTCTGGGGTCAGGCTCTAACTAGATTCCAAGACCACAAAAGAGATTGAGAATCTGCTCAGCCAGAAGTCTGCAATTCTGTCTGTCCTTCCTTCACGGCTACCTATGTCCCCTTGGCCGCTCTCTGTTCCCCCTCCACTGTTCCTTGTGCAGCGTCCCACCTGATAGGACAAATGAGATTCAGTTCAAGCTCCTGGCCTGCTGGAGCATTTTTGGACTAAACATAGGTTTCTGCACTGCAATTTCTCTGGCTGTCCACCCAAACCCAAAGGGCAGATAATAGTATTTCTGAAAGGTTCTAATGAGTTTAAAGTAGAATTTTGTAAATATTGTTCAAATCTAATATAAACTAAGCAGGTTACATTTTATTGTCTATTCTAAAATGTGTTTGTCAGGAGAAGTTCTGGGAATTCTATACTAAAAGCACCCACAGGTAACAGGCTCCCTGCATCTGCAGGGCAGCTGGGAGGCCGTTCTGCTCCTTTGTCCCTGCCAAGGCTCCCATGGTGCCCGAGCAGACACATTCATACTGTGTGTGGTCTGGGGAACATCAGACAGGCCTTTTGTATTTCCTCCCACTATAGCCGTGTGTTTCTGAGTGTCCCTTAACTGATTTTCTACCATCTATCAATTAACTAAAAAGCTTCCCTCCCAGTACCCACAGTGGCACTTCAGTTCATAAGCAAATGTTTATTTCATTAAGCCCTTCATCAGCGATGCCAAGTGCATAGGGTAGTTAATGTTTTTAAAACACCCCACAGTTGAGTTTGGCAGCCGAACCTCCGCATCGCCAGCTTCAACAAACACAGCACGGTGTGTCAGCCGCGCCTGAGACAAGTGGATGTTAATAGTTTAGTGGGCAATCAGCTAGGTTAAGAACAGAAGCGGAAACGTGGGCCCTAAAGACCTATTCTTAGATTCTATTGCAGACAATGGCCAATCATGTCCTTAAGTTTGATTAAATACCATAAATACCCTCCATTTGCACAATGGAGCCTCCGTGATTGATACTTTGTTTTATCCTCAGATGGCTCTCAGCTTTTCATCTTGCTCTTCCTCCCCTGTCACGCTCTACAATAAGACACAGTCATAAACATTTCTATAATTTAAAAAATCATTCTTGATTTTTTTTATGGGAAAACAAGGAAATAGTTGAGATCATATATAGGTGAGTGGTTACCCAGACTGGGAGAGCTACACTATAGAATACTACCAGCAATAAAAAAATATAAAAAAAAATAGGAAAGACCAGCAATAGATGTAATAGCTTGGATGAATTTTTTGGCAAGATACATTGAGGGAAAGAATGACTCTTAAAAGGTTTCATACTAATTAATCCCATTCACGTGACACTTTCTGAAATAATAAATTATGGAAACAAGGGTTCAGGTTAGTGGACGCTGGGGTCAGAGACAGCTATAGGAGAACCACACTCCGTGGGAACTTTATGTTAATGGCACTGTTTTCTATGTTGACTGAACCAATATCAAACTCTCCCTAAATGGAAACACCAGAGCCCTTTGTAGTATGTCTGAAAACGGCATGTGAATTGAATCTAACTCTTTACCCTTTGAAGTTCTGGTTAGCTTCATGTTGTTAGAAATGTAAATGAACAGTAAATATGTCTTATACATAATCCTACATTTTTAAGCAAAAAAAAAAAAAAAGAGTTAATTCCAGAGTAATGCAACCCAGCTTAAGAATTTATCCTTGTGTGGACACTGGTGCTAGAATGGACCAAAGCATCATTGTGGGGGAGTACAAGAACAGGGAGGTGGGAGGGGGTGGATGAAGGAGCAGGGGGAGGGAAAAGGACATGTAGAACCTTTGGGGGTGGGGAACCAGAAAAAGGGAAATAAATTGTAAATATAGAATATATCCAATAAAAAAAAAGAATTTATCCTTGTTAAAGGACAGTTTGTGGATTGAAGTTGCAGATCAGTAGTCAGCTGAATAACATCTATGAGCCCCTAAATCCAGTCCCAAGTAGAGCGTGCATGCATACATACACACACATATGTACACGCACACACACATGCATGCATGCACACACATATATACATTTCACAGTTTAACAAAACAAAGTCAACTTAAATATGTATTTTGGTTCCAAGTAGGTGATGAAAATCTCACAAGTTATAAGTTGAAGGTAAGTTTTGTTTCCTAAAACACCTTTGCACCCTGATTTCAAAGTGAAGAGAGCAATCTCTCTATTCTTTAGTCATAATATCATTTCTGTTCACTATTCTCGACACTGTCTAGCAAGATAGTGGCTTTATGTCTGAAGCATTTTCCTCTGTTTTTAATTTTTTTCTTTCCTATGCTTTATCTTAAGATCCTCCCCGGACAGCTTCAGAGAGCATGGCCGACTCCTTAAACAACACAAACGTGGAGCAACACATAACATTTTGGGAATAAAATTTAAACACTGTTCTTTGGGCTGGGGGGTGGGGGTTGGGGGTGGGGTGGGGAGGCTAAGCAAAGCTATATTAAACATTCAGCCTTTTCTCCTCCAAGCAATAAGTGATGCTCACGTCTACTGACCCTAACTCTTCCCAAGCTCCCCACCCATGGGATGGACTGGACCTGAGAGGCAGGTGGGAGTTGTTAAGAGTCTATTATGGGATGGAGGTAGGGAAGGGCTCATTTTGTATGTTTCTGTGCCACCAAAAGACCAGTGGGCAGTTAAAAAGCAGTATCCTTCTTACTGACTGGGCTGTATAAGCCCAGCTGGGTCCAAAGAGCCCCCAAATGTAGCTTCTCAGAAACAACTACATCCAGTCACCACTGCCAGGGCCTTCACATAAAGATAACCTCATACAAAACTGAGAACAAAAGTCTTTCCCTGTAGTCTGATAAGTGTCCTCTAAGTGGTGCCTCCTCGATGTTCTGACTTGAGCCTGGGGAGAGAACCCAGTTAAAAGTGCCCACTGTGCAAGCATGAGGAGCTGAAGGTGGATGCCAGGCACCACTGCAGAAGCTGAGCGTAGAGGCCCGAGTCTGCGATATCATTGTGTGTGAGGGGATAAGGGTTGGGAGGGCGGAGACAGCTAGAGCCTTGAAGCTCACTGGTCAGCCTACCTAGACAAGTTGATGAGCTTCATGCTCAGTGAGAGAGACTGAAGTCATCCTGTGGTCTCCATATGTGTATGCACACACTCACACAAGCAAGTGTATCACACAGAGAGGGGGAGAAAAAGATAGAGAGAGGAGACAGGGGCAGAGACAGAGACAGACAGACAGAGGGACAAGTGGAGAGAGAGAGAGGAGAGAGAGAGAGAGAGAGAGAGAGAGATGCTAGATGACCAAAGAATACAGAAGACGAAAGTAGTCACGATGGCCAAGAACCAGGAAGCAGACATCAAGACACCAGTGAATCCTCATGGAGAAAAAGCAACACGACTACTCAACCAACAGCACTGTCAGCAGAGAGCACCCTCAACATGACAAGAGGCAGCAAATTTAATTCTAGAACGCTCTGTGCTCTGCAGCCTGGGCTTCAGTTTACACAGACCTCAGAGTGACTCTTCCCTCCCTCCCTTAACGGAGCTGCCCAAACAGAGTCAGTCACTTCCCTGCACCACGTACCATCCCCCTTTACTGGCCATCCTGCCATGAGACTCTTCTCACTGCAGAGTCTAGCATGTGAAGGAAATAAGGCATTCCATCTCTGAAGGGAAAAGATAGAGCTGGCGTGTTTGCTTATACTTGGGTCACTGGTTGCCTGTCATACTTAGAAGGGTGTAGAGATGGAGGTACAGGGGTGCTGGGTCAGCTGATAAAGTGCTTGCCTCCCAAGCATGAGGACCTGAATTCTGATCCCCACCCCCCACATCAAAGTCCTGGCAGTGCATGTCTGTAAATTCAAACTATAAGAAGGAAGGCAGAGAGACAGGAGCATCCCTAGACTCTAGGAAGCCAGCTAGCCAGGCCTGATAGTGGACTTGCAAGCTAGTGATAAACCTTGTCTCAAACAAGAGGTGTCAAACGCTTGAGATATGACACTTGAGATGCCAAGTATATCCACATCCCCATTTATGGGTCTACCCCTACACACAGACACACAGACACACAGACACACAGACACACAGACACACAGGCACACACACACACACACACACACAGTCAGACACACACACACACACACACACACACACAGTCAGACACACACACACACATACACACACACACACACACACACACACACACACACACACACACAGTGGATTCATCAGACTGGTGAGTTTTCATGCTATGAAGACATGCAGACTTCTAATGGCTAGGGTGACTCCCATTCAAGAGTCCAGTCCACCACACTAATGGCTGTTAAGATCTTCTTTTTCAATTGAAAATATTTTTTCATACAAAATGTTTGATTGGCTTTCCCTCCCTAATCTCCACCTAGATCCTACCCACCTCCTCACCCTTCCTACTCCATACCCTCTCTCTCTCCCTCCCTTTCTCTCTCTCTCTGTCTCTCTCTCTGTCTCTCAAATAGCAAAAACCAAAGAACAAACAAGAATAAAACAAATGAGCAAGAAAAATGAAGCAAAGATAGAGCATGAAAAATGTATGTATACACACAGAGACACACAAAACCCATAAAAACACAAATCAAAAACCACACTACACAAAGGACTAGAAAGGTAGGGAATGCCCAACAAAGCACAACGAGACACACACGCACACACAAAATACCTTTGGGTTCATTTTGTGTTGGCCATCTACTCCTGAGCATGGAGTTTGCCCTTGGGTGTAGCTTGTATCCCCAGTGAGACACCCTTGTGGAAACTAATTTATCCTTTGCTCACAGGTAAGTTCTTCCTGAAGGCAGGCAAAGCAAGCTTTCCTCAGAGGCTACTAATGAATGTTACTCTCAGGCTGCCAACAGTGACCTCTTCCTCCCTTAGGACATCAGGAAGGAAAGGTTGTCATGCCTTTGGCTTCTATGTCTAGCACTTGGAGCAGGGGTTGGGGAGTGGAGGGAGGGCTAACATGGGCACTATGTGACATATCTGTTATTTGTCAACTAGGAGAAGAGAAACATTTCAAAGACTTATGGTTAAGAATCTTCAAAGAATGTCAACTGCTATCCCTCCCTTCTGAGAGTCAGCTTTACCTCCTCCCCATGCGGCCACCATCTCTTCTAGCCTGGTAGCTTCCATTGGACCTTTATCCTGCTTAGTGCTGGAGCAGGCTAGAGAGGGAAGTGAAGTGCCTTGGTAGCACTCAGTCCTCAGTTCTCAGCATCCGTACATCTCTGAACCAGCAGTCGAACAGTAGGCACCAGCATCCACCTCTCCACCCCAAGTATGAAAACCATCAATGGCCCACACAGTCCAAGACAAAGTGACCAAGAAGAGAGTTTTCTGAGCAGGAGGCATTAAGGAGAAACAACTTATAACTCAGACATTTTGCTGAAGAAAACCACCTTTGTATTTCTACAACTATAATGATGGTCAATTACTATGAATGCTTTCCACTTTGTCCCTTAGAGAATCAAGATTTTTTTCAGGCATGGTGATGTACACCTTTGAGATAGAACCCTTACAGGCAGAGGCCAACCATGGCTACATAATGATATTCTCTCTGTCTCTCTCTCTGTGTTTCTCTGTCTCTCTCTCTCTCTCTCTCACACACACACACACTCATACACACTCAAACACATGCACACATACACACACTCTCATACACACACTGTCATACACACACACACACACACACACACACACACACACACACACACTGCGGAGGGAGGGAGATTTTCCCCACCAGTAATAGACTACTTAAAATCTAAGGTAGACCATGTACAGATTAAGTTATATTTCAAATTCTGAGGCCACAATGACTATTTGCAGGCCTCCTACAGCCTGTGTTGTATGAAATACTGCACTGAATTTCCCCTAACTGCAATACATAAGAAATCTTCGTTTGGTATTCCAGGCTCTCAAGTCAGCATGCTTTCTTTCTTTCTTTCTTTTTTTCTTTTTCTTTCTTTCTTTCTTTCTTTCTTTCTTTCTTTCTTTCTTTTCTTTATTTTCTATATTCTTTGTTTACATTCCAAAGGCTTTCCCCTTTCCCAGTTCCCCCCTCACCATATGTCCCATAAGTCCTCTTCCCTCCACCCATTCCCCAATCACCCCCCCCATTTCTCTGTTCTGATACTCTCCTACAAATGTGGGTCCAGTCTTTTCAGGACCAGGGTCCTTTCCTTCCTTCTTCTTGGGAATCTTTTGATTTGTTAATTGTGCCTTGAGTATTCAGAGCTTTTGGGCTCATTAATATCCACTTATCAGTGATTGCATTTCATGTGTATTCTTTTGTGATCGGCATGCTTTCTTATGCACTATGTTTATTAAGAAGGAAATCTTTGATTAAGCCTGCCTTGACCTGGGGTGGTAAGCTATTCAGGAGGTGAGTCTGATGAGATGCTGGAGTTTATGATGGAAGATGCAGCTGCAGAAACGGTGACATTTTTATAACCAGGAGCAAAAGCGCATGTGGCATAACCAACGTAATAAAGCAGAGGAGACCAGTTCAGTACACAGATTAAGTGGCATTTACTATTTTGCAGTAAAAGGACCGACATTGCTGACATTGTAAGAGCACAACATCTGTCATGTGTCTTCCATTCCAGACCATTTAGTGTTTGGGCTAAGAGTTTAGAAGGAAATCTTAAGTCAGTGTTTCATACTATGACTTTGTTCATTGCATTATGTTATAGTTTGGGGTCATCTTGGTCATTGCCCAGAGTAATTATGCTGTTGCCAGGTTGAGCCAACTGGGGACAAAGTGTCTGTTAGGGTGTCAGCTGAGTAGCATTTTCACTTATGTGTTTTCTATCAAAGCCCTTGAACGTTTGATGAATATTTATCAGTAAGCACCCATCGCCCTTCATTTAGTTGTGAGTGGTTTCCCACAGGTTGGATTTTATAAAATTACATCTCTTGAGATCCAAAGTCAGGTCTGTAACTGTAAGGGGTCCTTTTGCAAATTCATCAGCAGTACAAATAGATAACTTTTTTTAAAAATAAAAATGTAACTTCTAGGGCTGGAGAGATGGCTCAGTGGTTAAGAATCACACTATGGTTCTTTTCTCAAGTGTGTCTGTCTCTCTATGCTTAAATCTAGAGCGTATAATAGCGTTAGAGTGTACATTAACTCACATGAACATACACACATGGATAAGACACATAATCTTCAAAAATAAATCTTTTTAAAAGTAATTCCTGATTTACCAAAGTCAGAGTTTAGTGTCCAGAACTCCAGTCCTACTTCTGTGATGAGAATATCATGTAGGATTACTCTCTACACTTGGTTCCTCGAGGGAGAAACTGAGGCAGATGACAGGAGTTCTCCAGGGCTCTGGAGTACAGTGCCATCCATCAGCAGTTCGTCAATGGAGAAGAAGTATATGGAGGGACAGTGTGGGTGTTCAGGGTGCTGTTCCCACCGCAGGACAAGACAGTCGAGCCAGCAGCTTCATAGCATGGGGAGTCACTACTCATCTCAGCAACAGTGACGCTCTGGAGTTCCTAGTGACGAAGGAGGTGAGGAGAGACTCAGCAGGGAGAGTGTGTTGGTAAAAAGACTGTGCTTAGCCTTTGAACCTGGTTGCAAATTATATATTTTGAGCAGGGTAATTTTTTAAAAAACCACAAAATTGTGTGCGAGCGTGTGTGTGTGTGTGTGTGTGTGTGTACATGAGTACACTTGTGGGTTTTGTGTGCATGCACATGTGTCTGTGTTTATATGTGTGTGTGTGTGTGTGTGTTATTGTTAAAAGATTGTGGTGTGTAAAACATTGTCTTTTTTAAGAAGCTTGCACACAAGCATTAGAATCACACTATGGTTCTTTTCTCTAATGTGTCTCTCTATATATGCTTAAATCTAGAGTGTATAATAGCATTAGAGTGTATAATAGCATTTAAAAAAGAGAGAGAGTGTGTGTGTGTAACTGGGGAGGAGGGGGCGGGGGAGGGTCACTGGATCAGGAACCTGAGTCCTAAGCTCTAGCCCATTGTCTCTTTCTCTAACTGGATAAATGAACTGAGCAATGCTCGAGCTAAGAACCAAGAACTCAACATTTACTAAGATAAAATGGATATAGAATAAAATGAGCCCACCTGATGAGTAGCTGGGTACATAAATGTAAACATCTTGTCAAATGACGTGCAGATTTCCGGTGCTCCATAGAGTCCCCTGTGTAGCCTTTGAACCAGTTCTCTCTGACACCCCAGTAACCATTTCCAGATTCTTCCTTTGTAGATTAGTTTAAAGTGCTCTTGTAAATAATATTAATAGAATCTAAGAGTGTGTTCTTTTGTGCCCTGTATCCTTTCCTTAATGCTTCTGAGATTCAGCTGCCCTGGTGCTGATCAATAGGCATTTCCTTTTACCACTGAGTAAGAATGCCAGTGTCTGAACGTAGCTCAGTGTGATTCTTTTCTGCAGAGGGACATTTATTTGGTGCCCTAGTTTTTAGCCATCATGAATAAAAAGCCAGTAGTGTCACTGAACGTGTTTTTTTATAAATATGTTGTCATCCCTTTAGAGTTACCTCATTTTAAAATACCAGGCTGTGTCATGAGCTGTGTGTCTCCTGGAGGCTGAGACAAGAGTAGAAACATAAAACAGCCAATGCTAAGTTCTCCCTCAGCACATACCCATCAGAACTACACTCTGTCCATGCTATAGATGAGGTATTAGTAAGGCATCATTTGAAAAATTTCCACTGTGAAAACTATTTGGAAACCAGCTCAAAAGACAAGCCATAATGTTCTTTTTATAGTGCAAAGAGCTGTATTATTCTTCAAGAATTTTAAGGAAATTATTGCATTATTTAAATTTAAATTATGTCCTCTGAATTTTCCAGGGCAATGTCCTCCTCCAGTGCCTCCAAATCCCGAAAGGCATGGAAAGTATAGAACAATTCTGTCAGCAAGGCCTTCTGTTGCTCCCCGAGGAGCCAGCCCACCTCTCCAGCAGATCCGATCTCAGGAATCTACTGTCCCCACAAACTCAAAAGTTCCCCACCTTTGCCTAAGCTAAGTGCTTCTGATCTCATGGATTGCATTTTTTCTCTTAAAGCAAATGGGAATCTTCATCATTCCAGAACTTTATTAAGTCCATTAGAATATTTGCACATGCTCATCCAGACACTGAGATATTATACATGGTTAGTTTCATCATATCTCCTGGCACAAAGCTCAACATGTTTAATTACAGATTATAAGAGACCAGCAGTTTGCTCTGTGTGTGTGTGTGTGTGTGTGTGTGTCTAATTTTCTCTTTTGGGAGATAAAGACAGAAATATGAGGGTGGACTGGTCTACATGTGTAATAAGTACCAGGCCATCCAGGACTATTAGTGAGATCATGTGTACATTAAATAAATAAACACATAAACACATTTAACACATTTAAATAAATGATGAACAAATAAGTTAAAAATAGATAGATAGATAGATAGATAGATAGATAGATAGATAGATAGACAGATAGCATGGCTTGCCAGGTGGGCAAGGTTAAAGTCAGTACTGGCTGCATGTGGTTTGTGACTCCATATGAGCTGTCTGCAGAGAAAACCAAACCTATTAGACACTGATGTATTCACAAGTAATGGTGATTTTTCAAAGGTATGTTCAACTTTGCAAATCTTATGTTCAACAGATCTGGCACCAACACCAAAACCAGACATAAGCACCTATGGGTGACTTTCACAATCCCGGGGCTAGGGTGTCCGAGAGCTGAACGAGGGTCAACAGAAAGGCCTCCAAAATCCCCCTGGGCCAGTCTGGTCCATGCGTTTTCTCAGTCAGCTCCTTCCTCGTGTTCTTTGTCATGCTAGGCATCAAACCTCGGCCTCATGCACACTAGACAAGTGTCCGCCCACTGAGCCCCGTTCCTCCACTGCTCTCTTACACTGTATGAAAAAGCTCAACCGGGGTTCCCTCCAGCCATTCCCCAGTCTGCACTTCTTTCCTGACCTCAGACGCTGTTCTCTCCCATCCCTGAAAGGAAAACGTCTGAACTCCTCACCAGCCCCAACCCCCAACCCCTGACAGCTTTTCTCTATAGAATTAGATTGCACCAACCATAGGGATTGTGACTTGTGCATGTCTGGGAACCCTTGCTATTTAGTACAAAAATAGGTACTGTCTCTTGAGAAAACATGCACTGAAGGGGAAAAAAATAGGACTAATGTACTTAGGAAAATTCCACTGAAACTAAACCAATAATAAAATTTGGGTAAAGTGTCAACTTTAGAGAACCATTCTGGATAATTAGTTATGTTTCCAGATACAGAACTCCTTTTTGTATGTTTATGTGTATATGAGTATATATGTACATGTGTATATGTGTGTATGTGTGTATGTGTATGAGTATATATATACATGTGTATATGTGTGTATAATATGCATGTATATATATGTATATATTTGTGTATATATGTATGTGTGTATATGTGTGTATATGTATGTGTATATATGTATATGTGTGGATATATTTATGTGTATATGTATGTATGTGTATGTATGTGTATATGTGTGTATATGTATGTGTGTATGTATGTATATGTGTATCTGTATGTGCATATGTGCGTGTATATGTATGTGTATTATGTATGGAGAGGCCAGAGGCTAATGTTCATGTCTTCTTCAGTTGCTCATTATCTTATTTTTTGAAGCAGGCTCTCTCACTGAGCCTGGAACTCAGACTTGAGTAGACAGGCTAGCCAGTGATCAAAGGATCTTTGTGTCTTTGCCCTCTCAGTACCTGGACTACACACATGATTTGCCATGACTAGCTTTTTCACGTGGTTATCAGACTCACATTAGGCCTTCATGCTTGTACAAGCACATACCTCTGGAGCCATCTCCATGGGCGGGGTCAATAGCTAAGCAGCTAAAGCACTCCTAAGTTTGAGCATTTTAAGTTAAAGTATAACTCACAGTTTACCGCATTGTTAAATAGCTTATTCTAAGAAATGAACTCTGCCTCAGAGTCTCATAGGCTTCATTAGGAAGTCCACAGACTTGTCAAGCTGTCACACGGAGGATGTCTCTGGATGACTTGGGTGTCCTGGTGTCCCAGGATCTGACCCTGTACTGGCTTCAGGAAAAAACATGTTTGAAATCCAGTTCTATCCTCCTGTCTCCGGCTGTCAGGGGCCATGTCTCAACGCTGCCTGTAGCAGGCTGCTCCTTTCTTCTTCTCTGTTGCTACCCAGACCAGCTCTATTCAAATAGAGTCCGAGAAGTTATTTTTTTCCTGAAAGAACAGTGGACCTCTTCTAAGAGTAAGAAGCTCAAATGTTCATGCTGGTACAGTGCAAATAAATGAGTGTAAAGCCAGCAATGAGTATATGGAAGAGAGAAGGCATGGGGGAGAGAGGAAGGGGGGGGAGAAGAAGCCACTGAGTGAAACCTGTTGGGTCAGAGGGAGAAGGACATAATGGCAGTGCCCACAAGGGCAGCTGCTGCATCTCCCCACACTCGGCCTTGGGGAGAAGCTGGTGTTCAGCAGAGGAGGCTGGAGTCTCTGAAATTGAAGAGTGAGTCTAACAAGGACCCACTCTTGTCCCAAGGAGATTGAAGGGTTAAGAAAAGGACCAGAAGTAGCTAGCATCCCAAAAATACCAGTTATGATGGTGCTGTACTTTCACATCCGGTTTTGAACATTTATATACTCAAAACTCTTGACTGTTCATGAATGAGTCCTCAGTGACAGCCATAGATATCTACAGGTGGACATCACACCTTACAGGCTGCAAAATGGGATGTGGAGTAGATGACGATGAAGGAAGAAGGGGAGGAACATAAGCTTTGCCCATCCACAGTAGTGTAGCCAATTATTTTTAAAAGACAAATTAGATTTTATCACTTTCCTGAGAACAAATCTCTATAACATTTAAGGGCACTCAGAGCCAAACACAGACTTTGAACCATGACCCACACATCTAAATGGCCCCTTTTGACGCTGTCCCCCCCAACCTCCATCTCTACACGCCAAATTCCAAATCTCTGGTGACTCTGCCACTTCAGTACTTGTCAGAGTCTTTCTCAAAGTCTCTGATGGTCACCAATCCCGCCATCCTACTTTATATTCATACCTACGTGTGTGTGTGTGTGTGTGTGTGTGTGTGTGTGTGTACACCTGTCTATGTCATGCATATGAAGACCAGGGGTTGATGCTGGCTATCTTCCTCAGTCAGTATCTACCTTATATTTTTTTCACATAGGGTCTATCTAGCTTGTGGATTTAACAAGACTGGCTTCCCAGCATGTCCCAAGGAATCTTTCTGCCTCTACTTTCCCTTCCCTATCAATAGGACAAGAAACAGATGCTGTTGTGGACAGCTTTTACATGGATGCCAAGAATCCAGATTCTGGCCCCAGAGATTACTCCAGAGCCATCTCTCCAGACCCCCTACTGTTTACTCTTAATAGTATTTACCTGTCTCTTTCCTAATATGGTAATCTAGGAGTGATCTTTGACCAATATGACATCCAGCTACAACTAAAGATGGTTTTTATCATCTCAGGAGATATGAGAGTAAGGTGAAGGAAAGAATTTAGCAAGTTCCAGACTATGTCTCTGAAAACAAGGTTGAAGATGTCTTATGAAGAAATGGATTTTAAACCATGTGTGGTGGCTCGTGCCTTTAGTCCTAGGGAGCAGGTTGATCTCTGGCAGGTTGAATCCAGCCTGGTCTATGTAGCTACTCCAGGAATGCCAGCACTACACAGTGAGACCCTGTCTCCAAACAAGAAAGAAAAAAAAAGGAGAAGGGGGTGGAGTTTAACATGCAAATAGACTAACTCCACAGTTGACTCCAAATAATTAACAAATGGTATTTTGTGGTAGCTGTGGCTGTGGCTCTCCCTCCTTCCAGTTTTAAAAATGGATCTAGGTTACTAGATCAGATGTGTGGTTTTTCATACCCACCAAAGATCCTGTTTTCCTACATCTTCATCCCTTTTGCCATGCAGAAGTCACCCTCCAACTCAGGCATCCCCTGAAAAGCCCCTGGATCAGGAGAAACTTGCAAAGCTCATTGTTTCTCAACAAGTAATTAAACCCACTGGGGGGGGGGCGGAAGAGCCTTGTACAAGAGGGGACTCTTCCAGAATTCATCCTTATGTTGTGACTGTCACTCCATGTGTTTCACTATTTTGCATCTGTGTTTAGAAACTCCCCACAGATCCCATCTTAATAAATATTTTGCTGAGTAACTCCTATACTGTTTCCCCTCTTTTTTTGAGATGGAGCAATGCTGGCACGTTGCATTTTACAGAGGATTTCTCATTGTTTGACCTCTTACCCATTTAGCTTGAACCACATTAGGAAGAAGACAGAATTAAACGACCTTAGCAGAATCTGACAGCTTATGGAGGCCAATTAACCAGGAGAAGGTGAAGGCTACAAACTCCCACAGCTTTGGGGACTGAGTTAGCAATGGCTTTCAACGGGTGGACTCAGACATTGAATGACACAAGGACAATAAGAAAGGAGACAGCAGGGGAGAAGGCACATACTTCTTCAGAGACCTCAGTAGATATAGGAGGATGGGAGGAGCAGAGGGAGGGGAAAGGCCCAGAATAAAATAAGGCTGGAAGCAGAAGCTCTGGGTAGGTAGAGACAAGTTTGTCTGGTGCCTGCCTCTCTGTGTCTCTGTCTATCTCTGTTTCTCTGTCTCTGCTCTCTGTCTCTTTCTCTCTCTCTCTCTCTCTCTCTCTCTCTCTCTCTCTCTCTCACACACACACACACACACACACACACACATACACACACACACTTATCCAACCATTGTATCTGAGTAAGTCACGAAAAGAGGAAGGCACTGAGCATAGGCCACACTGGCAGCTGATGAAAGTGACAATCCTCTCGCCTGACAGCCTCTGGACACAGATGCTACATCCTTACAGTAGAACATCCATCCCATAGAACTCCATGAGGTTTATGTAGCTGGAAGCGCTTGCATCTCCACTTTAGACAGGTAATGAAGGTATAATTTTTTCAAACAGTTGTGGATAGTTACATTACTGACCCCACCGCATTATTCTCTACTCCTCTATATACTCACATCCTTGCTATAGCATCTTTTAAGACTCCCTTGAATTTGAACTTGGCTATTTAATTTTAAGATGACAGCACATCTGTTCCAAAGCTCAAGCCTGAAAGCAAATGAGAGGAGTGTGTCCTGCATAACCCACGGGTTAAGGGCTTACAGCTTGGTCGGGCGCACACCCTTAATCCCAGCACTTGGGAGGCAGAGGCAGGCAGATTTCTGAGTTAGAGGCCAGCCTGGTCTACAGAGTGAGTTCCAGGACAGCCAAGTCTATACAGAGAAACCCTGTCTCAAAAACCAAAACAAAACAAAATAAAACAAAACAAAACAAACAAACAAACAAAAAGACTTACACCTTGGATCAAGGTGGTCTCACAACTGCACTAGAGCATGCGCAGAAACCCTGCAGTGCCCAGTCAACACCGCCAACCCACAAATGCAGCAGCAATGAATGATGACAGGCTACAGTTTGATCATAGTTGTTACACAGCAGCAACAAGCTGCTACACATTTTTACAAAACAGAATGTTTCCTAAACCCTAAAAATAATCACATAAAATGGAGCTGCGAAATATAGGTCCTTGAGGTCCCTGGCCCTATTCTTTATGACAGTTTCTGAGGTACCTTCCTATGTACAGTTTGAACACTTTACACCAGCAAAAAGATCAGGAAACATGGGTCGCAAAATTGAACCTACCTCATTTCTTGTGAGTCACTACAGAAGACTCAGTTTCTTCCCATGTGAGGGAAATCCAACCTGAATATACATAAATATAGGACACAGCAATGTAAAATAAGGTACAAGTCCTATCAACACCAGCACTATATTTGTCCATACAATAGGGGGTCTTTCTAGAAAAATTCCCCTCACCAAAATATAAGTTGCATAAGCATGCATGTGCATGCATACACACACACACACACACACACACACACACACACACACAAAACTGTGCCCAATAGAAAACACAGCTGGTAGTTTTCAACACCCTTCTCAGTAATGAGATCGTGTGTGTGTGTGTGTGTGTGTGTGTGTGTGTGTGTGTGTTGTCATATTATGTAGTACCAAAGGAGTTTCAATTTTGAACCATGAATTTTTTTAATCAGGTTTTTTTTTCAATTTTTTATTTAAAACTTTAGCTTAAATCCTGTTAACTATGCTCAAACATACCTCCATTAATCAAAATAAGAACAAATTATAATCAACACATTTTGAATAATAAGAAAAAGCTTATTCTTGTAGCATAGAAATTGGTGCTTTGGGATCCAACAAACTCCTGAGAAGCATTTGCTGTATCCTGCAAGTCATACAAGCATGTTTTGTGTAAAAAAAGGGTCAAGATGTTTGAAGACGCAGTAGTCAGTTGGCTAGAGGTCAGGTGAATATGTTAGATGAGGGAGGACTTCAAAGGCTAATCTGTTCAACTTCTGAGGTGTTGGTTGTGTGATGTATGGCTGGGCATTGATCTAGAGAAGAATCAGGCACTTTCTGTTGACCGATGCAAGCTCCAGGCACTGCATCTTCTAGTGCACACCATCTATTTGGTGCACATACTCTCCAGGTGTAACAGCTTCACTAAGATTCAGAAAACTGTAGTAGAACTGACTGCCTGACAGTGACCATGACCCTTGGGGTACAAGTTCAACTGTAGAAAGTCCTTTAGAAATTCTTCTTAGTCCAAACACAGAGCTGGTGGCCACTAAATGTTGCATGCCATTAGCTTTCTGTAGCATGCTAACTTCTGACAGAGGTTGGCTTCCTTGTTGCTTTACAGCATAAGGTCAACAGCTCAATTCAACAGTTCAATACAAATTTTGGAAAGCTCATGAGGCACCACCACCCCCCACTGAGCTCTTTCACCTTTTGGATTTGTTTCAGATGACCTTTGGGTGGTCCATGCTGAGCGCTATGCAGTTTCCCGCATAGATGTAACGGGATCAGCTTTGATCATTGCTCTCAGTTGGTCTCTGTCAAGTTCCCATAGTCAGCCAGTGTGCTTTATGGCTTCAAGGTTCTTTGTCCCTGTTTCAAAACTTCTTGACCTACCCCTGTGCTCTTTCATAGCTGTTTCTGGGCCAAATGGGTTGTAGATGCTTCGCACTGTCTCTCCTGCTTTACAGCCCATTTTGGAACTTGAATAAGGAAATCTCTCAAATTTGCTTTTTTTGCATAACCTCATTTGCACAATATAAAATAAATAAGTAATAAGTAACTAGCAAAAAGTGTAATGTGAGATATTTGCATTAAGAACACATCCCAACAGCAAGCATATTTCAACAGTGCACACTTTGCTCTGCTCAGAGTAACAAGTGATATACAGAGTTTAGGCCTGAGTGAAGCTAATGAAGGAATCCATGGATGACAGAGAAAGCCAGGCTATGAGTCAGCTTAGAGAGTCATTTAGCTTCTGTGACATTCAGTGTCCTCATCTAAAAATTGGTGATGATTCTGCCCACATATAGGATGGCACGACAGATTAACTGAAATGGTTATGACATGATTAGCACAGTTCCTAAAGACCCAATAACCAATTACCATTGTAATTATCATGGGATGATGGACTATTTCATGCCCATTATTTTGCCCTAAGAGAACAATTATAATTTCTATGACATGACAGCCTTCCAATTAAGAGCCTGAACCCTGGGACTGATGAGCCAGGCTTAGGATCCTGCATTGTTGCCACTCGCAGCTCCATGACCTTGAGCTTCCTCCTGGATCTCTTAACCCCTTGAGTGTACAGCCTCACAGGGAGCATGCACCAACATAAGTTCATGCTACCACGAGTGAAAAGCACGAAACATGCGTGCCATGGGGACAAACTCAGAAGAAGCTACCAAGGTATGTGTGGGAAAGGGCGAGGCGCTGTCACTGGGGGGGCTTCCTGAGCCATCTGTGGCTGAGAACAAAGAGCCCCTTACCGATTGCCATGGTAAATGCCACCATCTGCCCAATGTGACAAGGACCATTAGAATAAACCTCATATATCTGACAGCCCTGTTTCTCTCAGTCTCTGCCAGCAGACTCGGGCATCTCATCGGGGAGCTTCTACTGAAGAGCCAAACAGCACTGTAGCCAAGGAGAAAAGTAAGCAAGAGTCTATCAGTAGAGAGCCTCACATTAGCTTGTGTTATTTTTAATCCAGAAATATCCTGGACCTGGGATGACTGGCTGAGGACACCACATCTGCCATTTTTTGTGGGCTCGCATGATGGGAAAGCCTGTAGTCCCAGTTCCCTGTGGATCTCTTCCTCAGTCTACACTGAGACGCTACTACTGTCTTAGTTAAGTCTCTACAGCTGCTGCGATAAAACACCATGCCCAAAAGCAACTTTGAAAGGGTTTATTTCATTTTATAACTCTCCATCAATGAGGGAACTCAGGACAAGACCTCAATATAGGAACCTCAAGGGAGGAATTGAAGCAGAGGCCGTGGAGGACTACTGCTTGCTGGCGGGTTTCTCATGGCTTTGTTTTCTTATGTACCTCAGGACCACCTGTCCAGGGGTGACACCTACCCTCAGTGAGCATAGCCCTTCCTCATTAACCTTAAACAAAGAAAGTGCCCCACAGGCTTGCCTACAGGCCAATATTACAGAGACATTTTCTCAATTTGTAGTTCCTTCTTCTCACGTGACTGTAGCTTGCCGGAAGTTGACAAAAACCTAATCAGAACAACTACTCAGAATTTCAAGCCCAGTGTTCCCCCTTGGCACTGGTCACATGCAGACAAGGGGCATCCTTTAAGGTCATCTTGACTGGTTCAAGTAATGACCTCAATCAAAAGGTACATTTATCAAAACCTTGATGGGAACAGTGTGACCATTAAATAAGGACAATCAAGATGTTTTAGTTCCTACCATGTTCTAGAAATTCATTCAGCCTTTGGCTATGTATTTGTACTTTTCTGCTCAATTTATACCTTTGTGTGTATGTATTTGTGAGGTTTGAATGGATGCATGCTGAGTATGTGTATGGATGTTCACAGGTGTGAGCACGTGTAGGTGAGTATCTGTGCGTATGGATATATATGCACATGAATGGGTGGGAGTGGGCAGACTGGAGGTTGGGACGGCAGATGTCTTCCTCAGTTTCTCTCCACCCTCAGCAGGGTCTCCTGATGAACCAGAAGTTCACTGATTCAGGGAAGCTAGCCAGCCAGGCTGCTCTGAGGAGTCCCTATACCTGCCCTCAAGTGCTGGGATTACAGGCCGTCCGCCATACTTGTGCAGTATGCCCACGGATGCTGAGAATTTAAACTCCATCCCTCATCCTCGAACGGCAATCACTTTATCCACTGAGCCATCTCCCCAGCCCTCAAATGGCATTTAAAAGCCATGACTGTAGCTCAAGTCTGTAGTCCATTCCGAATTCCAATTTAAGATGCTATTGGGTTTGTAATTTGTAAGTGGAAAATGCACAGAAATAGGATGTCTCCTACTGGGAGTTAAAGTGCTTTAATGTTAGTTACTGCTCTCCTTCCATACAGAATGGCTGTTCACAAGTTAATTTTTTGCTTCTGATTTCCCTGGGAGGAAGGCAGTAAGAACACCCATCCATTCCCAAGACAGCACCTGTCAGCACTTTAGTGCCTTTCCCTAACGTAAGGGGAGTTGGATGTAATTTACTCTAGCTAAAAAGAATTGATTTCTTTTTACAGTCATAGGTAGAAAAGGAAACATGGCTTAGGGAGCGTAAAAGAGGAAGGTGGAAGGAAGGAAAGGCTTGCTACTGTTCCAAGCCTAAGCCCTCCCCTCAGGGGGGCCTGTAAGCTATGGTCCAAAAGGAAGGAAAGATTAAAAAGGGCCTATGAGACCAAATATAAGAACTTAGACTTGATCTATTAAACAATGAGAAAAAACAACAGTGTCTCCAGAGGGAAGTAACTCAGAAAAGGAGAGTCTGGAGGCCCGAGCTTAGGGTGTGAAGCAGGTTTGTGGCTGGTGAGGAGCTGACAAGGATGCTGGTGAGGGGCTACTAGATGTGAGGAGACCCTTAAAGAATGGAGGAGGGGCTCCATTTCTTCATCAGCTGGGTACGGTAATCCCCCACCAGGCTTCCCAAGTGGTTGGGAGGATAATTCTACAGCTCTACAACCAAACCTTGTATAGAGATTTGACTCTCGGAATGATGTCTGTTGGTAGGAATGATGAAGAGAAACACTTTTCTGTCTAACGCTCCTTACGCTAATTGGGAAGGTGCATAATTAGTCCAGTTCTCTGGAGGAATCCAGGTGATAGGATTCATAGATATAAAAGGGAATTATTAGAGAGGCTTGCACAATGCTGTCTGGGTAACCACCAGAAAGTGCAGCCCACATTTAGTGTGGGTCTTCCCATGCTAAAGAATCTGATCAAAAGGGCCCTCCTAGGAATGCCCAACAGCTTGCACTCTCATTGATCCCAGATGCAGACCAGCTGATAGCAAGATTAGCCATTGTAGAGAGAAAGGGAAGATTGTTGAAACCAAAGTGGCTTCCTCTCTTCTCTATGACCCATTAGACAGGCTCCTATTAGAATGTTCCTACTTCCACATATGTACACGTGCAAATGTGTGTGTGTGTGTGTGTGTGTGTGCACGCGCGCGCACGCATGTGTGTGTGTGTGTGTGTGTGTGTGAGTGCGAGTAAAAGCACAAGCACACACATGTGCATGTGCACGTGTGCCATGGAACAAGGGCCATACATGTCCACAGTTACATGGAGAATTTAGTTGCTGTCAGGGCACTTTAAGAACTAAAAGACTCATCTCCATAGGACTGCAGTTGGTTAGCAGAGTGAGTTTAAGTCTCACACTCTAAGTCGTGCTAAGTCCCTTGTGTGTACACCAGAGATGGTGCTAATCCTTTGTGAGGATTATGTTAGAATGTGTGTGTGTGTGTGTAACAGCCAACAATGTCTGGAACAGAGGAAGTCATTTATGAATGGTGACTACTGTGTGAGAATCCCACAAAAGCCACAATCCTTCAGATTTAAGAATGGAGGCATCACAATCCCCTTCAGAGGAAGAGTATGCCCTCCAGGCCAGGGACTCTTCTGGCTAATTGATCCATCTGAATGCTTAGCGGTGAGGCAGAATGTCATGGGAGAGGCACTGGGCCTGGCTGTCACAGACACCGGGCTGTGGGATAATACTCACTGTGCCTGTGTGGCACTTGGTACTGAGAAAGGTCACCTTCTCACACCTTCTCCTGCCTCCTTTCTCTATTCAGATCCTGCATGGGTAACTATGGATTCCAATCGTGTCATAAAGCTAAGCGAAGTCTTGAAGAATTGATTATGGTTTGTGTGTGTGTGTGTGTGTGTGTGTGTGTGTGTGTGTGTAGTTTTTGTTTGTTTTGTTTTGTTTTTTTGTTTTCAAGACAAATTTCTCTATGTAACCCTGTCCTGGAACTCCTCTGTAGACCAGGCTGGCTTCAAGCTCAGAGATTTGTTTGCCTCTGCTTCCCAAGTGCCAGGATTAAAAGTGTGTACCACCACACTGCCCTTTGAGTAAGTATTTTTTTAAAGTCTTAAGACAGGGTCTGTCCACCACAAGACATTGTACAAAAATGCCTTTTCTTGCTAAAGAAGTAAACACAGCATGAACCCTGAAAGGACCCAGACTAGGCTTCTCAGCCTACTTTTGCCCACGTCACATTTACTTCTGTGGTGTTCCTTTGTTGCCCTGGGTAGGAAAAAGAATACAAATCTCCCCATCTCTGCAATCCAATCCCTTCCATTTTGGAAGCCAGTTGTTCTTGGTGCTCCTCGTAATTGTGTTTACAATCTTTTTCTTGTCACAGATCCAAAAGGCCTTTGGACTTTAGAGATGCATTTGGTATCTGATAGCTACATGAGGGAGGTCAGACAAGGCCAAACAAGACACAATCCAGATGCATCTCTCAAGTCCAAATCTTCATAATTATCAGCTTAAAAGCCTAGGAATCCCGAGGTAAAGTGCTCGCCATGTCAGTGTGTGACCTGAGTTATAAAAAGCCAGATGTGACAGTGTGTCTGTGATCCAAGTACCGGGGAAGGGGACGTAGAAGGATTCCTGGAGCTTGTTTTCCACATAGTCTAGCCAATCGGAAAGTTCCATGTTCAGTAAGAGACTTGCCTAAATAACTGTGAAGTACAGAGTGTCTGAGAAAGACACTGAGAACTGACCTCTGTCCTCTAACACACACACACATGCACACATGCACACACACATGCACACACACACACATGCACACACACACACACATGAGAAAGTCTGAGAGGATATCAGTAGTACTAAAAACATGCTATTTTATCCATGTAAATCTCCAGCTATAAGTAAGTAGAGCAATGGAAATGGAAAAATTTAAATAAAATATACAAGCAAATGAAGCAACAAGCTACCTCCCACAAATGACAAACGACAACTGGTAAGGAGACACCACCAACAGCAAGGTGATGCTCAGTCCTGAAACCCACCCCTCCCCCACAAGGGCCCTGCACGGGAACTCCTGGCAGAACAATCAAAGATGATCAGAACAAAATGGGAAATCGTGTATCAAGGAAAAGGAACCAGACAATTTCACGCAGAAAGCTTCATTCTTAGCTCTGCCTGGAAACATAAGAGAACACTGTGAAGTGTTCTTAACAGTTAGAAAGAACAACTGGGCCAAGTTTTAGAAGGGCCAAGGCTCCTTCTAAAACTTCAGGACAATGAGAAACACGAAAGCAAGATGACCAAACCCCCCAACATATTACCATGACCAGATAGATAGATAGATAGATAGATAGATAGATAGATAGATAGATAGATAGATGGATGGATGGATAGATAAATGTCATTATCAATGTCTCACAAGGATCAATATATGACTACTTAAAAATATATGATCAATGTCTCCATAGATGGTAAAAATCAAACCAGGATTCTCATCTTGGGAACCAGATATAATTTATAGATTTGCCAAAGACACCAAGAAAATATAGCACATGTGCATACATACACAAACCAACAAATTTAAGAACCAGAGAAAAATGAGGTCAAAGATTTAGGAGAGAATCAAAATTTTAGGGAAAAAAATAAGCCCTAACAAGAAACAGCTTTTAAAAGGAGAATAATCTCTGGACCCTTCAGATGAAAAGAAGGAAATGGGTGGATGGGGGAACACGGGGAGGGAAAAGGGCATGGGGGGCAAGGAACCAGAAAAAGGGAAATGAAATGTAAATAGAGAATTTATCCAATAAAAAAAAGAATTAAAAAAAAAGAAGGAAATGATGTCGATCTCCAAAAGGCAATGTAGGAGAGGAGTGTGGGTCTAGGCAAGTAGCTCAGCTGGCCAAGCACTTGTCCAGCATGCACAGAGTTCTAGGTTCAATTCCCAGCACCATCTAACCCAGGATGGCGACACACGATTACCCTAGGAAGCTCAAGTATAGCCTGGGATGTAGGAGAGAGCTAAGGCAGGGGAAGAGCAAAGCAAGTTACAAGGGAAACCTGTGAAGATGGTCAGATGGGGTACAACAACGGAACTGGAGTCTCTGCGGAAGAAGGAGGAGTAAGCCCAGGGACTGTAGCATGGGCTCCTTTGAATTGCCATGGCTGCCACTGTCCTGACTGACCCTATTCTATTCCTTGGTACGTTCTCTCTCAGTCCATACCAACTAATGTAAAATTCAAGGGACACCAAGTCCTGCAGCCTAGACCTCATGACATGAACTGAGGCCGCCCCTCTAAGAAGCATGGCACCCGAATCACCTCCCTGGAGAACAACAATAATTTCCTAAGCAACAATAGGCCCTCCTACAACTGAAGATCTAATAGATGTATATTGTGACCAGAACCATGTGGTTATACACATAATTCCTCCCCTCCCCCTGGAACTCCTGTCAGCATTCTATCCAGAGTTTGGATGTGTCTCAACTATGCCACCATTGCTCTCCCACGATGCCCAAATCCAATAATTCTCTCTAGCTTCAACATTACTAGATGTTATCACTCTTGAGACAGTAGGCAAATCTGATCTGCTGGGAATCCTAGGTCAGACTTCTGGCTTTGGACGCTAGTAAAATTACATGACAAGATTTTGTTTTCTTTTTTAAAAGGTTCTACATCTTATTACCGGGCAAACAACACCCCCAATTTAAACGTGACCAAATCTCCAGGTTAAAAATATTGAGCTCCCCTTCCCCTAAAGGAGTTAGATAAAGGCGTGTCTGCTGTGTCACCTGTGTGTCAGTAGGTGGCAGAGAGGAGAGAGGCTGTGCCTATGCCTAGTGTTCTGACCTATGAACATCTGAATGATTAGTAGCCTAACATTCCCTGAAAAAGATCAAGTCAAGATGACCACCAATCCAGTGCCACGCAGGCCTGGACTGGTTGGTACCTAGTACAGGGAGCAAGCCAAAGACTAAAAGAGAGCTTGGGCTGGGAGCTTGGGCCTCGGAGCTTGGGCCCTCAGACGGGAATGAGCCCGAGATGACCATCAGACACATGAACCATCAGACAGGGTCTGAGATGATCACCAGCTCAGCATCATGCAGGCCTGGAGTGGGACAGACCACGCCCAAGATGACAACTGCCCAAGTGGAGCACAGCACTCCTGAGACCACTCCAGAGAGGATCCCAGATGGCCGAAGACTCTGTAAGTGTTCTCTAAAGCATCTTCTAGAGAATGAATGTTGGATGCCCAGGTGGCCAGTGACATTTATATAAACAGGTTGGTGAGATAAAGTATTTAAAAAAACTGAGAATAACATCCAGGGCTAATGAGAAGAGAATGTAGCAGAGTAACTATTGTCTGATATCAGAATAGATATGACCAAGAACTGTTCGAGGGCAGAAATGGGCAGAGCATGCGCACAGTTTTAACTCTGTTTTAAAAATACTTGGTGATGGTAGCAGTACTCTGTGGCTAATGCAGAATACAGCAAAGGAGCAGTCGAGAGGCATCCTCATGAGCATCTTCATATCCTACAGGACCGGGGTTCTAAGAATGGGAAGAGGAGGTGCACATGTAACTCAGATGACATTCCTGACCCTGCCATTGTCCCACTCTGCTTCTGTCTGCTGTCAATCAAATGCTTCTCTTCTTATTTGGACAAACTGTATTCACACCGTCCTTATGTTGTAGCTCACATTTTGCTGGTTTTAACATTTAACACTTAGCTCTCCCCTTAAGTCCAGTCTCCTGAAGGGAAGGATCAAGCTCTACTAAATTTTGTTTTCTTCTTTTTTTTGCAATTTTCATAAACATTTTCAGAGTTGGATTTAATTTTCTGATTACAGGAATTTTGCTTTTTTTCTACTATATTTTTTTATTTTGCTATTTTATTTACTATTACTGTTATCTTTTTCTTTCTAAGAAAAAGACTTAAATCTTAAATGACTAAAGTTTAACTTCTACTATTTCAACACAACTGCAAGGTTATTTTTTGTTTCTTAGATGAGCTTTGTGTTTTTAGGTTTTGAGTTTTGGGTTTGATTGGGTTTTTTTGTTTGTTCTGTTGTTTTTCATTTTTTGTTAGAAAATAATTACTAAATTAGAAGTTAATTTTTAACTGATAATTTATATGGACAGAAGTTGCCTTTTCTAAATAGTTTCATAGCCATTTTCTGATGAGAAGTTCCATCAGATACAGGGTAGTGGTGAGGCAGCCTGCTCATGGTGTTCCCAAGGACTTGTTTTCCTAGGTCCACTCATCTTACCTGTCTTTATACTCATGAACCCACATACTTACGCATCTATCCATCCATGTATCCATCCATCAATACGTCCATCCATGTATCCATCCATCAATACATACATCCATGTATCTATCCATCAATACGTCCATCCATGTATGCATCCATCAGTACATTCATCCATGTATCCATCCATCAATACATTCATCCATGTATTCATCCATCTATCCATCCATCCATCCATCCATCCATCAATACATCCATCCATGTATCCATCTATCCATCCATCCATCCATCAATACATCCATCCATGTATCCATCCATCCATCCATCCATCCATCCATCCATCCATGTATCCATCCATCAATACATCTATCCATGTATCCATCCATCAATACATCCATCCATCTATCCGTCCATCAATACATCCATCCAAGTATTCATCCATCCATCCATCCATCCATCCATCCGTCCATCCATCCATCAGTGCATCCATCCACCCACCTACCATCTGTTTATTCAAACTTTCCTTTAAATTTTTAATTGAAAACACAGACTTTTTTTTTAAAAAAAGTTATACATCATATACACTTTATCTTTAACATCGGGGTTTGAGTCCTGAAAAGCCAGATTTTCTAAAAAGTCTATTTCTTGAGTTTCTATCAACTAATTTTCCAACTAGAAACCAAGGACATATCTACAAACACCATCATTTAAATATCAGTTTGTTTCATCTAAGTATTTAATCTTTCAAAAATCCCAAATAGAAGGCCAGGAATGTAGCTATGTTGTTAGATTGCTTGCCTAGCATGCACGAAGCCTTAAGTTCAAGCCTCAGCAATAAATAAACCAACTGCTATGGCACATGCTAGCACTAAAACAGTGAAGGCAAGAAGATCAGGACTTCAAGGTCATCTTTGGCTACATAAATAATTCAAGATGTCCTCCCTGGATCAATAGCATAGCCATAACCCAAGCACTTGTTTAAAATGCAGATCTAGTATTGGGGCTGTGGATATAGCTCAGTGGATATAGCTCAAGCATTTGCCTTGCATTCATGGGGTCCTGGATTCAGTGCCCAGTACCCACAAAATATCAATTAATTAATTAATAATTAGAATAAAATAAAATACATAATCTTGAGTTCCACAACAGCCTTGGTAGAGAGCATTCAAACAAGGTCTCAGGTTACTACTTGCAATTGTGTAACCGAGCACTTGCTGGTGACTTCAGTGCTCCATCTGTGTTTATTGTCTACTGGACACCAAGTGGCATCATGCTAACCAATATTGACTTAAGAAATGGAAACATAAACTAGACAGCGAACAATGTTTTCAACCTATAGGAAGACTGAAGACCACCATTGCCCACTGTAGAAGCAGAGGGACTACAATTGCCGAAATAGTGAAAGCTTTAGGGGGGCAAAAACCATGGTGATTTCAGTCTGAACCTGCTTTTTATTAGCACAATGAACATCAGATCACTCCTGCTGTTGAAATAAATAAATAAATATAGGTTTTTGAAGTCCCCTATAATTATTAAGTCTGCTTTGTTAAAACTCCATTTTTATCTTTCTAAGTTTACAGATGCATAGAAGCTATGAGCAAGTACTGTTTGCTTATACACAGCTTTATTTGGTAAATATCTTCATAACATTGTAAAAAACATATATATATATAAAGCAACATCCAAAATCATACACCTGCTTTCCTTCTAAATGGAAAATTGGAAGACACCACCATGGAAAGAATCAAGGATCCAGATTTTGACAAAGAGTAAAAGACAATCAGGAACACTCTGGGAGCCCGAAAACCGGTAGGAGCATACATCAGAGGAGCGGATGTAAGTACGGTCATCTGTGGGGACAAAAGAAATGGCTTCATCACCTCACATCCTGCCTGGGACAGCAGAGAGCCTGTAAAGCAAATGCTAAAGATAGACTCCTCTTCCCACATCACTTCAAAAAGCAAAATAAAAGATGCCCAATCTCCATAGAAACACCAACAAAGACAGGAACAACAACAACAACAGTAACAACAACAGAAAAAACAGCAGCAATGGCATGGGCTCAGACATTCTTCTAAATACCTTGCCAACATTAATGAATTTCTTTCCTATTCACTTGTTTTCAGACAGTGTCTCACTGTGCAGCCATCTTTGCACTCCCAAAGGTTGAGATTACAGGCATGGGGCCATTAACTTGTTACACTCAATGAATAACCATGTGACTCCTTTGGTAAGCTGTGAAAATGTTGATAATGATGACTCTTTTCTCACAAGTGACACCTGTCTCTTCACCCTTTCCCCTGGGCTGGCCTTAATGACCGGATATGACCAAAGGAGTATGGCTAACGTGATAAGAAATGAATCTAGGGTATTACAAGCTTCTTATTGGCTTATGTTCATTTATCAGGGAGTACATATCGTGTGTTTTCTTTTATCAGGGGTTACATCACTCAGGATGATATTTCCAGTTCCATCCATTTGCCTGAGAATTTCATGAAGTCATAGCTGAGTATTACTCCATTGTACCACATTATCTGTATCCATTCCTCTGTTGAGGGATATTTGGGTTGTTTCCAGCTTCTGGCTATTATAAATAAGGCTGCTATGAACACAGAGGAACATGTGTCCTTATTATATGTTGGATCATCTTTTGGGTATATGCCCAGGAGTTATATAGCTGGGTCCTCTGGAAGAACGATTTCTAATTTTCTGAGGAAGTTCCAGACTAATTTCCAGAGTGGTTATACCAGCTTGCAATCCCACCAGCAATGGAAGAGTGTTCCTCTTTCCATCATCGGCTATCCCCTGAGTTTTTGATCTTAGCCATTCTGACTGGTGTGAGGTGAAATCTCAGGGTTGTTTCGATTTAAATTTGCCTGATGACTAAGGAAATGTTGAACATTTCTTTAAGTGCTTCTCAGCCATTTGAGAATCATCAGTTGATAATTCTCTGTCTAGCTCTGTACCCATTTTTAATTGGATATTTTCTTTATTTACATTTCAAATATTTTCCCCTTTCCAGGTCTCCCCTTCAGAAATCCCCTATCCCATCCCTCCTCCCCCGCCTCTAGGAGGGTGCTCCCCCCCACACCTACCCACTCCTGTCCTCCTGTGCTGGTATTCCCCTACACTCAGGCCCAAGGGCCTCTCTTCCCACTAATGTCCAACAAAACCATCCTCTGCCACATATGTGGCCAGCACCATGGGTCACTCCATGTGTATTCTTTGGTTGATGGCCAAGTCGCCGGAGCCCTGAGGAGTCTGGCCTGTTGACTCTGTTGCTTCCTCCATAGGGCTGCAAACTCCCTCAGCTCCTTCAGACCCTTCTCCAACTCCTCTATCAGGGACCCCTGAGCTCAGTCCAATGGTTGGTTTCAAGCATCTGCCTCTGTCTTTGTCAGGCTCTGGCAGAGCCTCTCAGGAGACAGCCATATCAGGCTTCCATCAGCAAGCACTTCCTGGCATCCACAATACCGTCCAGGTTTGGTGGCTGTATATGAAATGGATCCTCAGGTGGGGTAGTCTCTAGATGGCCTTTCCTTCAGTATCTGCTCCACACTTTGTCTCCATATTTCCTCCCATGAATATTTTGTTCACCCTTCTAAAAAGCACTGAAGCATCCACATTTTGGTCTTCCTTCTTCTTAGGCTTCATATGGTCTATGAATTGAATCTTGGGTATTCTGAACTTTTCCTCACTTATCAGTGAGTACAAACCATGTTTGTTCTTTTGTGACTGAGTTACCTCATTCAGGATGATATTTTCCAGTTCCATCCATTTGCCTGCTTTAATAGGGTTATGTGGTTCTCTGGAGTCTAACTTCTTGAGTTCTTTGTATATTTTGGATATTAGCCCTCTATTGGATGTAGGGTTGGTAAAGATTTTTTTCCCCAAACTGTTGGTTGCCATTTTATCCTATTGACAGTGTCTTTCTACTTACAGAAGCTTTTTAATTTTATGAGGTCCCATTTGTCAATTCTTGATCTTAATGCATAAGCCATTGGTGTTCTGTTCAGGAAATGTTCCTGGGTGCCAAGGTTTCCCCCGTGTTTGAGTTTTTTCCCACTTTATCTTCTATTAAATTCATTTTATCTGGTTTTATGTGGAGGTCCATTGATCCACTTGGACTTGAGCTTTGTACAAAGAGATAAGAATGGGTCAATTTGCATTCTTCTACTTGCTGACCACCAGCTGAACCAGCATCATTTGTTGAAAATTCACCCAGAGGGGTGGGTGGGTGGGTGGGTAGGGGAGACCCTAATATAGGCAGGAGGAGGGAGGAGGGGATAGGGGGCTTGTGGAGGGGAAACTGGGAAGGGGGATAACATTTGAAATGTAAATAAATAAAATAACCAATAAAAAAATCCAAAAAAGACAAATGAATCTAGGCTTCAAATGGCTTGCATGATTCTAGAACATTCCCAAGAACCTCTTCTCTATCATGGAACAAGCCCAAGCTTGCTTTACTCATTTCAGCCTATTGGGAGGGTGAGAAGGGGTGTCTGTGATTTGATTTCTCTCAATGGAAATGGGACTTTCTGAGGCTCTTATTACTTAGGGAACGCATCTTCTGATATATTTTGCACTAGCTTGCCGTGTGGACACAAATACACAGTTCAAGCAAGTGGGGACATGGAAGCAGCTGATTGAGTGACAAGGTGAGTATAGTTGATGATGATGTTAAACGTACACTAGGTGCCTTCGGGACAAAAAGAAATGACAAGTATTAGGGCTAAGGTATTTGTTAATTAGCTAGATTTACTATTCCACAATGTGTATTGATTTCAAAACATGTCACATATGATATGCTGAAGTTTACCTGTGGACTAAAAATAAAAGAATTTTAAAGCAAACGAAAGATCAAGAGCAGCTGGTTTGGATTTTGCTGCTGCTGCTGCTGCTGCTGAAAGAAAAGTGATGAAGGAAAGTGGTTATTTCATATGCTTTTAGGGAAGAAGACAAGAGTGCACAGAAGACATTAAGTTGCATACATAAGAGAGTGATTTTTCACCAAAACATTAATTTAACAATCATTTCCAAGTGTTGAGGTTTTTGCTTTTCTTCCTAAGTAATACTTAAATATAGTATATGCCACACTTGATATTCAAATATCCTGACTAGAGTTTGGAGACATTTTGAATGACTCAGGCTCCTGGTTCTCCTGGGGAAGGGGGAGGGGCTCAAAAGACTGCCATATGATTGGGGGAGGGGTTCCACAGCCTGCAGGAAGCTCTGCAAGGACTAGCTGCCTCACCACAGCAGGGAGGACTGCAAAACAGAGAAAGCCCTTTACCCTCAGTTTGAAATGGTGGAGCTACGGAATCCTTCCTGAGATAGTTTGTACACAGTGTTCAACTCTGAGCAAAGAACCAGGTCTTTCATTCTTCTTCTGAGCTTCATGACAATTTTGGCATCAGAATTCTCTGGAACATTTACAGCTTTAAATATTCTGTTCCATTGAACTACCGGACCTGTGATTTGGGGAACAAGAAGAATTTTAAGGCAATAATAATAATGATTTAGGGATCAGACATCAGTCTGATATTAAGTTACCAACTTTTAGTTAATAAAGTTATCTAAAAGTAATTCACAGGTTTAAAAGTTCCTTGTGACCAGGTATAGTGGTACACATGTTTAATCCCAGCACTTGAGAGACTGATCTCTGTGAATTCAAGGCCAGCCTGGTTTACATGGTGAGTACAAGGCCAGTCAGAGATACATAGTAAGACCCTGTCTCAAACAAACAAACAAACAAACAAACAGGTTGTGTTTTGCTGCATAAAAATATTTTTGCTATCTTCATCTGTTTTTGTTTGGGTGTATGCCTATCAAACTTAATCAGGAATTGTTTCTGGTCTGTTTACAGTGATTAATACTGATTGCCAACTTGGCAGGAAATACAATCACCTAGGAGGCAAGCCTCTGGGCATGCCTGTGAGGGAGGTTTTAGATTAGGTTCATTGGGGTGGAAAGCCCCATTCTAAACATAGGCAGCACTATTCTATGGGCTGGGGTCTAAGGTTACATCAAAGGGAGAAAGTAAGCTGAGCCTCCTCCTCCTCCTCCTCCTCCTCCTCCTCCTCCTCCTCCTCCTCCTCCTCCTCCTCTCTCTCTCTCTCTCTCTCTCTCTCTCTCTCTCTCTCCTGGTATGGACACAACATACTCCCACCATCATCCCTCTGTGATGGACTGTATCCCTTGAAACTGTGAGCCAAAATAAGCCCTTCCTTCCTTAAGATTCTCTTGTCTGCCATTTTGCCATAGTACTGAGAAAAGCAATTCATGATGTACTCCATGGTCAGGGATACTACACTACACCAGAGACTGGACGGTTGGACGGTTGGTCCATCGCATGATCTTGAATGTCAGTTACTAATCTATGAAGTAGGAATGGAAATAATGACCTTGTATAGTTCTGTGACTGACCCAAACCTTGATTCCAATAATCAGCACTTAGTAGGCCAACAGGAAAATATATAGCAAAGCCCCTTGCTCTCTCCATGTCAGCGAGGTCAACTCTGAGATTTCAAAGGCTTCCTTTTCAACTCTTGGCTTTGATTTTCTTTCATTTTACTTGCTCATATTTCTTGTGCACATAGTCATAATTTTATGTAAATCTGTTTGGGTAAAGTGACAGAAGAAAAACAAATAGGGAGTGGATAGAAAACTAGCAGCAGCCGTTGACTCAGGAGTTGGGATCTTTCCCAGCTTAGGAAGAGAACCTTCTAAAGAAGGATGACGTCATTGGACAGCATGCTTTCAAAAGTACATAGTCATAAACAGACACATAGAGGACTTGGCACAACCTTCTTACCAACTACACCAGACCAGGTGACCAAGAAAATCACTTCTTATGTAGGGCTATCTCCTCCAAAGCCTCATAGAAGGGAATCCTGAAGCAGTGGAAAGTGACCATCCTTTGCCACATGAGTTCCTCTGCAGCTGATCATGTCTTCAGCCTGCACACAATAAGGTTGGTCATAGCCCAGAGATCAACTACAACTATGCAGCTGCAGGGGAAGTAACTGAGAGGACGATGGGAGAAAACACATTTTTTGTTGGTGTGTAGGGACAAGAGAATACACTGGTCTACCATAATTTACTTTCCCACCATTCTAGCTTTAAGTCTAAGCACAGGGTCCTAGTAGGGACAGGTTCTGCTGAGGTCTTGCTCCCTCACTCAAAGATGGCTACCGTGTGGTCCATCATGAAGGTCTCACATCATCCTAATCTAATTGTCCCTACATCCTTTTATTCACATGCCATCACATTTGGGGGTATCACTTCCTCACACAAGTCTGGGGGAATCATAAACATGTGTCAGAGAAGGAGCTTAGGAACAAAGAGGGAACACATTCAGAGTCCAAAGGGTTGCCTGTCAAGACCTGACTGCACATTTGGGACAGTGCCCCCTTCTGAAGCAGCAAGTCCTGTGCTGTGAAGAAAGGCAGAGCATCCCAGGCAAACAGCCCAGACTCAGGCTCAGAAGCACAGCGCCTCCTGTCTACAGATTGCAGGCACTGCTGAGATAACTTTTCAGTCCTCCAAATACTAAGACATTGCCTTATTCTATAGTATTTATTGTGCCAGATACTCACACGGGAAATTTAGAGGTGAATAAGTAAATGAAATGAAATCAGTAAGCTTGAAATGGCACAGAGCCAGAATCACAATGAACACCAAAAATGGAGTTGATGTTGAAAGGACCCGGAGACATTTGGGGTTGGAGCAAAAGGTTGTGTGTGACATAAAAGCAAAAGGAGAATGGAAGGGAACACACAGAGAGCAAGGAAAAATGGGGTGTCTTACTTAGGGTTTTGTTTCTCTGAAGAGACACCATGACCAAGGTGTCTTATAAAGGAAACGCTTATAAAGGAAAACATTTAATCGGGGAAGACTTACAGTTTCAGAGGTTTTGTTCATTATCATCATGGGAGAAAGCACGGCAGCACACAGGAAGACATGGTGCTGGGTGTTCTATAGCTTGATCCGAAGGCAACCAGGAGGAGACTGGAATTCCACACTGGGGAGCGCTTAAGCACAGGAGACCTCAAAGCCCACTACATAGTGACACAATTCCTCCAACAAGGCCATACCTAATTCACTAGGGCCACATTTCCTAATAGTGCCACTCCCCATGGCCAACCATTTAAACACATGAATCTATGGAGGCCAAACCTATCCAAATCACCACAGAGGGGAAATGGGTGAGACAACAAAAAGCAGATTTTGTTTGAAAAAAAAATGCCATGATGAGACCTAGTCCTTTGTAAACAAATAAATGATAGATAGATAGATAGATAGATAGATAGATAGATAGACCTGACCATATTTATTGTTCGTTTATTGTTACACTAAAATGGAAGCTGCAACTGTCATATCTGGCCACAAGTGAGAAGAATCTATGAATAGTAATCAATAAATATCAACACAAGCTCCCAATCTCCATTGGCTTTAAATCAATAGGTTAGAGCTGAAATCTAGATATTTATTGGTAATGGTAGGAAGGAATGTTACTTATTAGCAGATAGATTCATTTAACCAGCAAATACATATTGAGTAACTAAGAAGTTCATGTAAAGACCATGTATTTATAAGGCAAGCTAGGAAGGCTCTGAGAAGAGAGGTCTTACAGTAGCCTTTAAACACCTTTAATCAAACATCAGAGTTCAAACCTGACCTCATGAGTCTTCACTCTCTCCCTATCATCCCTTGTGTTCTTGTTCCTTTCCCACCAGACTTTGTCTTTTACAACTTCACAACCCTCTCACACCCACCTATTATGCCATTTCTATAGCTCCAGCCCCATGCACCTCTTTCCTCCATAACAACACTCTCAAATAATCTCCTTGTCTCTTGTTGGGGCTCACATGGCCAACCTCTGTTTGGCTGCATGCTCCAATTCTGAGAAATAGCAGTCCAGCCTAACTCCAGTATGCCTGTGCTGAGGTTCCCTTTACAAGTTCCCATCCATAAAAGGATAACATTTTTTATGCTGCTTCTGTCTCTGAGATAAGAGTTTAGGGTTTGCTTGCTGGGGAGGGTCCAAACACCCAGCTTCTACCCTGCCCAGCCATCCCGAGTGAGTACTCCATGGTTTGAGACACAGAGAGATGCCAAGAGGACAAGTCTGACTGATATATAGTTTTTGATTGATAGTCTTCTGTCAAGCAGGACATCCTTTGGTGGTGTGGTAAGCTGGTAGTAGAAGACTGCCTAAGCTGAGCCACTAGGAACCTGTTAAGAAGCTTGCTTCCAACACTGCTCAGAGGGATGCCCTGGCACTGCTAGTGAGACACCGGTGGGGGAGTTACCAAACCCACGTTACCCTCCATGCAGACATCTATAAAGTGGGACTAGTGGGGGCTGGAGAAGGCTTAGTCAGCAAAGTGCTTGTGTCACAGCATTGAGGGCCTGAGTCAGAGCCCTTGTAATGCACAGAGCATGGTGCAGCCGCATGCATGTTCCTTGACAGCCAGAGTCACAAGATGGGAGGTGGAGACAGGAGAATCAATGGGAAAGCTCTACAGCCAGTCAACCCAGCCTATGAGACAAAGCTCCAGGCCACCGAGAGACTCTGTCTCAAACAAAAAGGTGGGAGGCCCCTGAAGGCTGATATTCCACTTGTTCTCTGTGATGAGTAATTAATATTGACTGTCAATTGGACAGGATCTAGGATCATCTCAGAGGCTAGCCTCTGAGCATGTCTGTGAAGAATCACCTTGATTGGGTTAGGCTCTGGGAATGCCTGTGAGAGACTATCTTGATTATGTGGTCTGAGATGGAAAGAGCCATGGGTAGCACCATTCCCTATGCCGAGGTGCTCAGCTAATAAAAAACAAAAGGGCAAGCCGAACACTAGGAACCATGATGGTCTGCTTCCTGTAGCTGCAATGGATCCAGCTGCCTCAAGGCCCTGCTGCCAGAGTCCCACGCCATTATAAATGGCGAGGCAAAATAATCTCTTCCTTTAATTGAAATTTTTGTGGGTGTCGGGTTATCTATCACAGTAACAGGAAAAGTAACTGAAACATCTGTTGATCTCCACACATGTGCTGTGCACATGCATACCTACAGGCACCCTAACACCAAGACACATAAGCACCCAGAGAGATAGAAGAAAACATATCCTCCCCTTAAATTGGAAATTACTGACGCTCAACAAACTTAGCCAAGACTACTATGTTGATTGTCACTCTTGCTACTTTCTTAAGAGGAACAGCCCAAAGACAATGTCCTACCTACCTGCCCTACCTGTCCTAGCTAGGGTTACTGAGGCTGTGATGATCAAAGCAACTTGGGAAGGAAAAGGTCCATTGGGTTTATGCTTTCTCATCACTGTTTATCACCAAAGGAAGTCAGGACAGGAACCGGAACAGGGCAGGAACCTGGAGGCGGGAGCTGATGCAGAGATCATGGAGGGGTGCTGCTTACCGACTTGCTCTTCATGGCTTACTCAGCCTACGTTCTTATAGAACCCAGGACCACCAGTCCAGGATTAACACTACCCACAGTGGGTTGAGCCCTCCCCCACCAATCACTAATTAAGAAAATGCCCTACAGATTTGTCTACAGCCCAATCTTCTGGAGGCATTTTCTTAATTGAGGTTCTCTCCTCTACTATGATTTTTTAAACTTGTGTCAAGTTGATATAAAACTAGTCTGAACACCTGATCCCTGGTCAACCTGACATACAAACATATCACTTTACAGTTAGAACCTTTCCTTTCTCATTTATATCCAAGATGACATGTTGATTTTAAAATTACTATATACACATAAATAACCTTAAAAGTCCTTCATTCTTTACAAAATCAAACACATTAAAATTCAGTCTTTTTAAAAATAAAAATCTTAGCTGAGTAGTGGTGGCATATACTTTCAATCCCAAAACTAGGGAGGTAGAGGCAGGCAGATCTCCAAGTTTGAGGCCAAGCCTAGTCTACATACTGAGTTCCAGGATAGCTAGGGCTACACAGAGAAACCCTGTTTGTTTGTTTGTTTGTTTGTTTTAAAAAAAACAATGTGTGTGTGTGTGTGTGTGTGTGTGTGTGTGTGTAAATTCAAAGTCTCCCGATTATGGGTTCCTGTAAAATCAAAATTAAAATTAAGTTAAATACTTTCTTACTTTAAGAGGGAAAAACCAGCCAAAGTCACAATCTGAACAAAGCAAGACCGCACTCTAACCATGAAATAACTTGGTATCCAATATCTGGGGTCAATTTGCAATCTTCTGAACTCCTCCAAAGGCCTTGAGGTCACTTTTCTGGCTCTGTCCACTGTACCCTATGCAGCTTGTCTTCTAGGCTGGCTCTATTCACCACTGCTGCTGTTATTGGTGGTCATGCCATGGTACTGTCATCTTCAAAACGCTGGGAGGTTCTAATGCAACTGGGCTGCAGTTTCACCAGTAGCCCCTCCTAAGCACCCTTCATGGTGCCAAGCGTCAACTACTACTCTTCATGGTCCTGTCAGTCCTGGGGCTTCAATTGCTACTGAAGTTGTACCATCACCAATGCCCCACCACGGTGTGCCTCACCTGCTCTCCATGACCCCTTCATGCTTTCAAAACCAGTGCCAGCTGTGTAGTTCTTATACTACCGAGTTCAGCTGCCAGCACAAAGTACAACCTTGGCCTCTTCTGGAATACAGCATGTGTGTGCTGACCCTGAGGAAACACTTTCAAGAAGATTTCTCTTCAATGATACTGGTATCTTAATCGCCACTCATTTCTCAGCTCTAGCTAACCAGTATCAATTGCCCCAGTAAAGCAAAGTTCACTGAAGTGAATTTCAGTGGTGCCAGTCTCTTATTGAATCATGGCTGACTCTCAGCTCCAGCTGATCAGAGCCACAGAATCTTAATTCATATAGGCAACCACCCCAAAAGTCTTTAAGTAACTCTCAAATTTCTCTCTGAGACTTCATAAGCCAGGCCTCCATATTCTGTATCTTTCTCAGCATTCTTTTCTTCCAAGTGAGAACAGCTCAACAGGTTTTGAATGTTCAACAAGCTTTGAATGCTCAATGGCTTTCTTTACCCAAAGTTCCAAAATCCTACAATACTCTGCTCCCAGTACCAGTCTCTGTCCTAGTGAAGGTTTCTGTTGCTGTGATGAAACATCATGACCAAAGCAACCTAGGGAAGAAAGGGTTTCCTGGGCTTATGTTTCCTCATCATTGCCACTGAAGGAAGTCAAGTCAGGAATTCAAACAAGGCAGGAACCTGGAGACCAGAACCGATGCAGAGGCCATGAAGAGGTGTTGTTTACTGGCTCAATCCCTGTGGCTTTCTCAGTCTACTTATTTATAGAAGGACCACCAGTCTAGGGTAAGCCAATCTACAATGGGCTTGGCCCTCCCCCCCCCATCAGCCACTAAGAAATCACCCCATCGACTTTCCTACAGTTTGACCATCTGTAGATAGAATCTTAATTGAGGTTCTCTCCTCTGCAATGACCTTGTACATACAACTATCTAACACACCAGCCAAAGCCACAGGAAGAGTGGAGAGGGTTCCTAACACACAAGTATAGGTCCCAACCTATATCTGGAGAAGAAACAGCTACCAAGATTGGTCTGGAATAGATTGACTTGATCAAGAAGAAGACCAGCTCTGCAAAGACAGCAGGCTTTGCATCACCTCTGTCATGTACAGACTTATGGTGCTACTTTTAAATGTTAAGATGCAAGTCATTTTCACAGTTAAAACTGTCATAAATCCATCACACCTCTGGGTTTAGTATAATCAAATAATCATTTGCACCATAAATTTCACATCAAAGACAACAACTAAAAGCATTTTAGCTGTATTTATTCTTCACCTTTTCCTTATCCTTTGCTTATTTACATCATTTTGACCACAGTGTACAATTTCCCAATTTTCAAGGATCTGAGCATGTTCAGATCTCTCTACTGACTTCAACATCATTTAAGTGTCCCACAACATTGTATGAATCTATGTGAGCATTCACCTACAGTAGATGTCTTCATTTCACTTCTGCTATGGTGATAAAATACCCTGACAAAGCATCTTATGGGAAAAGATTTATTTTGGCCCACAGTTTCAGAGGAATACAGTCCATCATTGCATGGAAGGTATGACGGCGGGAGAATGTTTGTTATAGTGCATAAGCAGTCTTAAAGTAGAGAAAGAAAGGGAAGTGGGAATAGGCTATAAAACTCCAAAGCCCTCGCCCCGTAACATATTTTCCTCGGCAAAGCTCCACCTTGTAAAGGTTTTACAGTGACTCTATAAAGCACCATTAGCTGGAAAACAATTTTCAAACACATGACCCCCCCCCCCCGCCATGGGGGTCATCTTACAATCAAACCAGAACAGTAGACATGCCTGACACCCTCTATTTCTTATTTCTGTAGTTAGGATTACAATAAGTAACTTCCAGGCAATGGCTAGGCTTCTTCCTAGCTGTCTGACCTATGTTTCTCTCATAAAATGGGGGTATTGGAAGATCCTATCTCATAGAATTGGCATTGTGAGATAGACAAACGAATACACTTAAAATATGATAAGTGCTCAATGGAATGGAGCTACTACGGTAAATTAAATCAATCAAAGGATGGAACCCGCGTCTCAGAGGGATGAATAAGCGTGTTGCTCTTTTCTCTTAAACTCTGTAAGGCAGAAAGGCCCATGCACGCTGCCAGCCTTGCCTCGAGCAGCCTCACATGAGGTCTTTCGTGCACTAAGTTGTCTAACATCACATGCAGGACACATCTTTTCGAATAACTTATGCATGAACAGACACCTAGTGCCAGTGAGAGCATCCAGGGTGCAATTTCACAGAGGATGAAGGAAGAGAAGGGGCTCCCTCTGTCCTTGGGAACGGTCAGTTCTTGCTTATAAATAAGCAAGTATTCCTTATTGGCAATTGAAGCTCAATTTTGCTAAAACTTGCAAATTTAGAAGGCTTTTACATACACTCTCCTGGTTGTCAAACACTGGCAAATTTCCCCCCACTGTTTCTACAGATCTTCCTCAGGTCAATCAAGATATGTATGTGGAGCAAATTTGCCCCAGACTCTGACCTTCTGTGCATCTGACCGAAGAACAGCAATACCTTCACATAGTTCACATCCTCAAAAGAACAAAGTTCACACCCGTGCCTGCTTCAAAGTTCAGCTCTTCTCCGCGTTCCTGCATGCCTCCCATAGCCAGCCCCCCACCGCTGAGAATGCTGCACTGTGGCTTGGATAAGATGCTCAGCACTTCGCTCCTTTCCTGAGGCAGAGGAGAGGAACAGGACAGTATCTTAGCCAGAAGGCTTATCAGACCCCAGTAAAAGGGAGACGGATGTTCATTGCAGTATCCAGGCACCAGGGGGATTTAAGAAAGGAGAGACTCTGGGCTTAGGCAACTCCAACAGGGCTTCTAGGACAAGGGTTCTAACCTGGTTGGTGAGGATGAGGTAACTTTGAGAGCAGACAAAAGGTTGCCTTTTAGATAACAGGAAAATGAGCCACACTTAAGTTGTTTGTGGATCTACCAGTTTACCCATCTTTGACTCTGAAAAAGTCTACATAGTTGAGCCTGATATTTTTAGTTTGTTTTCTTTGGGTCAGGGAGAGGTATAAGAGGTCAAACATAAGCACTGTGTGTCTCCTGAGAAAGTAACCGCACCCTGGCACAGCCGACTGTGTAACCCTGCTTTCCAGCGTGTGTGTGTGTGTGTGTGTGTGTGTGTGTGTGTGTGTGTGTGTGTGTGTAGTTTGCTCTTTTGCGAGCACAAGGCTAGGAGTGAGTCCCTGGCCACAATCCAGGAAGGAACAGGCTCTGCAGAGACAGGATGACAGGCACAAAATTGTGGGTGGAGAGAACGAACGAGGCACCCAAGCTGACAGATGAGGTGGGCTTCCTGAAGAAGCCGCCAGCTGGGCTGCATCTGGGGGCGTGTGGGAGTCTGCCACGCAGAGAGAGCGAGCGGAGGGATGGTCCAGGTAGCAGCAGCCACATGGACCAAGGCAGGGGACGAGGAAAATTGCTGGTTTACAGCAGGAAGGCACCGCCTCTCTTCCCACCTCTTCATTCCTGGTCTTTTTTTTTTTTTCCTCTAATTGTGGCCTTCTGGAGTCTTGGGAAGACAGGAGTCTCTGGTGAAACCCTAAGAAGGATCCCACCGCCAGTCATATCCACAGAGCTCAGCAAAGACTAAAAACAATGCCTGTCATGCCAGAGCTGGAGAGATGGGGCAGGAGATTCCAAAGTTCAAGGTTATCCTGACACCATGTCCTTTAAAAAGAACTTTCTAGCAGCCGCTTGATGTCTTAGAATGTACAACTTCAGAACCAAGACACTCGACTATCAAAGACTTCAAAACTCATGGTGAAGCCATACTCCCATACCAGAGCAAGAACACAAGAGAGCCCGCTGAGAACTGCCAGCTTGGGCTCTGTGGCTCGTCACACAGCAGTACCCAGAAGAACATGAGGGGAGAAAAGAGAAACTGTGGAAATCAAATCTTTTCTCCCTGTAACATCCAGGCAAGGGATACCGGAAGTCTCAGCCCCACTGGAGGCTTCGCTGTTTGTTTCTAGCATAAGTGGTCATTATCCTCAGATCGCTGTCCCTGACCATCTCAGGCCCCCAGAACATGCACATTCTGTGAGTGTCTAGTGAATTAGTAAGCTCTATTTCAGATATCTATATTTTTTTGTCATTGTTTTCCAGGTTGGGCTTTATCGGGGTGGAAAACATTAGAAGTTTTTCTGAAATAAACCAGGATTACTTTACTTCCACTAACATCCTTCAAGGCAAGGCCAACAAGCAAGTATGTCAAAGAAGACGGTGTCTTTGCATTTCCTGCCTGTCCACTTCAGTGGCATACCACACAGAACCCCCAGCTGTACAGGAGACAGCCTGTATGTTCATATTTGATGCCTGACAGCCGCCTCTCATGCTTGATATATAGAAAACTGGTGATTAGCATTATTGGCCCTGTCAGCATGTTCCCCCTTCTTGGTTAAAGCCCTCTGCTTTGGTTGAAATCTTACTGTGGTCAACTCAATTGCCAACTTCCTGAGCTTTAAACCGGGTACAGCCATGTGACATCACTGAACATTTAGAAAGGAGAGAGCAACATCTCTCCTGGGGAGTTGTCTGTGCAGCCTTTGTATTCCTGATGGAGAGAGCTATGACCAGCACAGTATGTGCCTCCCCCTGGGAATATCAGCAGCCACAGCAGCCATGAGGCAGGAACCTAAAACAGTGTCGAGAACGGAAGAGAAAGGACCTGTGCATGGGATGACATACCAGAAGCTAGCCTAAGCCTGGAACAACTGTATGTGCTGACTGCCATAGAATCCCTTTCAGATTACCTGCAGCCAAACATACTTTTGCATTGATAACTATTTCTACATTGATAATTTAGCAATGCCAAGGTTGGGCTGGGAGGAAGGCTCTGTCAGTAAAGCACTTGCCTCACAAACATGAGGACCTGAGTTTGGAAACCCAGAACCCATGTGGAAAGCTGGGTGGCACACACTCGTGAGCTCAAAGATGGTAAGGAAGGAGGTGGGGTCGGGCAGTGGGGGCTCACTGGCCAACTCACCTAGCCTACTTGGTGAAGTCCTAGACAGTGAGAGACCTTGTCTCAAAAAAGGGGGAAGATGCCTGATAATGACAGCTGAGGTTGTCTCCTGCCTTCAACATGTGCATACTCATACACATGCACATAGACACACACACACATGTGTACACTTCCACACATGCACACACACCTGTACACGCATGCACACCAGAAGCTCTTCTTATATTGTATTCGATCACAGCTGCTGAAATACAGTTTTCTTCAGCTTGTACTATATGGTTCATGCAATAGATGAGGCTTCTCGCTGCCTCTTCATCTACCCTTTGAGATAAGTAACATATTCCCACCTAGGACCAATCCTTTACGCACCACTCAGCCAAGAGAGAAATCAGATGCTCAGACTGACCATCCTAAAACGCGTCAGATAAAAGATGAATGGCTGGGCGTTCAAAAGCACAGCCAGGGAGAAAAGTGCCCGAGTGGCTGGACGAGGCTGGCTCCTGTCGCTCGCCTGCTAGGGACAGCAATCACACAGCAATAATTGGGAAACACTTGTAGGAGCAACTGCTATCGCTGTCAAACATCTCTGCCTCAGAGCTGGCGCACAGTCACCCACAAACCCCCACTTACTGTCCCTCCTGCTCTTCTGTGGTTATCAGAGTCCCATAATTAAGGCATAATGAAAGTAAACAATGTCACAGCAAATGAGATGCCTTTAAAAGGAGAGTAGAGTTAAGGCAAGGCAAATGTTGCTAAAGATAGCAGCCACTTGGAAACACTGAGGAGGTGTGTGTGTGTGTGTGTGTGTGTGTGTGTGTGTGTGTTGGTGGCTATTAAAAAAGACAATTGTGGGCTGTTGTGGGCTGAATATTTAGAGGGTAAACGGGCTCTTGATGAATAATCAGGTAACTTGGAGAAGTCACTGTATGGTCAAACAAGCATACCAACATGTACAGCTTTATATAAACTGTGGAAAAGCAGGACCTTTGTAATGGAAAGCCACAGTCAAGATGATTGACAGCTTGTGGACACTCTGTCTTCTTTCTGAGCTCTGCCCTCTCAGTTACTTCCAGAGTGATGGGTTGCTATACAGAACAAGGGATAGACAGACAGGCAGACAGGCAGACACAGACAGACAGACAGATAGGCATGCACACACATGCACACATGGAAAGTTAGTTAGGCTATTTCAGTCACTGCAGCAAGGGACAACACTGGGATGTTAGATGCCCAGTTAATGAGTGAACAGAGATATATGTCGTTAGTCTAACAAGCCTGCCTGCGATGACCATGAAAATTATAGAAAGGACAGCATGCTGAGAAACAAGAGTGGACAGATGGGATGAAATCAGATTTAGAAATCCAAATAAATAAACTGGAGCAACATAAATTTTAAAATGGTATGTGGTAAACTGGATAGCCGTGCCTACAGAAGAATATTCTTATTTTCAAATATGCGAGGCAACAGTACAGTTGCTCTAGAGCGTCATTAGCATGGCGGCTGTCTTTGGAAATAGATGGAGACAAGTGGAGAGAGACACGGAAGGCTTCGGCTGCACCTGTAGTGCTCTGCTTCTGAGCACACACACACACACACACTATGCTGGAGAGTCTTATGTTAATTTGGCACATGAACTAGAGTTATCTGAAAGGAAGGAATCTCAGAAATGCATGCACAAGACAGGGAGATACAGCATTTTCTTAACTAGCGATTGATGGAGGAGGGCCCAAACCATTGTGGTGCCATCCCTGGGCTGGTGGTCTCGAGTTCTGGAAGAAAGCAGGCTGGCAAGCCAGGGGAAGCAAGCCAGTAAGCAGTGCCCCTCAATGGCCTCTACATCAGCTCCTGCCTCCAAGTAACTTCCTTCCATGATGAACAGTGATATGGAAGTGTAAGCCAGATAAACCCTTTCCTCCCCAACTTGCTTTTTGGTCATGGTATTCCATCACAGCAGTTGAAACCCTAAGACACACACACACACACACACACACACACACACCATTCCTTGGAAGGCAGAGACAGGAAGATTGCCTCAAGTTTAAGGACAGCTTGATCTACATATATACTGAGTTCCAGGCCAGCCAGAGTTAGTTACCAAAGGCATTCTGTCTCAAACATAAACCATGAAATAAAAGTCTGAGAAATGTCCACTGAGGTACCCAAGAAGCCATGGAGACACAATTATTAAATGACATACTACAGCACCCTGGAGTAGAGAAGGGACATCCAGCAAAAGCTGAGGAAACGTGGGGAGCACAGCTGTGGCTTGTACTTGATGATGTCTCAGGATTAGCTCATGTTTAAAAAATGTGCTGTGGGACTTTAAGATGCCAATGGCCAGGGGCATTGTGGGAGCTCTTTCTTTTCCTCCTACTGCTGCAACTTTCTGCAAATGGAAACCATTTTAACATATTCAGTTTCAGAAGAAGCAAAGTGCCCAAGAGTGCTGTTACAGTCAGGTGACTATAGATAGCAACTGTGAAATGTTTATTTCAAAACCAGCTCAAATGAAGGGTTTTAAATGTTCTTACCACAAAGAAATAATGAGCAGTTGAAAAAGAAAAGCTGTTTAATATGCTTTAAATGTCATGCAACATATACACATTTTGACATAGTATGTAAATAACATTATTATTTTATCTACTTTTTTCACAGTATTATTTATTGCTTTACATAATAAATAGTTTTATAATACTACCATGTATGCATTATTATTTTTTATTTTACAGAAAGATTATTTTTTTATATTTTAGAATATCCATTAAAAACTATAAACCCAGCTCTGTGGTGGCTAAGGCAGGTGGATTGCAAACCCAAGGGCGGTATGAACCACACACAACAAGACCCTGTCTCAGACAACAAAACAAAGTATTGAGAAACAAACTAGCTTTTCAAACCACAGTGAGCTGCAGCTCGAGTGTGGACCTTCTCTTTAAAGTAAGAGAATATTAAAGATCTCTGGGCTGGGCTGGGCTGGGCTGGGCTGGGCTGGGCTGGGCTGGGCTGGGCTGGGCTGGGCTGGACTGCATGTGAATCCAGCATATTTGAAAGGAACCGTAAATCCCAGAGCAACCTCAGATGCAATTGACAGCCATGGGAACACAGACCCAGCTTGGAGCGCCACACAGCCTGAGTGAAGCCAGGTGGCACAGATGGATGGAGCTGGCCTCCTTTCTCCTTCCTAAATGCCCAGTCAAGCTAGGGGCACCTCAGACCCTGGAAAGGGAAGGTGACCTCGGCCAGGACAAGAGCTCCCGATCCAGGAGTTGCCTAAGCTTTGCTGTTACAGCCAGGGATATCACTGTCCGGGGGGCCAACAGGACTCGGGGAAAGGCCCCAGGCTTCCTTCCACATGGTCACCCAGGTCCACCCACCTAACCCACCTAACTCTGCACTAACGGGTCCCAGCACTCAAGTGACACTCAGCAATGTCCCCTTACTTCCACCCCTCATAAACGAATTCCCCCATAATAGGGGCATTCCCAGATGCTCTCTGGAAGCAACTAAATGTTGTCTGTATGTGACAGATGCCCAGAGCAATGTCCGTCTGCACTTTCATCTCCTGACTGCTCTCTGTGTGCTAGGTGCGTCTCTGGGCACCAGGTTTTCAAGGGTGAGCTAAATGAGATTCTTATTGTCTCAAAAACGAATTCTAATCAGCTCAACCATAAACACACTGGTGGATAGGATAACTTTCGACATGAGGACATTGCTACCATTCACACACACACACACACACACACACACACACACACACACACACACACACCGTGTTCACCGTATCACGGCACAACCATTATCCTGAACTTTGTGTTTCCTTCTTTCAAAACACAACAGGGTATTGTTGAGGTTTGCATGTTTCAAAGTTTTCTGAGAAGGGTCTCTCTTTCTCTCCCTTCTTGCTTCCTTCAGGAATCTCCTTCCTGTTGCCATTATTACTAAAATTCACCCACAGGTGAATAGGTGTCCTATGCATCTATAGCTTGCTACTTCGTAGTATTCTATTACTCTCATAGTTCCTATATTTTTCAAATTTTATTTCATTTGATTATTAATGTGTTTGCATATGTGCACACATGAGTGCAGGCATTTGAGGGGGTTAGTTATATGGAGACTTCTGGTTGCAACCTGAAGATTAGATACTCTATCCAAAAATCATAGCTCAAATCAATTGTGAAATGAATCCGCACAGGATCAGGGAAGGCGTAAATGTACTCTGATACAGTGTGGGAAGGTAAAAAAAATAGTTGGAGAACAAAGAAAGGTGAAAACCATAATAAAAAGCAAGGTAACTCCTGGAGTCCCTGCCAAGGTCACAGAGTAGAAACATTCAGAATAAGCGTGATATCCACACCCCTTTTAGAAGTCAGGAGTGAGGGACCCGCACAGGGCACCCCAGCAGTCAGTTCTTACAAACAGCAGAGCCAAATGCCATGAGAGGAAACCCCACCCCCACCCCATGCTTGAGCACAGTGGAGAACACAGGTGTCCTTAAGCAGAAGCCCATTTGCAAGACCTTTTGCTCTCCCAGCGTCTCAGCCGCAGGGTAGGAGGCAGGAATGGGTCAGCCAGGCTGTGTTGCTGGATGGGCGTGAGGCTTAATTGGAATCTTTGCAGAGGCAGAGATCATTTACCACATTTTATCCCTGAGATGTTTTCTAAGTGACTTTAGCATGTCTCTAAGGAAGAGGAGCAGAAATAAACACCACGGCTTTGGCATCCCCAGCAGTGGGGGGTGGGAGCAGAAGATGAATCTGACGGAGTGTAATGAAGGCAAACTTCTCTCATTATGGAGAGATGAAGCAAAGATAACTAACACGCTATGAGTCAGGAGATTTCGCTCGCGCGGGTTTCGCTGTCACCCTTCTGAGGCTTAGTCTCTGCCTGCTAAGCACAGCTCAGTTTCTTCTCAGACATCCTATGTGTTTGCTGAGGCAAGACAAGATCCAGGTCCTGGGTCTTATTGGGACCTAGGTGCTCTCTGTTCATAGAGGGAGCCCAAACCTGGAGGAACCAGACAGCACTGTGTTGATACATCTGCTTTGCTAATTGATGCTGGAGGACACCGCCTAAGTCCCTTCACTGCTCTGGCTAATAATTTCTTTGCATATAAATTAAGGTAATCATAATGACCTAACATGATTAAAATAAAACACTGAAGTGGTTGCCATTGGGAGATTCAAGCCTTTATTGATCTCTCTCTCTCTCTCTCTCTCTCTCTCTCTCTCTCTCTCTCTCTCTCCTACCTTCATGCTTTACTGCTGCAAGGATAAACTACTGTTCAATCATTCTCTATGGATCATCCAGTGTGCTGCACAGAGCTCACTCCAAGTCATGTACAGAACAGGCTATCACCGTAGTCCATCTGACTGCGCAGACCATGATGGCTGAGACGGTGGGTCCTCCCAGAGCCGATTCCACAGGGAATGAGTCAGTGATCTACACTAAGGACTTAAGATTAAACGCTGTGTGCTGAATGGATTGTCCTCCCAGAAAGGCTTTGCACCTGGACAAACATCATAAAGATTCTGCAGCTTGGTCTATTATGAGACAACAATTCTGGCTTCAGGAGGAGCAGTTGCAACACCGTGCGCTGAGAATTAATTTGGGCCTCTTGTATTTTCAGTGCATGAAAGTTTCAACAAGAAAAAAAAAAAAGATTGATAAATGAGCTTTGGTCCAAGTACATGAGGTATGAGAGATTTCACCTGATACACTTCCCATTGGTTGCCAAAACACAATAAAAACAGTGTGTGCTAACTGTAGCAACTGCCAATGTCACATGTCCCCTCAAGAATTGAAAAAAAAAAAAGGCTATTTTTTTATGAGGTGGAGGACACTGTAAGATATTATTATTCAATTTATTTTATAGTTGCAACTCTATATTTCAATTTGTTTACTAAATAAGGCGAATTATACACAGACAGCTATGTGACGGTGCCTGCTGCCCAGGCCCTCAGAAAGCACTAGCTGCTGCCATTTGTAATGTCATTTTTGTTGCTGTGTCTAAGCCGTGCATTTAGAACGGTATCTTTAAGGGCAGCCAGCATCCATCCTACAGCTCTTGCAGATGCAAGAGCGAACCAAGCCCTCTGCTTAAATAAGGAGTTGTGGCTGCCTTGCCCGTGCCTTCAGCCTCTGTCCCTCCTGTCCCAGAGCTGTGCCCTGCTGTTCCCAGGAGCCATTTCTCCTCAGAAAGGCAGATCAGAATTAGTGCTTTCTAAACATTAAGAACTTGGGAAGGAAAAATCACTAGGGTTCTTTTGGGGGCAAAGCTTGATTTGCCAGGCCCGTCTCCTTGTGGAACTCGTGGGAAGGTTGTCAGTTGATTCAGCTGCCTGAGAGTCTTCTAGGAAAGCAAAATCTGCAAGTCAGGCCTGTTCCATAATCCATAAATCCCAGGGTCTCCACAGGCTTCATGTTTATTGCGCACATACTATAAAGTCATCAAGGCAAGTGAAGGTCCACCCTCACCACTGTGGCTGCTCACATGGTCTTCTGTGGTCTGGGAAAAACTGGCAGATGAAGCTGAGGCTTCATTTCTCTTCTCTGGAGTTGAGGTGACATTCTGCATTTTGTTCTTTTTATTATTTTGTGTTGTATTTTAATTCTTGAACAAAATCAGGGAAGTACAAAATCACGCTAACTCTGAACCACTAAGGAAAATAACCTGAGTTAAGCCTGGTGGCATATACCCAAAGTCCTGGCACACAAAGAGGCTGAGACAATGCCAGCCTGGAATATATAGGAAGCACCAAGCCAATGCAAACTACACAGAAAGACCCCCCCAGCCCCCACCTCCCCCCCAAAAAAGGAAAGGAAAGATGAGGTTGACACTTGCATTCAGTAAGAAGAGGGGCTCTTGTCACATTGGGCTGGGACATCATGGATCCTAACAGCATTGGCAGACTCAGCAGGAAGAAAGCCCAGCGGAGGGAGAACTGAGCATTTTGCTCACATCCTTGAGACTCTGAAAGAAGTTAATGAATAATAAGAGCTGGTGCCTGTGCTGGGTTAGCTGAGGTCAGACGGGTTGCCCACAAAGATGCCAGCTTCCCCAGGAATTAGTCAATGTGACAGAAATACAGACACTTCTAGAACCTTCCTTAATACTCAACAAAATGGTTAACATTTATCTGAAAGAATAAACATTAAGACACTGGGGAGTCAAAGGACCTTTTCATTCTCTTCCCAAAGTGGTCAAGTGTAAAAAAAAAAAAATCTCCATTTTCTGCTTTTCACTATTAATAAAGAGAATAATCATTCAAGAAGAGACTGAAGCCTCTGTTTGAAGAAGAACAAACCGGGTGTGCTTCTCCTGGATAGAAACTTGGCTCTGGGGTGGCTCAAGATGGTAAGGAGGAAGATGAGGGGAAGACATATGGCTTCAAGGAGTAGCATACAAAGCCTCTGAATGCTAAATAATTATGCAAAGCACCTGGCAAACCTCAGATGTGATGTTTCAGCATCATTTTCCAAAACTTTGGCAACTTTGACGTGGGAAAGGGCTTTTAATACACACCATCAATCATAGCTGGAAGCAATCTAGGGAAAGGCATATATATATATGTATACACACACACATGCACACACACACACACACACACACACACCAGGCATGATTGCACAGAACTAATGAGTGAACAATACTAAGTGGACTCAGTAGGATGTGTGTGTGTGTGTGTGTGTGTGTGTGTGTGTGTGTGAGAGAGAGAGAGAGAGAGAGACAGAGACAGAGACAGAGACAGAGAGAGAGAGACAGAGAGAGAGAGAGATAGACAGACAAACATGTGTGTAATTAAAGAAGAGGTCAGAATTTTAAGAGTGAGATGTGGGGATATGGAAAGACAACATGGGAGGAGGGGTGGGCCTGATGTAAATACAGTAAGTACTCATGCATGCAACTGTTAAAAAAAATACACTTTCTGAAGAAGGAAAATAAAACAAAACTAAGGTTCAAGAAACAGGAGAAAACTAGGGAGAACACCTTCACTATGCTGAGAAACTGGCCGATGCTGGTGGTCTTACATAGGCACAGCTGTTAGAAATCAATAAAGAAACCACTCTGTGGGAACAAAATTATGAAGAAGGAATTCATATACAGAGGTCTCAGACTTTTGACTTTGCTACTAAATAATTGTGAATCAATAAAGCTTCTTACAGTTATACATGTTTTTATACTCATTACCAAGTGTGTGCAACACATTGTGTGTACGTAGGGGGTCACAGGCGGGGGTCAGAGGAGAGCTCTGTGGAGTCAGTTCCAGGGATTGAACTCACATCACCAGGCTTGGATGACAAGCACCTTAACCCACTGAACCATCTAGACAGTCAATAATACGTTTTTATTTATCCTAATTATAATGTCTGAAAAGACTGTCAATAACCAATGTTATTAGGTTCTAACAAAATGCAACTCTTAACACCCACACAAAGAAAAAATTTGGTTAAATTGTGCAAGATGGTTTGACAATGGGCTTCCCTCAGTGTCTTTGGGGAACTGGTTCCATGGCCCCAGTAGATCCCAGTATCCTCTCTACATAAATGGCATAGCATTTGTACATAACCTATAGACATCTTTTAATATATGCTAAATTGTGTCTAGATTATATACCAGGCCTAATTCATGTAAATGTCATTGTAAACCATTGCTTTGACATGTTATGTAAAGAACAATGATGAGTGAATAATCTATTAATACACATGTAACACTTTTTCTATATCCCATCTGTCTTAGTCAGGGTTTCTATTCCTGCACAAACATCATGACCAAGAAGCAAGTTGGGGAGGAAAGGGTTTATTGAGCTTACACTTCCACACAGCTGTTCATTACCAAAGGAAGTCAGGACTGGAACTCGAGCAGGTTAGGAAGCAGGAGCTGATGCAGAGGCCATGGAGGGGTGTTACTTACTGGCTTGCTTCCCCTGGCTTGCTCAGCCTGCTCTCTTATAGAACCCAAGAATACCAGCTCAGAGATGGTACCACCAACAAGGGGCTCTTCCCCACTTGATCACTAATTGAGAAAATGCCCCACAGCTGGATCTCATGGAGGCACTTCCCCAACTGAAGCTCCTTTTCCTATGATAACTCCAGCCTGTGTCAAGTTGACACACAAAACTAGCCAGTACACCATCCATATGTGATAATATGTACATAACATGGGATATGTAGATGTACATATATATGTGAATCATAGTCAAATTATATATAAGTATACACACACACACACACACACACACACACACACATATATATATATATAAAGTGTACACACCTTTTAAGCCAGCAATAATTCTTCTAAAAACATATCTCAAAAGAAAGGATATTTATTTCAGTGTTAATTAGATAATTAAAGAACCAGAAATACATGTTACATGTTTGATTGGATCAGTAAACTACATCTGTACTCTGAAATAGTATGTGATTGTGGAGACCAGCCTGGGCTCTGTTCACAGTGACTGTATAATGTAAGGTTGTCGCTTTGGGCTGTACCTGAATAACTCCATCTCGTAAATGAGCAGTTACCTGAGGTTCAAGTATAAAAGGGACAGATGCCTTATTTGTACACTGTCCAGCAGGAGCTGTGAGGCACAGGCTGATAAAAACTTACACACAAAAAAGCAATAGCACCTACGGATTTACCAGGTTAAATCAGCACCATGTTTTCTTGTGAACATAGCAAAATGATATTGGAAAACCAGATGTGTGAACCTGATACACCAGACCACAGTATAACACCACTATTCACCTAGTACTATAAAAAAAAAAAGAGGAACCCAAGACTGAGACGTGACAATCAGAGTAACCCACTAGTCGTCTGAGACGTGACAGTCAGAGTAACCAACTAGTTACAAGCCTCCTCCAGGGAAAATGTCACAGTAAATGACTTGTTCCCCTTTCCCTGGTCTCAGCTTACAGTTACTCATGCCAGTGACCTGTAGCCCACTTTAAAGTGACACTCTAAATGGCCTGCCACCTAAACCTTATGGGACAAGTCTGTGCCCTGAACCAGCCCTGTGCTTGGTATCATCTCTGTGCCTTCAAGGATAGTTCTGTGTAGGTTAATGTTCGCTTTCTGCCTTCAGTAGTGCCTCTTTGAAGTGTGTGTGTGTGTGTGTGTGTGTGTGTGTGTGTGTGTGTGTGTATATATATATATATATATATATATTATATATATATATATATATATTGTGTGTGTAATGCATACCTGTGGCTACATGTATATATAGTTACCTGTGACATTAATAATGTCATCTGAAAGCTATAAATAATATCAAGACTGGAATAAAAGAACCTGTGACTAATCACCAGTGAGCACATCAAGTGAGATTGGTAGTACTTGAAATAAAGGCAATGTAATTGTGGCTTCTGAAGCCACTGCTATTTAATAAACCCTGGCACTGTGGAAAGGCACAGGCATGTCCATCGATATTTCTGACATAGGTGACATATTCACAAGAATAACTGCTGTAAATCGCACCGAAGCGGTAAGGTGAATGTGAAAGCTAGAGTTGGAAAGACAAAGCCAGTTGGCTCAGCACTAAAGCTAGGCTAAGACAGACAGACGGAAGGAAAGGTGCAGACGTAGAGGATCCCCTGTTTCCGCAGGGTGGAGTGAAGGACAAGGTCGGGGCTGAGTATCAGGCTATGCAAGCATCCTCAGTTCCCGACTGCCAAGGCGAGGGCCCAGTCCGCTTCAGTGACAGCACTGTAAAAAGAAACAAGGTACAAACATTGGAGATAAACAGAGGCAACGCTATATGTGGTCAGAGGACCTGGGGAGGGGCTTATCCTGTAAGCGTGCTTTGTTTTTTGAAAGTGGAACTTGAGAAAAGAATCCAAGTTAACAGAGCCATGTTCTGGGAGAACTTGACATCTTGTTCTCCTGCTGACTTCCGTCAGACAAGTAAAGACCGGGGATCCAGTCCCAGCACGCTCCTGCCTGCCTCTCTGCCTGCTCCCCTACTGCTCTGAGACTGTTCTCAAGGCCTCTGAGAAAGATAGAGATTCACCTCAGTGGCCACATGAGCGTCTGTGAGGCATGGACGACTGGAGCAACCAGTGAACATGTGGAGAAAGGGGCTGTAAGAAAGGAAAGTGCCAACCTGTGAGCCCACAGAGAAAACTAGAGGTTAACAGTATATTCTCAGCCTCCGGGAGGGCCAGGGGTTGTAAAGGAATAAAAAGGCATGGCCGGGTGGGGCAGTGGTTAGGTACTAAAAGAGAGGGAGTAGAAAGATATTGTCTGGAAATGTGGGTATGACCTCTGTCCTGCCACTTCCCAGCACCATTCAACATGCAGACAGCAACATAATGAAGTATGAGACTGTCTGTAGGCTTCTCTGGCAATCAGCTCATATCTGACTACTTCCAGCCACAGGGAAACTTCTAGTCTATGTGCTTCTTGTCCCCAGAGACAAACAAGATTAGAACAGAAGAGAATCTCGCCTGGGCTATTGGGGCAGTGCTTGGGTTAGCACGTCACCCCCTTTGTTTTACATACACTTTCTTGACAAAATAAATAACTGACACTTTAAATCTGTTTATTATGTAATATATATGAGTATTTCACTTTTATGTGTGTGGACAAAAGAGGTCATTACATCCCCCAAAACTGGAGTTACAGAGGCCGTGAGCTGCCACATGGGGATTGGGGATTGAACCTGGGTCCTCTGGAAAAGAAGACAGCGTTCTTAACCACTGAGCTATTTCTCCAGCCCCCATTCCCATTTTTGAGGGGTGCAGAAGGACAGAGGTATGCCCTCTTTAACTTCAAATTGAATTTGGTTGTCATTAAAGGACTCATTGGAAGTGTAAAAAAAAAAATCCTAGCTTGTCTTATAAATAGGCTTGGTTATTGTCTGATTGTGGGCCCGGCTTTTTATATCCCCCAAAGGCCTATCATTTGTAACTTTATAGCCTTCAGCCTTTTACTTAAGTGGGAGATCAGACATTTGAAGATGCCTGGTCCTACAAGCAGAAAACAGGAGAGTCATTAGGGGCTCAGACATGGCACGTGGCAAAAACAGCTGAAAGTCTTGGTTGTTTTGTTTACCATTTTTAAAAGTATCTTGGGCAAAGATGGCAGGACTTTGATCACAGAGCAAGTTTTATTGTTTGTTTGCTTGCTTTTGTTTTTTTGGTGTGTGTTTGTGTGTGTGTGTGTGTGTGTGTGTGTGTGTGTATTTAAGCCAATGGGTATTTCCAGAACCTTCCAATTACTAAATGCTACAATGTTTGTAGAAAAACAGGAGGAAGCTCTGGTGTCTACCTCATTTCTGGGTACTACTACCTTTAAGTACCCATTTCTGGGTACTTTACTACCCATTCGGGATCCTAGAATGATAATGGCTGCAAACCACAGGGCAGAGCCCGTGGCTGCTCTCTCCCCTCTAGCCGTTGCACCATCTGCTGGGACGGCTTATCCCTGGAGAGTAAGTGCTCTTTGGCTGATTTTCTGGACACCTTTTCTTCCAGGATCCCTCCTTTTTTAGCATGCATTCCAACCTGTGAAGTTCTGGGGCATTGCTAATGAGAAGACAGGTGGCTTCCCAGAGGCACAGGGCCATCTTCCAAAGGACTGCCTTGACCTCAGACGCTTGGCCACCTGAGGAGGGCAAACTCCAAAACACTGACTGTCCTCAGCCTTTTTATACTCCCTGGTACTGATGATCAAGTCTCAGCCACTCGACGCTCCCAGGGCCAGGGCCACCAGCCTTGCAGTGGGGCTGCTGAGTGTCAGTCCTAACACTTGGAATTTCTTTGAGGAAAGTTCGAGACATAAAAGAGGGGAGAGAGTTTGCCCCCTTGTTGGGTTTCATTTTCCTCTTAAAACCCTTAGTTCTATATTGTATTTCTCCTTTTCAACAAGTGTCCTGTAGACCAAAGTTTCTTCTTTGAGAGAGGACTTTAAAGGGGTTCATTTAACCTAACATGAAGCATTGGAAGAGCCTGGATGTTGATCTAGGCCCGGTTGACCTTAACAAATCTTCGCTGAAGTTTTTCTTCCTTCCTTCCTTCCTTCCTTCCTTCCTTCCTTCCTTCCTTCCTTCACTTCTTTCCTTCCTCCCTTTATTTATTTTTTTGTTTTCTCTTGAACATGCATTATATCTCTAATAAAGAAGTAATCCATTCAATTCTGTAGGAAAAAAAAAGATAGACCACTTACAGAAAAGATAAAGTATAATAGTGTTGGATTTCAGGTCCCACCTTCATGTTACATGTGCTCACCATTCAGATATATATATATATATATATACCACTGTATATCTTTAAGTACTGGACTATCTCAAATGTATGCTGCTAAATATATCAGTAATGAATAAGTGAATGAAATGAAATTTCGATTCTTAAACACTCTGATGAGCATGCTATCACAGGTCCTGGTTGGACTTTTAACATTGTAGAAAAGGTCGCTACCTGTTCTCTCTGTTAGTGAAGTACAGGGCAGAGTGGACTAGCATTACAAATAAGAAGCTGCACTTCCTCATCCCTTTCCCCAGCAGCGGCAACAACAACAAAAAACCAAAGGCAGACAGAGCCAACGAACGCTTAAAGAACACAGCAAAAGAGGAAGCCCTGAACAAAAACATTTTTGCACAACAAAAAGATTTTTCAAAGGTAGTTCCTTTAAAAGTATGTCTCCACATCTATAAGAGTGGAGTGCCTAAAGGACTGAAAACCAGGGCACTGCCCATTGAAGAGGGATTTGAAACAAGTGTAAAATTCTCTGAAATCATCTAGTAAGGAACCAGGGAAACAGCTTGTGGTTTACAAACACTATAAACCATGGGTCACCATCATGGGGAAGTAAGACAAAAGCTGCTCACTCCACCTCAGAAGGAGACAGGCCGGCTAGTCAGGAACTAGGATGAGCAGGCTCGCTCCTGGCGAACCACGGACTTTAATATACTTTATGTTAGTGTGGATTTCATCTAGAAGTCTGGAGAGTTAGGCAAAATAGACATGTGTTCAGTTGCCCTGCAAGTGCGGATTTCCACTTTAAAGGGGTACTCACTCTGTTATCTGAAAAGAGGGAAGCACGTTCTCTGGTCCACCTGTAAGCTGTCAATCATTCCTCAGGCAATTCTCTTTCTTTCTTTTTTTTTATTGAATATATTCTTCATTTACATTTCAAATGTTATACCCTTTCCCAGTTTCCTCCCTCCCACAATGCCCCCGCATCTACTCTCCCCACCCCCCTTGATTTCCCTACGCTGGCTCTATTGAGCCTCAGGCAATTTTCTTGATTTAACTTCTGGGTCTTTGGGACACACATCTTGCATGACTCCAACACACACTCCCTACCTTCAAAGAATGGTTAGAACTGACTTCGACATAAAACTGTGGGGGAAAAAAATAAAGCCTGCTAAACACCAAAGCCGAGTTGATGCCACGCTGTACCTGGCTTGACTTAAATCCTAAGCACTTTAAAGTGCCTTTGAGTTAGACAGCTTCCAGCACTGGTGATTTTTGTTGCTGTCCGTTTAAAACTGCTAACAATAAACGTTTCCTTTTGTGCTGTAACAAATGTTTACTTTCTGTTACTATAACAAAGTATCAGGTGTAGTTTATCTATAAGGAGAAGGAAGCATTCATTTAGTTCATAGCTTGTCCTTCCAAACCCACGGTGAGTCTGGCCCTTGGTTTGGGCACCTTCTGCAAACAGCAGATGGTAGGAGGAGGAGGATCTGTGGCAGCCACATCACAACAGGGGAGTGAGAGGTTAGGCCAGGCTCCCCGCCCCGCCACAGGGCTCCTCACGCGACCAAGAGTTTCCCCACCACATCCCATCTCAAAAGACCGCAGCATTTCTCAATGCACCATCCTAGAAATGGAACCTTTCCATGTAAAATTCCTGGGGTGGGTGGAGTTTACAGCCTCAACACAGCAACCCGTTGCTATTCTAAACATTTTATATATTATATTCACTTTTCCTTAGAAGAGCATTTTGGGACACCGATTCCATGTTTGCCATGCATGGTCTGTTTGAGGAAATGGAAGCACACTGATAATAAAACACCCAAGGTTAGGAATCCCGTGAATGGCTGAGGCAGGGTTTGAACCCCGTCCATCGGAATGGGTAACTGTAGAGCTAACCAGCATCCTGTCATCCTCCACCTTAGGGACTCATCACAACTACTTGGGGAAGTTTTAAAGTCTCTGGCACTTCAGACCTCACCCAGAGCACGTAAGTTAGAACTCATGGAAACAATGCCTGAGCAGCGAGGTCTTTCAAAGCTAAGGATGTGATATGCAGGCAGATCTGAGAGCCAGAGAACACAAACCGCTCTTATTGTGAAGCTAACCTTGCCTTCAGCGTGTTATTGATTTGCATATTTTCAAAGGAAACTTTATACTGATTTGAAACTAATTTAATCTGCAAAACATGTCTGGAGTTTCTGGTTGAGCAGAGAGGACTCAGCTGGATTACCTAAAAAGACCAGGAACTGGTAAGTCACTGCATCCCCAAGACAAAGTTCCTGTTCCCCCTGCAATCTACCTACTGGTTAAAAACATACAAAAGCTTCCAAGTCATACACTATATGGTATTCGCTAAAAAATAAATAAATAAATAAATAAATAAATACAAAACAAGAGATAGCAACCTCAGGTGGCTAAATCACAAGAAGCATGATGCTAGAGCAAATATATGACTAATGTAAATACCCACTACAACATGGTAACAAAATATCAAACCGTCAGTGATTTAAAAACAACAGATACAGGGACTGGAGAGAGAGACCGGTAATTAAGAGGACCCAGGTTCAATTCCCAGTACTTTAGTGGTGGCTCACAATTGCCTGTAACGCTAGTAGGGGATGTGGTGCCCTCTTCTGGCCTAGAAAGGCAGCAAACACACACATGGTACACAATTGGATATGCAGGCAAAACATTCATACACATAACAATAAACAAATAAAATAAATAGAAATTTAAAATAAAAAAAAAAACCCAGATGAACAGTGGTGTATGACAAAAGGGGATGATGAGAGGTGACATGTTCTGAGTGACCCTTTGGAAAGTGGAAAAGACTGGTTAAAATTTAGACACCTGTAAGTACGCATACTGAAATCTCTGAGATTGTGCTAAGGCACAGAAACAGAGTACAAGGCAAATTACTTGAGGAAAGACCAAGAAGATTAAAAACTATAACCCCCCCCATGAATATGAGAAAAATAAATTAGGTAGAACAAATAGAGAGTGAAACAGAGACACAAATTTAAGCACATCAGGATAAAAGTAAGTAGAGGGATTGATCAGCCACTGACAATCAAACGTTAGGCGGACTTCAACAAACAGAAAAACGGAGAAGGAAGAAAAGACAGAGGGAGGGGGAGGGGGACAAATCATAGTTTTTTTAGGTGTGGGGTGCAGAAGATGCCATCACTGGGGCAAATACTAAAACCCTCATCCTCCACTTCTAAACAACTAAAGTGTCCCTCTACCAGCCTTGGTCTCCAAGACTTGTAATCTGGATTAAAGTCCATTGCAGTTTGACTCTGCATCTCTCCCCAACCCCATTCATAGGTTGGAATCATGGTCCTCCAATTCCTATATTAATAATATTGACAGACAGGGTCACTGGTAGAGAATCCAACACAGTCAGGAGAGTTTCACATACACACACACACACACACACACACACACACACGCACCCCGGGCAGCATTAGTGGCTTTATATGAAGAGGAAAAGACCTGGGCTTGCACAGTCTTATGGGTGATGGCCTTCACTGTGTGGCCGTGGAGCAAGGGGCCCCTCGCCACACCTGGACAGAGTCAGGGACCATGCTCTTGGACTTTGCAACCTCTAGAGCTCAGAAGAAAGAAATCTCCTGCCTCGTGCCTTCTGTCATAGAACAGAGAACAGATGAAGAATGCAGTTGCGTTTCTTGGTGTCTGGCATGCACAGGAATCATCTGGATAGTTTACCAAATGCAGTCTGGGAGCCAGCAGGTCTGAGCGGACCCTCAGCTCTACCGTGCCAAAAAGCTGCCAGGTGACAGAGATGGTGCTATGCTCTGAACTATGTTTTCAGCAACAAAGTGCCAGGTTAGCAGTAAACATGGCCGTGATTTATTTGCAAATAAACTAACAAATATGGTAAGCATGAGCTCAGAGCAAAACAGGGACAAGCTCCTAATTTAAATGCAGTCCAAACCTCAAAAGTTCTGAAACACAGTTTTATAGTTGCTGCTATATATGTAATTGTTAGTTTTTAGTCTGGCATGGTCATGATGGCATGGCCATAGATCAGGACCGTGATTCAATAGGAAGCCTAAACCCTCACTTGGTCGATATGACCTCGCTGCAGGAATATAGCATGCCTTTAAATGGCTCTGCTAACACACAAGAGTATCATATTCCTAAATTCCAAAAACTCTTGAATTCCCAAATGCGTCCACTCCAGAGTTTTTGATAAGAGTTTTTAAACCCATGACATATTGTTCTCAGAAATTTTAGTATTTCAAAAAAAAAAAAAAATCCCACCTCCACCCAAATAATAACAAAAACAGATGAGCCTGCAAGGAATAATAAAATTACTAAGAGTAGATTTTAAAATACAATTATTCAGTGTAGGTTTGCTTTTCAGTTTTAAAACTGCTCTTTCAGAAAATTAAATACTTAGGGGAAATCCCAGCTGCAACTCCCTTGGAATTTTAACGTTATTACCTCAAGACAAAATAACACTGCCCTAACTGCAGCTTCCTGTGGATGGCCGCTGAGCTTGCTCTAGGCAGAGCTCTCCCTGAAGATCCCACGCTCTGGAAAGAGAGGGGCCAAATGAGCTTAGAGGCACCTAGAGTCAAAACCCTTTGGACAAGCTTAAGTTAAATGTATCTATACAGAACGCAATTCCCGTGAGAATGTAGAGAGGACACAATTCCAGTGAGACTGAAGTCACGGTTGAGCCTCAGAGCAATAACACAGAGCTCTACAGAGACACAAAGCCCTTTGAAGACACTTGGCCTCACTCAGGATCGTCTCCCTCTGACTGCAAAGGTGTAGACGCAGGAAGCAGGCATCGCAAAGGCAAAACCGCGTGGTTGGCTCCGTCCAGCTCGAGCCACACACCTTTGCGGATAAAAGGACTTCTGGGGATGGAAAGATGGCTCGGTAGTTAAGAGCACTCGCTGCTCCTGCAGAGGACTGGGGTTTGCAGAGGACCCAACATGGCAGTTCTTCTGGCCTCTGCAAGTGAACATGCACGCATATACATACCTCACACACACACATGTATGCACACATCATCATCATAACAACAACAATAATAGTATTCTCTTTAAAAGGAAGGAAAGTAAAAGCACCCTGAAGGCGGCAATAAGATGGTCAATTGCTGAAGCCATTCTCCTGAAAGCCCTGCCCACCCTGTGAAAGACTCTAAGCCTTGCCTGAGTATAAAGACAAACTCCTCAGCACTAGCTGAAGCCACTCTAGTCTCAGTCCATAAAGTGGGCAGACGTGGATTTCAAGCCCCATATACTCCCTTTTCCTTCAGAAAGAGTCAATTTGAAAATCCTCCTTGTTGAGCAGAGGATCTGAAAAATAGACACCTGACGACCAAAAGGACATTTGCATGTTAATCACCATTGCTGTTGGCTTGAAGGGTAGAAGAGGGACATTGTATCAGATCCTTTTCAAGGACTGATCAGGTGGACAATGACTGAACCTCTTTCTAAAGGTAACTTAAAGCAACAGTCAAGAGTTAAGGGATTGTGTATCATCTGTCTTACAACATAGCATCAGTGGAACAATTGGTCCATGGTTACTAAGGCCTGCTTGTCCCCAGTAGTTTTGGGATAGAGTCCCCAGTTAAATGCTTAGACCTGTATCTACTTGCTAAAACATAATCATGCAGGGGAGGGGGGAGTTTGGGTGTTGGGGAGAGGGCTCTGCCAGTAAAGTACTTGCCATGGAAGTGGGAAGACCTGAGTTCAAGCCCTGGAAACCACATAAAAAGTCAAGCAGGAGAGCCGGCATCTATTACCCTAGTGGGTACTGGGGACTTAGGGGTCACAATAACAGGAGGATCTCTGGAATTCCTAGCCAACCAGTCTAGCTGAATTGTTAAGCTTGATAAATGAGAGACTGTCTCAAAATATAAGGTGGAAAGTCTGAAGAAAACACTTGACTTTGACCTCTGGTCTGTAGCCATAGACAAAAACACATACAGGCACACATACCTGCACATAAATGTACACACACATACACACAGACACACAAAAGAAATAAAAAGGGGAAATTTATAATCCTGACCCCGTGTCTCCTCAAAAAAAAAAATAGAATAGAGAGAATAGGAAAAAATGGAAACACAAAAGCATCCATGCTAGATGGTGAGGAATATTTTCAAGGTTTGCCAGCCGGATGTTTAATAAAAGTGGTAATTATCACATTTTAGTTTCAATTCAGATGGCTCTGCTTCCATCCAACATATGGCAATGAATAGGGAAAATTTCTCCTAAAAACACAAAGTATATAGAAGTATTAGGCAGCTCTTCAATATATATATATATATATATATAAAATTAACCTGATTATTACACTCAATCTGGCTAGTGATACCCACGATATTATAAATATAATAAGATTTACTTATTACTTTAAGTATAGATCCATAGAGAAACATGTATTACCACTTCCATAACTTTGACAAGAAAAATTTTACATTTCTAAAGCAATTTTATGTATGATTTCATACATGTCTGTGATTTATTTTAATTATATCCGTCCCTCCTCATTGTCCCATTCCAACTTCTCCAACAACCCCCTGACTACACTTCTCTCTCAATTGTTTAATAAGCCCAATTTTAGATTTTTAATAAGCCATTGAGTCAGGTTAAGGCTTCAGCTGTGTGCATGTGTGTGAAGCCATCTACTGGAGCATGCATGCATTCACCAACAATCTGGGGAGAGTAGCTGTCAACTCCCCAAACTCCCAGCTAGTGGTGGGGGCTCATAGGCCATCTTTCTTCCTCTATTTACATCAAAGCAAGGGTGTTTTTTAATTTCTGATTTTTTAAAGTGTTTGGGTATAGTGCATCTATATTCATATGCATGTATGTGTGCATGTGTATTTGTGTGTATGTGTGTGTGCATGTGTGTCTTTGTGTGTTTCTCTGGGCATGTATGTGTTTGTGTGTGTACATCTGTGTCTGTATCTTTGTGTTTGTGTGTCTGTGCGTCTGTACCTGGACAGATGACTGGAGAATTGAGAGGTCAGCACTGGGTTATCTTCCTCTGTGGCTCCCAAACCTTATTACTGGGACAGAATCTCTCATTGGAGCTGGCATGTCATGGTTCTAGATTGGCTGGCCAGTAAGTCCCAGCAATCCTCTACCAGCACTGGAATGAAAGGCACAAGCCGCATGTGCAGTTTCTAATGTAGGTGAGTAGGCCCTCGTGTTTGCATTTCTAGCATTTTACTAACCGAGCCATCTCCCCGGCCTGGACTCACCCATCCTTCTCGGGGGGGAAAAAAAAAAAAAAGTGTGACTAATCTAGAGTAGAGAACTTTGCTATTGACTGACAAATAAATGGCGTCTAGTTATTGGCCGCTCACATGTGACTTGCCAAAGCTTCCTTTACTGCGCCAACTCAGATCTTATCTCCTAGCTTTCTCTCCTTAGGTGAGGCTCGGTGGGCCAACTTCCATGCCGGCCCTGAACTTCCGGCCTGCCAGTCACACTGCCACCATGCAGTGACACTCAGAGGGATCCAAGTCTCACTGAGTGTTCAGCTCAGCTTCCCCGCGCGTCTCCTTTTATGGTTGAAGACACAGAAATAGTTGACTAATTTGAATGACTTACCCAAGAATATCAGCATGAATATACTGGTACAAAAATGAGTTGAACTCATACTTGAAAAGTACATTTTCCCCCAGCCACGCAGCAAAAGCAAGTGATTTTAAAATGTCTCTTTTGAAATTAAATTGGAGAAAAGCTGCCAAGTTTTCATTTCAAAGGTATTTCCAGCTCATTCCCTCCAGCACCTCGACTTGAACAATTCAACTTCTAGGGTCTCTACATCTTGATCACGTCTTCACGGACCACCTCTTTTACCTCAGCATCTCCTCCTTTCCCTGTCTAGCACATGCTGCCACCCCAGAGTCCGCTCCTCACATCTTCCCCCATCTCTGCTTATCTCCACTTCCCATTATTCCATTGGCAAACCGACTATCATGATCAGGTCTGATTCTTCTCGGATTGCCTTCCCGCCCAGCTGAGAGGAAAAATAAACAACTACACTGGCGTGTTTTGTTTCAAAGCTATAACACAAATCCCAAAGGGCTTCGGGCCCGGCTAAGCGATCTGACCACGCCCTCTCGGCCAGCTTACATTACTGCTGCGAGAGTACGTCATCCATCCTCCCCTCCCGTGGATGCAGCGGGTGATGTTGTCTTTTGTTTTTCTTCAAACACAGAGGCAGACAGGAGACCATCTCAGCGTCTCTCCACAGACCTCGGATGCTCACCTGTGTGCGCTGCACAGATCTAGAACATGCCAAGCTTGACCGCTAGCCCGAAGGACCAAGTCATCACTCGATGACTTAGATCACGTCTTTCCTGTGGCCTTTAGGGGATCTCTATCAATTCCTTTATTACTATTTTTTTTTTTACAAAATATTGCCCGTCAATTTTCAAGTATATTAGAATAAGTGACATCTAAGAACAGCAAAAACAACTAAATTTTGGGCTGCCCAGATGCTCAGTGGACAAAAGCTTGGAGACCCACGAGGTGAGAGGAGAACAAACCCCTGTGTTCTCTGACATCCACATTGTATATGTGGGTCATAAATGTGCTTTCTCTCTCTCTCTCTCTCTCTCTCTCTCTCTCTCTCTCTCTCTCTCTCTCTCTGTCATGCACACGCATGCACAAACACACATATCCATAAATTTTAAAATACTTTTTGAAGATTTAAAGATCTCTCTTTTAAAACAATTTGGATTTTTTTTCTATCTTCATATTGTTCTCCTTCCCACCTCCCACCCCATGAGACCAAATGTCTCAAGAGCCATAGATTCTTCTCATCTTTTGTTCTTTCCTGAACCAAACTCTATCAGATTTTCACACACCCATCCCCTGGTTCTGGCATTGTTGCTGGCTCCATGGTCCACCACACCACATGTGACATTCAGGGTGTCACAGCCATCTGTTTCCACAGTTATCACACACCCTCTTCCTTAGCTTTTCATGTAAGGGCAGGAGGACCTCATGTTTAAGAAGACCTGTTTCAGAAAAAAAAAATCCACCTATGCTCTGGATTTCTAGCTTCATACCTTCTTCATGCCTAGCCTCGAACTTGAGGCTCGCATATGCAATGCCGTCTTCTTCTATTTAGGTGAGGCATGTTAGAAGTGTTATTTCCTCTGTGAAAACAGCATCATCAACCACACTGATGCTCTCAAAGCAGCTGAAACCCTTTAGAAATACAACCTAAAGTAGTCATCTCCTAACTTCCATTTACCAACTAACCGCATCCAAGCCCACTTATCCACATAGACTCACACAAAAACGTCATACCTAGTCTCCATACCTGTTTCCTGTCTTCTGCAAGCTACACCAGGACCATACTTTAAAAAACAAAGCGGATCATGGCTCCCTCACATTTAAAACCTTGATAGTTTCCCATCGCATGTAGAACAGGCTATGAGGCCCAGGTGGATGGCTTCTGGTATGTCTGGCTTTATCACGTCACCTAGCCTTTGCTTTCCTGGTCACAGCTCTTACTGGCTGCCCTTCTGATCTCTGTTCATTCTGTAACCCAGGAGCCTTTTCAGCCATTGTTTCTGCCATACAGAGTACAGGTCTCTCTCAGTATTGTGCGAGACTGTCTCAGGAGCTTTCACAGCTATGAAGATCTGAGGATGCTCAAATCCCTCATGTACAATGGTGTAGTGTTGTGTGTATACACTCTAGCCACACCCTTCTTTACCCTTTTAACCATCTCCAGATTGTTTACACTATCCAGTGCAATCTATCTATTGTGTAAACAGCTGCATATCACGTTACTCGGTAAGAGCCACAGGAAGAAGGATCTCGACACGTTTGGTACGCTCTCGGTTTCCCAAATGCTTTCAACTTGAGTCACCAGGAGTGAAAGCTGCAGATCCAGAGGGCTGAGTACACTCCTCCCTGGGGGACTGCCATGGCTGCCCTCCTTCACTTCCTCTCATATTTTATTCATCTGTCGCCTGGCCTTTCCTGGCTCCCTCTCTGAAATCATGTACCTGTCAGTTGCCATCTCATTTCCTTCCTTGGCTGTCTCCCCGGCACTCACCACCCATGTCACTTTCCGCCTCGTATGTTTGCTTGTTTGTCAGACATTTTCTTTACTGAAAATAAGATTCATGAAGTCAGGGACTCTGCTTTGCCCCTTGCTTCCCAGGCAGGATCTAGAGCTCTGCCTGCTTTCACCAGATGTCCAACAAATGTTTGTTGAATGAATCACCCATTAAGGAATGAATTACCAAGTTAACCAATGTCAGCTATGAGTGTATAGCCAGGCAGGCTGCCCCCCCACCATCATAAAGAGATAAAGGGCAATTTGGGTTAATAGATGTCATACAGCAGAATCTATAATGTTATAAAAGTTTTCATCCTGTTTTTGTTGTAGATTATGACATAGAAAGAATAGTAAAGAGACTAGTTAAGTAATCATAGAAAGTAAATAATAGTAAATACTGAAGAGGCCCATCATGAAGGGTAGGACTCTTCAAATTAAGGATGTAATGTATCTATTGGCCAATTAACTGTAAATCATAAGCCCTTGTGTGTTTTGATCAACTGTGACCTGAGAACCTCTAAGAAGAGAAGCATTAAAAAAAAAATATGTTTTCCCACTTGAATCTATGGCCTCAAGAATACACTTAATCACCTGATCAATCTAAGCTTCTGTCTTGCTTCAGTAATTAACGTGGCTAAAGAGGGAGTGTAGAGAGTGGTTGAATCTCGCTTCTTTATATAAATGTGTCTTCTCTACCCTATTAAATCACAAACTCTCTGAGTGAACATTTTCTTGTTCTTTGTAAACAGAATAGATTGAGTTAATTGGGTATGCCCAATCGTGGTCCCAAATGCCAACAGAAGATTATTGCTTAAGACTTACTCATTGTATGGGTTGGTTACAATTCGGCTTACCATGATCAATCAAGAACTCACACAGACAGAGGCTCCACTCACAGTGGCAATGGGTGGACACCTGGTAGATCATGTGCTAGCTCTTAAAGGTGGCCTTATTTTCTCTCATTGCATTGGCCAAAGCAAGTCATATGGCTCCTACCCTTCATAGCAGGAAGGGTCCTGCGATCTGTTTACAATCTGGGGTTAGTAGTACATGCTTTTAATCCCAGCACTCAGGAGGCAGAGACAGGTAGATCTCTTTGAGTTCTAAGCAAAAACACAGTGAGTTTGGGGGCAGCCAGAACTGCATAATAAGACCCTGTCTTGAAAGACAAAATAAAACAGAGTGTCCACAGCCGTTGTGACAGCCACATTGCCTTACAGAGTCAGGGATAACACAAGTGTCATAACACAGCCGAATGCCTTCCTATTTACCTCTATTCCATTCCACTCATTTACATATTTAAGCACATAGGCTGCAAAGGTTAGTCCAAAATTCCTAGAAAGAAAATGGGGCAACCATGTTTTTATAAAAAACAAAGGCCGTCCTCTCTTCCTGGAGCCTTGTGTGGATTGCTGCTTCTGCTGTCCTCTGCTGACATAGGACTTCTGCTTCCCCTGCCTTCCCACCTATATTGAACAACACGGCCCTCCAGGGAGTCCCAGACCTCCAGAGCTGTGTTTGCTGCTGAAGCATCCAGCTTTGTGAACAGCACGGCTACCGGGCTCTCAGCCACTCCAGCAGGTAGACGGCTACAGATGGACTGCCCAGCCCCTATCATGTTTCCCAATCTAATAAATCCTCTTTTATAATGTTTTTAAAAATTTAAAGAAAAATTCAACAACGCTGCCTCCCCTGCATTCCACCAATGGCAACCAGTGCTCCCACTGCCAACGCATAAAACGTGTTGGAGAGAAAACTCCAACGAGCCGAGCAGAGCCCGACTCTGCCACTTCCTTGGCAGTGCTCCTCGTTCTGTAGGCACTTGATGTGAGATCGTTCTTGGCTATAGCCCAGGCTTAACTGTACCCAATCTATTCGCATCAAAACAAGCCATGACCTTAGATGATTTCAACTTCAGCAAAATGACCAGGAGCCAGAAGAACGAAAATAAGATTGATAGATAGCTAAAATAAAAAAAAAGTAAAAAGTGTCTCTATAGAGATCTACACATGATAGACCACTCTCCATAAGTACATGATAGAGGGGCTGAAGAGGTGGCTCAGCGGTTAAAATCACTCAGTGCTCTCGCAAAGGGCCTGGGTTCAGCTCCCGGTACCACACAGGGGCTCACAACTGTCTATAACTCTAATTTCAGGGGGTCAATGCCCTCTTCTATGCTCTCTGTAAGTTCATATATGCAGTGAATGAGGTCACAGGACACATATACATATAAACAATAAATAAAAAATAAATAATTTTTAAATGATAGACATGGCAGATTGGATGAGGGTGGAGACACTGTGGGGTTCCTGTGTTACATAGGTCAGGGTTATATAAAAGTATATGGATAATGGTTAAAAAAAGAAATTGAAAGGTAGACAAGACAGTTGGTATGGGAATATAAAAACGATAATATATACTAAAATAGATATTATTTTATATCTCATGTAACTATATATTGTGTATTATTTTATATAAATATATTATTAAATATAGCACCAAATATACTATTAAACCTATTAGAGAATATATTATGAAATAGACCATTAAAATTACATATTACTTTAGAAAAGCAAATGACTGGCCATTTATTTGTATATAAAATACAAAATGGCATTACTAAGCATTTACATTCTAAACAGATCTGTAGGCTTCGTGCCTCTTCCTGCTATTGATTCATGTAAGAAATCTGAAGATTCCCCCTAAACCTCAATGAAAGGCTTTAATGACAGTTCATGCTTGAATTCTAGCCTAGCATCCCTCATGACACGGTTTCTGATGGACAGGGAAGAGAAAGCCCTGGGGATATGAAGCCACACCTCCTTGACCCCACCCCATTTCATGGACACACAGAATGGAATACACAGAAACAAATGGCTAAATGGCACATGTTCCAACAGAGGCGTGATGTAATAGAGTGGGTGACTTAAAGCAGTTCACGTTCCCAGAAATCTAAGATCCATGGGGATCTAGCGGGCCTCGGCTTTGTGGGCCTCCTTTCCTGGCTCGTGCACAGCCACCTTCTGCCTGAGTCCTTGCAGGGTCACAAATCATATCATGACTGCTCCATCATCACCTAAGAAACCCTAATTACTTCTTGCAGGCTCCTCTGGCCATCACAAGGGGGATTAGGGATCCAGCCTATAATTTTGGATGGATGCTAGCTAGCATTAAGTGCATTAAGTCCATAACACATGGGAACACGGGCCACAGCATTCTGATAATGTAGCACAAACTGCTCTCAAAGCATATGTTCAGAATGCAGTGTGAAAGGGCTTGCAACACAATGTGGCACTGGCACTAAGTGCCAGGGTATTTCACAGTAAACAGACTCTCAAATGCCCGGCTCTTCTGCTGGGTTTAGTCCTTCTAGGCTTCGCTAGAAAACAGAACAGAACAGACAAAGCTTCCAAACAATACCATGGAAAGAGCTATCTAGTATCATGCCCTGGTTTCAAAGAACTTGCAGGGGAAGTGGGGTGGGGAATTGAACATAAATAGTGAATGAATATGTGAATGAATTACATAAATTCAGTATTTATTTCATGGTAGGAACTAGGTTATCGTTTTGTTTTGTTTTGTTTTGTTTTGTTTTGTTTTTAAAGACATTGTCAAATAAAATATTCACAACAACCTTCCTGTACAAATAAAACCCTGGAGATAGCAAATGCCAAGGAAATTGCATCCTCACCAGTGTGACTCAGGTCTCCAAGAGAAGTCTACTTTCAGCCACTGTTGGGCTGGAAAGCAATTTGTTGGGCCACTAACTATGGAGTTAAAAGAAAGTAACTTAATCTTTCTGAAACTGAAGGTCTTCATCTGTTAAATCAAAGAATCAGAGGACATGGAGCTCAGCCAAATTTACCTTCTTCAAGTTTTATCATGCTTATGAATGTCACTGATTTAAGGCAAGCTTTTATATATACCGTGTAGATGTCTATAAAGACATAAAGAATGAGTGAGTACATGAAGGAGATATTCTTGGTGATGCTAAGAATTATGGGACTTTGGAACCATGTCATGGTTAATCTAACAGAAACCCCCCTGTAAACACTGGGCACCAAGAGTATGTGTGGAGCACCTACACAGTCATTAAGAGATAACACCCCAACACCTATGCTTCACTGCTAGCTATTTGTTACATTTAAAGAGAAATTTTAGGGGTTGGATGGTCTAAAACGAGATATTAAGAACCTTGTTGAGCCCTTAGCATGTCTGTGGAAACTGGACTGTGTTGCAAAAATTTCTTCCCTGAGATATGTAGACAACATCTACCCCCGTTCATAAGATCCGATCAACAACAAAGCAAGAGATGTTCTGCCAAAGTTCACCTAGGGGAACCAATGAATTCATTGGGCTTATCGACAGAACATGAGTGAGGTGCTACTCAGGTGTGTGAATGACCCTAAAGCTTCCAAACTAGAAATTTTTCACTCCAACAGATGATGGTTTCCCCATAAGCACATAGAAATTTTGCCTTCAATTACCCTTCCTCAGGCTCTATAGAAGTGGTTCTCAACCTGTGGGCTATGACCTTTTTTGGGGGATGTCAAATGACCCTTTCACAAGGGTTGTATATCAGATATTCTACATATCTACATATGACTCATAACAGTAGAAAATTGCAGTTATGAAATAGCAATAAAAATTTTATGATCGGGGTTCCCACAACATGAAGAACTACATTAAAGGGTTGAGGGTCACAGCATTAGGAAGGTTGAGAATCACTGCTCTAGAGCCCAGTACATGAGGCCATGTACAGTTAAGGCAGAACCACATGCAAACACCTGGTAGGAAAAGCTGAAATCTTGGGAAAGGGTACAGTGACCATCCTTACACCCTCCTTCTATGAGGAGCTGCTAACAGTCAACAAACCTAGCCATGATGGTCACTTGCAAGCCAGCACAGCTGATTGCAGCTGAACTAACAAAGACAGGGGCCATTCCTCAGAGGAGAGTGCTCTACAAGAGACTGAGTGCAGCTAGGCCTCCGATAAATCAGTGCCTGTCAGGCAGAAACACTTACATGGAAGACGGCATGCAGAGAGTCATGACTTGACAGTGTGATATCCAGCATCAGAGAGACAAGCAAACATTTGTACCATGGAAGATTTAGTGGCAGTCACTCAACCATATCATGCTTACTCCCCAGCATGCAGAGTGGGTGATCCTGAGGCCAAACCCAATGCAGAAGGTAGCTCATCCTTCAAGAGACTAGGCTGATACAGAATTCCAGAATTCACTGCTGTGCCAGACTGGAATGAGCTTCAAAGGGCCCAAGAATGAAGCCTTTGGTAGTCACTGAAGAAGAATTTATTGCAATTCAAAAATGCTACTAAGGGGCTATCATGCATGCGCCTTGGGGATAGGAAGGTGACTTCAGACAAAGCTTCCTGGAGAGCATCTCAGTAGTGAGTGCTGTGATTAGAAATGGCATCAACAGGCAGGAGCAAAGCTAGGTGCAAAGACCTGTCATCCTGGCCACTGTGGAGGCAGAGGTTCACAAGTTCAAAGCCCGCCTGGACTATGGAATGAGTACAGGACCAGCTGGGTCACTTAGAAGAACATAAAGAATGATCTGGATGTGTAGCTCAGTGGTTGAGTACTTGCCTAATCTGTGTAAGACGCTAGGTTCAATCCCTATTACTAAAAAAAATCAGAATAATAAACAAATAAACAATCCTACATACATTTTTGCAAGTAGCCAATGGAACCAGTGAATCAAAGGTGCCCCTCAGCCTCCTCTACCATGATTTAACTTTCTCTCACAGAGATCCACTTCTTTAAAGCACTACTACTTCCTAATAGTTCCACAGCTTACAATCAAGCCTTTAACGTGTGGGATTTGGGGGATATTTAAGAGCATAGCCATATGACTGCCCAAGGATTTATCCCATGATACCCACACAGATAATCACATGGCTTTGAGCACAGGTGCCCTGAAAAGGGTCTGTAGTTACTGACGGCCACGATGAGGTTTGCATGGCAAAATAGAACCACCAACCTCATTGTGATGCTTCCTTCATGAGCCACTGTCTGTTCTCACATGAAATACAGCTTAAGAGAGTGCTGTACGCCACTAGACATTCACAGCTGCACTGCAGATTTGTGCAGATGTAGTATAACATGACCATAATTAAAAATACATATGCCATAGGTCAACCTTTCAAGCCAAAGTCCTACATTGGGTTGAGGAAATAACCTACCATGTCCAGAGACTTCCATTCCCTTGGACATGAATCTTGAAGTCATTCTTAAGCACACATAAAAGGCATTTCCACCCGAAGCTGCTGTTGTAGGGCAAAATAAGAAGTAAAAAATATCATACAAGGTGACATTTTTGAAATCCCTGCTTGGGTGCTCAAGAACCAGAGATACTGATCTATATTCATGCGTCTGTGCCTTATTCATCAATCATCAGAGAAATCAGAGCTTTGAAGCTTCCTCCTGCCGCAGGTGAGAACAAATACAGAGATCCACAGTCTAACATTACACACACACACACACACACACACACACACACACACATATACACGGGGGGTGGGGGTGGGGTGGGGGGGTGGGGGTGGGGGTGGGGGGGTGGGGGGTGGTAGATGTTGGAATGCACTGCTCTAAACAAGAGGTTTCCATCAAATTCTTCCCCTTAGGGCTCAGGGATCCCCATGGAAGAGGAAGCAGATGGAGGGCCGGAGGGGGGAGTCAGAAGGGATGGAGGACACCAGAAGAACAAGGACTTCTAGAACAACTGAGTAAATCTTGAATGGACTTCAGAGACTGAAGCAGTCCTCACAGGGACCACACCACACCCTCTACAGATACACAGATGCTTTGCATGTAGTACATGTCTGGGACTACTCAATGTATCTCTGACTCCAACGTTTCATCAACATGTATCCATGCAGGTCCAAAGAGAACACTTGCTTCCAGCTATGAATCTAAGCAATGAGACATCCCAGGATCGTGTACCAAGTACAGCCACTGGGAGACACGGGTAGACTAAGACAAGAGGTTAAAGGTCGCGTTTGAGGAGTTGAAATCATCCCAAATTAAGTAAGAATGCTAGTACACAAATTGCTAATGCATTTTCCCAATTCTGGAAGCCTTCCCCAAGTTCCAGAGATTTCTGGAGATACACTATGAGTAGGTCTGAGAAGGAAGAGAGCAAAGGTTTAACCCTAGAGTGGCCTGAGTCAATTTCTTAAGTTCTCTGGACTCCACGTTCCCTTATCTGCCAGAATACTCTGGCGGTCAGAATGAAAAATGTCCCCATAGGCTCAGGCATGTGAGTACCTGGTCCCCAGCTGGCAGCATCATTGGAGGAGATTGTGGAGATCTTAGGGCACAGAGGCTGCTGAGGAAGAGTATCATGGGGAGGGAAGTGGGCCTGAAGAGTTTATACAGCCTCGCTTATTTCCAGTTCACTCTGTCAGCCTCCTGTGTGATAAAATGTGATTGGCTCAGCTTCCTGTCCTGACTACCTTCCTCACCATTATGGGCTCACCCTCTGGAACTGTAAGTCAGAAGCAATTCTTCATTCTCAAACTTGCTTTTGGTCATGCCATGGTGTTTTTCCACAGCAAGAGAAAAGTCCTGACATAAATACAACCTGCACTGCAGAATTCTTTTGAGACCATTTTCTCAAAAAGTGACCCTATGACACGGGCTTGTATCGCTCTGTGAGTTCCTTAGGCTGACTTCTATAGATATAAAATACATGTCAAGCACATTTGTTAGCTCATAATAACTTCCACTGCATAGCTTCTGTCTTATTAAGAATAAAGACCCACCCTTCTCCAAAATAATTTTCAAAGGCTACTGAATGTGAAATTAGAGATAATTTCTACAAAGTAACATCAGCTTCATGCTGTAGAAATGAGTGAGTGGCTTCTGAATGTGAGGCTATGATTCATGACCTTGACTGCACAGAGGAGTCATGTGGGAAGCTTTTAAAGGCACTATGTCCAAGTTTGTGCCCCAGACAAATAAATCAGAATCCCTGGAGATGAGCTGCAGACCTCTGCATTTAAAGACATTTCCCATGTGACTCCTTGTAAAGCGAGTTTTGAACATTCCCAGCAAGCTCTGGAAAAGACCAGGAGCAGTGAACTAACCCAGAGAAAAACCTGGGTGCCAGAAAACTGAGCAGGCATGATAAATTGTTTTCTGGTCTCTCTACATATAGGGAACTAAATCTCATCCCCTACCTCCTATCGAAGAGAGAGATGAAATACTTTACCACTCCATCAGAAGATTCTTATACTCATAAAACTGGCAAAAATTAATATATATAAAAGACAGGGTTGGTACCCAAGTGGATCTGAGGTATGATTTTGGTACCACTGGTGGGTGGAGAAACTTCTCTGCTTAACATTATAATCTAGTAGACGTGAAGAATATCACACTCTGATACACAGCACTGGCCCTCACCTATCTCTTAGTACATGCTTGAGGGAATCCCATCACCCATATAGAAGGAGACTCAGTTACTTAGAAGCAGATTCAGGGGTAGAAACAAACCAAAATCAGACATATCAACATTGCCCAATAGCATGGCCATCAACCATGATATCGTTTATAGATTCATCCATACAATCACAAATCAAAATAATGCAGAGCAGTGAAAACACAGAGGAGACTTAAGAACATAAAGAGCATAACATTAGAGCAGGCTGGCAGAGGTTATCTCTCGGTCCCCTCTTGCCTGTGGTTTGGCTCTCTATGGCTCTAAGTTACCAAGAGTAAACTGTCATCTGAAAATATTAGGTGGAAGTTTCCCAGAAATAAGCAAAGCATAAGTCTAACATATGCTTCCAGATGTTAAGATTGTTCTATTAATTACTCATGTTTTGTCAATGTTATTGTTCCTTGTTTATAAATTATGTATGCCAGGAAAAATACAGCATACAGAGAGTTCAGTATCAGTGGAAGTGTTGGGCACTCAAGAAACAACTTGGAAGATATTGTCTGACGATAATACACTCTGAGGATGAAGAAGGGCTCTTCTATTCATTCCTGGGGATAAAGGGAACTCCTCTATTTACTACTAATGATAAAAGGGGATTCCTCTATAATCTCAGAATGGTATCACCTCATAAAGTTGAAAGCCAAGCAAGATGAAACTGTGCATCACCTAAGCAGAGGAGAGAGAGGGTCAAGGGCACATTTTGAATGGTGTTTGCTTCTGGATGAAGAGCAGTGGGAGGCAGGGATATGCTGAGATTCCCAGAGAAAGAAGCACGATGTGAATCATGTTCTGATTCATATATAAGCCATGGTTCGGGTCGACACTCAAATAGACATAAAAATAAAAGATAGCTGGGCACAGGTAGTGGCGGTTGGCTCAGTGGGTAAGGGTGCTTGCCACCAAGCCCGACCTGAGGTTGACCTCCAGGGCCCTTATGATGGACTTTCCCCCAAGTCCTCTGACTGCTACATGTGTGGCACATATGTGGTCACACACAGTTAATTAATTACATTTCTTAAAATCTGATTGTGCACTAATTCTGTGTACCAGAGTTACAAAAATGGAAGAAAAAGAAAAATCTCTCTCTGAAGAAAACAGTATCAGCCATGAGAAGAAACTTCCAACACTCTCCATGATTCTAGTTGAAGTCAAGTACTTGATTTGCTAGGATCCCATCTTCCAGGCTCTGTCTCATGTTAGAAGCAAGGGTTGGGGGAAAACAGACACTGTTGTGTTAGAGGACGGGTGCTCCTTCCTGATGCCAATCACAGTCCCCTAGTGTGGCTAAGAACACACAATCATGAAAAGAGAACAATGACAAAAAACAGCCCAAACTTCTAACTTCTAACTCGACACTTCCCTCGTCTTTTGAGGGTCATATTCTTTAGATTCTATAAGAAATTAATGTACCTTAATGCCCAGGACAGCAGGAGCCATCCGGCAGAGCGGCCTTATCGATTATCCATATTGTTGGCTGGGGAAGGAAGAGTTATTTATGGCAAGATACCCCCAACCAAAGGAAAGGCCGTGGGAGCTATGGACAGTTTTCCTTTCCTCATCTCTGCTTCTGTGAGGTGAAATTTAGCAGAACTATTTTGTCTTTCCTCAGTCTCCTCCATTTCAAGCCAAGTGACAGGTTTAGCTCTTTCTCATCCAAAATGTTTCAAAATGTTTCTACTTTCAGGAAGCATTTGAACACCCAAGCATAAGGTTATCGATTTTGACAGGCAGAAGCCAGAGAGAAGACAGATCTGCTTAGCGTTTGAGTCAGCAGGTCATCTTAAGATCAATCTTGGAGAATTCAGAATAGAATGTTTCTCCTTACACCACCAGACTCCAAGGAACTTGAAGACAGTATTCTAGCCCTACCCAACGTTAAGTTTTGAAACTCCTACTTTGCATGACATAAAACAGAAACAGAAAAACAGCAGACATCTGCCGGCAGAACCATCCTGGCCATCAGCAGTGGATGTTAAAGTGTTGGGAGGGCTTTAAATACCCTGGATACCACACTGAATAAATTGCAGATTCCTAAGTCTTGCTGCAGATTTCATTCACACTGAGTCCAGAAGCTTCTGCAAGCAGCTCAGGCCATTCTGACTCCTGAACCCACTACACAGAACACTGCGCCACGGCTCACAAAGACCTCACTAGAAAAATCCAGCCTTTCGAGCACTCAGTAGATGAGAGTGCCACACAGGTATGACTCTCACCACGCCACCACCCTGTTTCCAGCCTGTGTGTTAAAATATACTCCCTTTTCTCTCTTCCAGTGAAGTCCTCCCTAGATAATTTGTAGTAATTTCATGATCATTTCCAATCAGCCCTTTATGAAAAGTATCAATGAAGAAACAAAACAGCTACCGGGCTCTGGCCACCAACGCTCTCCTGTGCATGTCTCTGATGGGACAGAACACAAATGTGTTATGGTGACCAGTGAAGGAACCAAAGTACAACTGCCCACCATAATGACATCCCAATAACATTCCTATGTAACGTCTTAAAGCGGGTGTACAGGGCAGCCTAGGAGCTTTTAAATACACAGTGTCCACTTTAGTTTAAATGTGGGTTTCTTTCCAGTCCCCATGCTAGCAAAGGTTGAGCTGATGCTCCAACACCTTTCTGTCAGGCTCCACCTACTTCCCTTCCCAGCCAGCCCCCACCTGACGTCCGCACAGGCTCCTAGCTGACCTCCTTTGGCTATTCCCAGCATCGTGACCAAGACAGGAAGCAAACTTTCTGCTTACTTTTTCTTTCTTCCAAAATCTACAGAGGAAGGAAAAGGTTGCTTTAAGAAAGAAGGCCAATAGAATCGTTTTGTGGGTCAGGCCACTGTGTTTCACCAAGGTGAAAAACATCAGTAGTCTTGGTTCCCAGGGACTCTCTGATAAGGAGAATTTGTAGCTTGCACAGTAAAACTTCTGACAGGATCTCCTGATAATGCCTTCATCACAACATTTTCAATTTTATAGGATTTTACCACAAGGAAATGTCAGAGCAATGAAACCTGTGCTTTCCTCTCCCAGGAAATGACCTAGGCCTGGTTAGGATAAGTCCCCTGCACCTTCCCTACACTCACAATTTTCTCACCCCTAAACAGGAGCCCTGTTTTTCCAAGGTTCTTTGTTAAATAGAAACTTTTCTAAGGTATTCTTTTTTTCTACAATAAATGAAAGCATTTAGGGGTTGGGCACGGAGCTCGGTTGGTAGAGTGCGTGTTTAGCAGCTCCTCCTCCATCTTCAGGAGCATGCAAACCAGTGTGGCGGTGCACACCTAGGAGGTGGAGCAGGAGCCTCGGGGATTCGAGGCTATTCGAGCTCAGCCACTTACTGGGTGTGGAGCCAGCCTGGAACAGACGAGACCTTCGCTCACAAGAACAGACAACATAAAATAAAGCCATTTTATTTTGTTTCATTTTATTATTTTTATTTTATCATTTTGACTCTTTGTCCCATTTTTTAAATTATCTTTTCTCTCTGCAGTCTTGTTTTTGCAATTTGCATCCCTGTAAATCACATGTAAAATTATGGCTGTGCCAATGTCATGACACATAAGGTTTACATTCTAAGCTGTGGGCTGGTGGCCCAGGGGTCTATAAGAAAGCAAACTGAGCAAACCATGGGGAGCAAGCCAGTAAGCAGCACCCCTCCATGGCCTCTGCATCAGCTCCTGCCTTCAGGTTCCTGCTCTGTGTGAGCTCCTGTCCTGACTTCTCTGGTGATGAACAGCAATGTGGAAGTGTAAGCCAAATAAAACCTTCCTTCCCCAGCTTCCTTTGGTCATGGCATTCCATCACAGCAACAGTAACTGTAACTAGAACAACATGGTTATAAAAACGTTTGCTTAGAGAAATAACAATGGTGAGACACAGTCTCCTTTCCTGCTCTAGCTCTTTCATCTTGCCTTTTGTAGCTTAACCATGAAGCTTTCTCTCAATCCTCTCATTTTCCCATCTCTCTCATGTTTTCCATTCATCAAGTTATTTAAAAGTACTATTGGGCCCTCCATAATGAATAAGAAAAAATACAGTCCCTCATGGTTCATCCCATCTTCTGGCTCCTTCTCCCTTTTACATCTTAAAATCTCTAGCCATTATTTTACAATATTGACTTTACAGCATTTCCATTTGGTTTAATAAATATAATTTACCCTTCATGACCTGAATTTGCATCAGTTATAAAAATGAAAATAAAGTGTTTCTAATGTGAATATTTGTACTTGCTGCTAACTCAGATACTAAGGTTAGGGAATATAAAAGAGACGTGTACCAAGCATTGAGTTCCTGAGTAACATCTTATTATTTCATATTAAAATTAGATTTTTTTGTTTATTCAAGGATTTCTAATTGCCTTTTCTTTTCCTTATTGATAAAAGAAATGTGCCTTTACTGTATTAAAATCACCCAGGTAGTCCGTTTTGAATAGATACACATGGTTAGGTGGCTTTTAGTGCTACTGTTTGGTTTTGGTTGTTAAAGTTTTTATTTTCTGCTCCTGCTTTTTTGATACAGTGAATCAAAAAATAATTCAGAGAGTAATGTGATTCATGGATTGCTAGTCCTTCCTATCTGAAGAGTGTCACAAGTCCAGAGGAGTTTCAGTTCAGAGTCTCATGAACAGGGAGTAGCCATCAAAGGTAGCAAATGACTAAAAGAGAAACTCCCGTGCAAAGCTCTAACTATACTAACTTTGTCAGCCAGGGGAAAGTGCCACAGCCTGCCATTCTGAGGCCTGTTGAGGCCATTCTGAGTCCTGTTGCTTCTGTCTGACAGGTCCTGCTGCTGTCTTCCTCTTGCACTGTCTGCTGGAAAACCCTGGTGCATGTGCAGATTAGATCTGTGTTCACCACAGGAGCATGGCAAGCATGAAGGCAGAGTTCAGAAGGGACTTACACTATTCTTCTGAGTGTCCCTAAACCCTAACCTTGTGACCGGAGCTCCTCCATTTTGAACTCAGTGGCCACAGTAGGGGTAAGTGAATCAAAGACCAATGTCACAACCAGCTCTTGTGTGATTTAAAGGTGTCTACTTCCAAATGAAAATCCTACAACTTGACATTTCCTACTTCTAAACGCTTCCAATTGCATATGACCTGGGGTATTGTTCAAGGTTTTGTTAGAAAACAAACAAACAAACAAAAGCCTAAGGAGTGGGGGGAACCAAGTCCATCTTTTAAATTTATTAAATTGTATAAGGATTTGGGTTGGAGGTTGGGTTGCTGGGTCTGGAGCTCAGGCTCTAGCACATGGGTTCTCAGCCTTCCTAATGCTGCAACCTTTTGATGCAGTTCTTCACACTGTGGTGACCCCAACCATAAAAATACTTCCTTGCTATTTCTGTAATTTTGCTACTGTTGTGGACTATAATGTACATATCTCATAAGCAGGATATCTGATACCCTGTGGAAGGGTCATTAGCCACCCAAATGAACCACTGGTCTAGCATATGCAAAGCACATACTTAACCATAATCCCAGAATGAAACATGAAAGCAGGAGCTAAAGAACTTCTTCTGCCTTAACATGAGAACCACCCAACCCAAATGTACACTTGGAAGGAGATGTCTTCACTCACACCTTTTTCTAGTTCCTTTCCGTCTAAGAAAATAAAATCCTTCTTTTTCTCCATTAGGACTGTAATTTCACATCTCACTGAATTCACTCTGAGTAATAATTTATAAATCATCATCATGAGGAAAGTTGCATTAGTCCTATGATATTTAAAGAGTAAGAAACATAATGCATAAAAGCTCATGGAACTCACAAGAGGAACAGGGGAGTTTGCAGTCAAGTCACAGGACCGCAGTGGTTTTTATGTTTTTAGCTCCTCGATATTTTTTAATTACTATAACTTGCCATGCATTATTCATCAAATTAAAAGGTTTAACAAATAGATTGAGAATAATAATTTGGGGGGACAGAGCTTGGAGACATAGTTCCATGGTTAAGACGACTTGCTGCTCTTAGTTAGAGTTTTATTACTGTGAAAAGACACCATGGCCACTGCGACTCTTATAAAGGAAAACAGTAACTGGGGCTGACTTACAGTTTGGAAGTTTAGTCCATTATCATTCTAGTGAGAAACATGGTGGTTTTCAGGCAGGCATGCTGTTGGAGACAGAGCTGAGAATTCTACGTCTGGATCCACAAGCAGCAGCAGGAGATCATGTTCCACACTGTGTACAGCCTGAGAACAGACTTCAAAGCCTGCCTCCACAATGACATACTTCCTCCAGCAAGGCCACACCTCCTAAATAGTGTCACTCCCTATAGCCAAGCATTCAAATACATGAATCTATAGGGCCTATTCCTACTCATACCACCACACTGCTATTGTAGAGAACCAGAGTCCAGTTCCCACTAGGACCCATGGCAGGCAGATCACAGCAGCCTGTAACTCCAGGGAATCTGAAGCTCTCTTCTGACCTCCACAGACACTTGTGCTCTTGCCCACATACTTTGTGTGTGCACGCACACGCATGCACACACACAAAAACACAATCTTAGCAATTAGACTTTTAAAAAGAACAATTGTGGCTTGGCCTATGATTTTAGAGAGCACATAGATACACTTCTTTGTCCTCTCTTTAAAAGGAAAAACTCTACAGGAAGGATAGTATCCCTACTCAAAGTGTAAACTCTACCAGAATATGGGCTTAAGCACCAGTTAGAGTTCTGATGGCCTGGAAAGTTCCAAACAGCTGACGGAAGGCAATCCAACTGCACAGCTCCATCCTGAATCAAAAGGAAGAACCAGCCCACTACCAGCCCTCATGTCACACCAGGGCATAATTCGCCTCTTTCTCTTGAATTGAGAAGGGAGAGAGAAAGCAGTGGGGTAGCCAGGAAAATGGAAAGGAAAATAGGTACTCTCCATTAAAAGGATGTGTGCAGGAGGTAGCAAGGACTTTCTCACCTTAGACAAAGAAAAAAACTTAAAAGGGATTTTTTTTTTATGCTGGGGAGAATGAGTTAAGAGTCTCAGTTCTTTCCACTTTCCTGCAAATGGCATAGTCTCACTCTTCTTTATGGCTGTGTGAAATCCCATTGTGTACAAACACTGAATTTTCTCTATCCATTCCTTTGTTGATGGCACCTGGGCTGATTCTATAACTCAGCTGTTGAGAACAGCAACACAATAAGCATGGTGTGCATGTGCCTCTCTCTCTCTCTCTCTCTCTCTCTCTCTCTCTCTCTCTCTCTCTCTCTGCTTACGCTTACCATCCCTCTGGGGGCATACTCAGGATTGTTACAGCTGAATCTTATCATACTTCTAGTTTTGTTTTGTGAAGAATCTGTGCATGGTGGCCGCCCGTATTTATTTACATCTCACCAACAGTCTACATCAGTTCCCCTTCTCCTGCATCCTACCTAGCATTTATTGTTTGTTTTCTTCGTGATTGCATCTTGGTCTAGGGAAATAGTATCTAAATATTGGTTTGGTCAAATCCAGAATTTTCTGACTCTAATACCAAGATTTTTCTTTACTTGCTGTCCCAAAAAAATCTTTCACCACTTTAAAGGAGCACATAAATTATCAAAACTATCCCCTCCCCCAAAGGACTGTGCTCCTCTCAGAAGCCATAGGTGGTCAAGTGTCAAATGTGGAATTCCTCCCTTCAAGTTACTGGTCTGAGGTATTCTGGGACCCCTCCCAAAACAATGCACACTGGTACCATTGTTATTGGCTACCACCAGAACTCAATGATCCAACACTATTTCTAAAGGCACTAAACATATTGGTCATAGGACACAGAGAAATTAAGTTGGTGCCGACCAGAAAGTTTCTCCTTGCTGGATAGCTTTCATAATATTTGAAGATGCTATGCAGACTGCTATGGGGTAAAGTATCAACAGTGTTAGCCAGCTATGAGCTTAATGAACCACAGTAATGACTGGGATGCCTGGGATGCCAAGATACCCATGGACGAAACAGTGACATAAGTGTTATGGGTACAAACAACTACTTTGTGATTAGTTTTAAGGCCTACTCCATGGAAACACATGCCTGGTGCTATAGATCTGGCTAAGAACCCAAGATTGGGGCACTCACAGACCTCAGAGGTGAACCCATTACTCTAATGTTGCTAAATAAACATAGTATCAAACTGTCCTTTAATTTGTATCTCTTTGCCCACATATTAGTACATCCCTCAGACTTAATCAAAGAAGTTTCTTTCTGCAGCATATAGTGGTTGATGCAGAAACTTACAACTTGTCAAGGTACGGAGAATAAGTCTCAGTGGACTGCTTGGCCATAGATAGGATATTGTATAGCATCCCTCCACCACAGTTCAGGAACCATCGTGAAAGGAGAGTTGGAAATATTGTAAGAGCTAGAGGTCAGGTAGGACCTAAGTAAATCAGTGCCTCCTGGACATGACAAGATCACCAACCCAGTCATGAACTCAAGAGGCAGCTCAATGGCTGCCTGCACAAGATTGGTCCAGCCAACACTCTCTGGCAAGAGATTCATGAGCTCTCACTTTAATCAAAGAGCTGTGGACAGTTGGTGGTTTCTGGGGGGGGGGGGAAGAAAACACTTTTCTTTAAGAGGATGGCTCTGGTAGTTAACCAGGCTCCAGTGGAAGGCCAGATCCTCATATAACCAGCACAGATTGGGGTCCGTAGGCCATTTAAGATGGAGGTGAGGACACAAAGCTGAGTGCAGTGGATAGAAGAGTGAGGGTGGATAGGGGAAGAATTAGAGTGAGGTGTTGGGGTGGAAAATGATTAAAATGCTCTGCATCAAATTCTCGGCATATTGGAAATACTTTAATTGCCTCCTAAGGAATCTGAACATAAAGACAATTGGGTTTGCAGTAAATGCGTGGGATATTGTCTTGAAATATGGCTCCACCAGGCCCTGTTTACAGCTCTATTCTCCTTCCCCTCTACCCTTTTGCCTAGTCACTACCTCCATCCAGCTGTTCCTTTCCCACATCATTTCTGTCTCTCCAAATGGTCAGCGCATCTTCTTTCGGTATGCATACTTGTGGACACAGTCCTCTCACTAATTTCAGGGCTGCCTCCTTTGCCTTATCCAAGCAACTTGAAGTGCACCCTCAGAAAGCCCTTCTCCAATGTTGACCCGTCTCTTCTTACCCCCACCACACTATCCTTGTCTTTATCTTCTGTCTATCTCGTAGAAATAACCATGTCTTCCTAGCACCCCTGCCCCTAGACTCCAACTAGAACATATGTTGTCGTTCATGCTTGGGATGTTAAACTTCCTGCTCCTCCTTAGTAGCTGACATGTTGCCTGGCATGAATTAAATGCTCAAAATTTTATGCCTACAGAGAGAAAGATATACAGGATGATCTGAATGAAGTGAAAGAATCTAAACTGTATGAAAGGGACTAAAAACCTAAGTAGACTCCCCACCGGGGTGTAGAAAATTAACCAGAATGCATTATATACATGCATTCAATTGTCAAAGGATACAATTTATTATTAAAAATAAATAAACAAATGGCTAAGTATTAAAAAGAAGAAGAAGAATCCTCAATGGCAAAAGGGGAAGGGCTATATTGGGTTATAATTCAAGGCATAAAATAAACATTCACCAGCCAGACTGATACAAATAAGTTATTGAATAAAAAAATGTGACGGGAAGGCATGTTCCTCATGAAGATTTCCAATTAATTCCTCTAGATGCAGGGTGGAGTGTGGCTCTTATTCTTTAAGGGCAGGGATCCCATAGTACAGCCTATAAAGGATGCAAAAGAACCCTCACTCAGATTGCTTTTGCTAGGTGGTCAGGACCAGTATCAACAAAGATAAGCTGCCGATGTGAGGCATGGGCCCGGAACAAGCTCCTGGGACTGAAAAGAAGAGGGGATAAAACAAGGAAACACGCATAACACGTGGCCCTTCGCTAACAGCAAGTCCATGGTGGGTCTGCACTTAGAACACAGGAACCGTACTAAGGTTCCTGTGTAGGGGAAATATGCTGGGATGTTCTTTGAGTTATCTTAGTTATCTTTCTGCAGCTATGAAAAGCTTGTGCTCTTTGGAGAGAAAGGTTGAGGAGGAAGACAAAACTGACCATACCTATTGGATTGCTACTTTAGTGGAGAAAGAGTTCAAGAAAGAGATGCCAAGGGAGTTATTTGGTTTGCTCTTTGACAGAATATATAAGGAAGAATAAAACACTAAAATGGCATAGCTAGGGGGAGAGAGAGAGAGAGAGAGAGAGAGAGAGAGAGAGAGAGAGAGAGAAGAGTAAGTTGGGCATTACTGGGAAAATGCTGAGGCAAATAAAAAGTATGTGCTAACATGATAAAGAAAACACCATAAATCATTGAGAAAGAGATGGAGTGTTTAATTAACAACTGTGTGGAGATCCAAAATAGTCCTGGGCGCATAGCACTAAATATGCTAGGAACCTCAAAGGAAAAATTCAAAAATATAGATGTGAGCATCAGCCCTGATATGTAAGGAGTTGGGACATCATTGCTTCTACCCTCACAGCACAGAAGTTTTGGAGTAAACTACAACCCCGAAGTGTGAAGAGTCCGAAAATCCAAGGTGTCATCAACATAGCAGGAGTGCTGGAGTCGGAGCAGGGGAACCATACGGATGGTGATCTCTCCACGCTAGAGGCAGAGGGTAGACTATCTTGAGCATGAGAAGTTCCTGAGGGCTGCAGACTTAGGAAGACCTTCACTCTTCAGTGAGCTTTCCTCGAAGATCCCCACAAGTCCCTTCTTGAGTCCAGCAGAAAGAAAGGAAGAGACCACTCCGGCTGACCTAATAAAACACACAAGCTGGAGGCTTAAACAGCAGCTAATTGCCTTATAGTTCTGGAGGGTTCAAGTCCAAAAATGAAATCCAACTCCAAATTCTATGAAAGCCCTCTTCCAGCATACAGGGGCAGGGGGCAGGGCGTACCAATTTCCCATGTGCTCACATAACCTAACCTCAGTATTTCTACACAGGGAAAGATGGAGAATGAAAAAGACAAGGAAGGAGAGAAGCAGGGAGAGAGGATGGTGAGAAAAGGAAATGGGGAGAGGAGTAGAGAGGAGAGAAAGGTATTGCAGTGATACATTATCTCAGGGCACTAATCCATCAGATCAGGGCCCTACCCACAGGACCTCATGTAGCCTTCATTATCTCCTAAAGATCCTGCCACCAAACACCTTCACACTGAGGGATGGGACTTCAGCATAAGAATCTTATAGGGACATAAATATCCAGGGAACTACTGAGAAACACAGCCAGAGGATTCTTGGGGCTAAAGATCTACTTTCCAGTGTCTAATCCCAAGTAACCCCTGCCAGAGTCTGGTTCTACTGGAAAAAAAGGAAAGAAAGAACAGTTCTCCCCTTTCTAGACTTCTGTGGTTTTACAATGTCACTGAAGACGGTTTTTGTTGTTGCTTTGCTTTCTGGGAGTTTTGTGGTGGTGGTGGTTGGTTGCTTGGTTGATTGCTTGGATTGAATTTCTGAGATAGGGTCTTACCATATAGCCATGGCTAAACTAGAGCTCACAGAGATCTGCCTGCCTCTGCTTCCTGAGTGCTAAGATTAAATGCACACACACCACACCAAGATAGAATTTTTTTTAAGATCGAGAAAAATCCACAGCCCTACCTAAGAAGCACAGGCCTACCAAGAGACTGACAGTCCTCCTTACCACAGCTAATGCCTAAACTTCACTGGTGTAATAAAAGTAGGCTAAGAGATACAGGGTACCAGGGCAATGGCAGAGCCTTTAAAAACATTAACAAAGAAAGAAAGAAAGAAAGAAAGAAAGAAAGAAAGAAAGGAAGGAAGGAAGGAAGGAAGGAAGGAAGGAAGGAAGGAAAGAAAGAAAGAAAGAAAGAAAGAAAGAAAGAAAGAAAGAAAGAAAGAAAGAGGAATCTGAGTCCCTGGAACTTTCAGCCCCAACAAAAACTAAGCACAGGCCAACTCTAGGCTGTGAATCACATACTCTAGATTAAAATAAAACTTCACCCTAAGGGCCCATTACATAATCTGTTATGCTCAACTTTCGATAGCAATTACAAGGCATGCTGAAAGGCAAGAACACAGTTTAAAGACACAAAACATCATAACCAGGCAAATGACATAATCATGACATAGTTTAACATAATTGTGATTAATATCTATTATAATTGGGTTCTCTGGGAAAACAAAAGCTACACAGACAGCAAAGTAGATAGAAGGAGATTATGAGAATACTGGCCATGAATGTGGAAGTTGAGAAATCCTGAGATTTGCAAGTCTAGAGGGCCAAGAAAGCAGAACCATGGCTTAGTCAAGCTAAAAGGTTTGAGAGTCAAGGGAGCTGACATTTTGACTGGGTCAGAGGCAAGACTTCCAAGGAAGCAAAAGGCAGAGAATAGGGCTATTTGTGGAAGACGCAAAGTCTGAAGGCCAGAGTATCCAGAATCCTGATATCCAAGGTTAGGAAAAGATGGATGTTCCAGCTCCAGAAGAAAGCTGTGTGACATTCTCTTCTATTCTGTCTTCATCCTCAGTTGAATTCACAGTGCTGGGCCACATTAGGGATAAATCGAACTTACACAGTCCACTGATGCAAAGCTAAGGGGGCCGTCACCAGTACCTCTGCCTAGAAGTTGCTTTTCTCAAGACATTTTAATCACAGCAACAGAGAACAAAAGTAAGCCAGTTATTCACAGTGAAGTAGGACATATAAGACACACTCTTCACCCTGTGTCCCCTATGTCCTCTCCTTCCTCCAGTAAGTGCACATCTGCCTGAGAGTTCTTACAGTAGAGGACACTACTGGTCTCTGGATAGTTTCCTGCATCCTGTTGTAATTGGAGGAAAAAGATCTCAAATCCTGACCCTTCCAAAGCCACGAGATGCTGAAGGATCCAATTTCCTCTCCTGTCTTACCTTCTCCTTCCCAGACATGAAAACAACCTCTTACCTCATGATCTTTGCCTTTCTGGAACCTCCAGGTCTAGATGTCTGGTTGTCTGGTCCCTTGTCAAGTCACTCAAGACTCTCCATAGATAATCCTTTATCAAAAAGGCTCTCTTGCAATTCTCATATGTGATAACAGCCCTCCTCTCTCTCTCTACACACACACACACACACACACACACACACACACATACACACACACCTGCACTAACATATCTGAGCAGCCATCTCTCAGCCCTGCACCACCTGACATGTGTACGCACTTGTGTCAATGGCCAGTGAAAGCATCACTCAGTAAGTGAAACCAAACCACAAACTGTGTTGCTCACGATAGTGAGAGAAGCTCTGCGAGCCACAATGCCTCAGACAGAACAGACCGTTCTTTAGATCCATAGATCATTTTGTATAGCATGAAGTTCTGCAATTGACAGAATGTAGAATGTCCTGGGATCTCAGGTCTGGCTGTTACTGAATGACTGGCACACAGAGGCACGCACGCATTCTTGAGGAGTACTCACCCATCCCTGATGGGTGACTGTTCTGAAGAAAGGACTTAGCATCAGTCAATCCGACCAGGTTTAAAATAAAGTTTCACTGGGACAGTTGACCAAGTGAACAGATTTAAAGTGGCTTCAATGGCTACTTGTAACTATGACCATATAACAACCAGACTTCTTGTAAGTGCGTGGGAACCTTATATTCTATTCATGTGTTCATCCTCCCCGTTTCAATCATCCTGTGCCTCTGGCTCCTACTCCAGAGGCTTCTGTGCTTCCTGCAGAATGGGCATGAATTATGTTTCGAAGGTCTGCTTTCTTCTCACAGCCTAATATAGCGGCTAAGGGCATAGCTCTATAATCATGCAGGCCTGGCTTTGCGCTGTGGCTCTGTCATGACCTGGCTTATGACCTTCCCTGCACCTATTTCATCTTTTAAAGGAAAGCAGAGGGGGGGGAGGATAACAGGATCTGCCTCCCAAGGCTCCTCTGAAGAATGCTGAAATAATGCCCAGCTCCTGGCTCATAAGTCTTCCATAACATCAATAGCTCAGAAAGGTTCAGAAAGGGCTCAAAATAGATATTTTAAACCATAAAAAAAAAGGATGATCATGCTTGGCCCTACAGGAAAAAAAAACCCATCATGTACAGAGGGTAAGCTGAAATGAAAACTCTGAGTCCTCCCTCCCCTTTGCACCAGTCCTCCCCCAAACACAAACCCAATCATGTAGACTCTGCCTCTTCACGCTCCCTAGTAGAGCAACGGCTCCGGGTACCCCAGCCTCTTCTGTGCCTGGCAGCAGGTTAAGTGAATCATTTTCCCCAAGAGAAGCATGCAGTGATTCTTTTGATCTCTGTAGCCAGTCCTTACTACTCTGTGGGTTTTTCTTTTTCCCCACCCTGTGCCCCTTGACGCACACCTGTTTCATGCCCCTAACACTAGCAAAAAGAGAAACCAGAGTGAGGGCAGAGAGGTATTAGGAAAATCCCTGAATCTTATCACATTTCTTTTGTTTCTTCTTAGACCACAGCTACTAACAACCTCCTAGAGGTCCAACAACCAACAACTTTACCTCTCTGGGGCCCTTACATTTATGTACCCTCTGAAGGGGTCCCAGAATTCCAAACATTACGCCATCACAGAAATTATCTGCAGCTGGCAGAATTACGCTCCTTCTAGAGCACAAAGCAAATCACAGTCAGCTGTTGCCAACGGTCCGATGCAACCCCATATCCCACACCTGGGATTAAAACAAAACCACATTCTTATATTTCTGTGTGGTTTAAAAAAAAACAAAATTCTATAATTGCTAAAAATGTCACTACAGATCTACTCATTTGATTAACCCTGTGCACTTTGGTGTTCACCTAACAAAGAGCTGAACCTAAAACACGGAGCTACGTGACATACCAGCGTTGAAGGAGATGCTCACATACTGATTCAAACCATGTGGGGAAGGTGGCTCTTACTAATTCAAGGAATACTAAGTCCATCCTGGAAAGAGATAGTTCTCCAGGTCTATATAGACTTAACCCAGCTTCTCTCAGTGTTCTGTCTACCAAATGTGCTGAGGGAAGGACACATGTGCTCTCTCCAGCTTCTCTGTCCCTGATCTGGACAATCTGAATCTCCACCACCTTCCATTAGGTTTATGGGTGCCGAGAAGCCTTGGAGAATGGCTGCGAGCTGAGTGAATCTTCTAACTCTAAAGCGAACAACAGGATTCCATATCTATATGGCCTGGCTTCACATTACCTGAATTCCTTTAGATCGCAGTCCCTGGATCCCACTGCCTGGGCCACATTAAGCTGCATTATTCATACACCATAATGCATATTACTATATGGCCTATGGGCACCGAGCCCTGGATCAGGGCCCTCTTCGTGTCACCCACTTTGTCTCTGCTTCTCTTGAAAAGCTGAGTAAACCTGCCAAGCTGGTTTATCTTCACTCTCCTGTGGACCTACCCTGAGAATTTCACTTAGAAACCACAGACACAGACCAGAAATCCACAGGGCTACCAGATACTTAACCCAGAGGCATTGAGAGTTAAATACAAATCTGCAAGTGGTTTTGGGGAGAGTTTCAGAGAGAGCAGGGAAACAACAAGGTGCATGCCCTCTTGGAGGACCAGCAATGGCTCACAAGGAATCCACCCAGCCAGCCAGCTAGACCTCACTTCCAAGAGACCTAGGATAGCCCTAAAGGAAAGCCTTCTGTAAGAATTCCTGTGTGCCTGTGAACTTGACCTGCATAAGAACAATTGCCGCCTGTCACACAGCTGAGTTCTATATGCACAGTCAACCTCTGATGGACCCTGATGGACACTAGGGAGAGTAGTTGGTCTCTCACGTAGCCAGGACCGCAATTTGCTCCTGCTCTAGGAAGGCACCACCTGGTGGTCACTACCAGAAATGACAACACACACTTGCCAAACCTTTCAACCTGCCCAACTACCATATTTTACATTAACACAACAACATTTTATTGAGTCCTTATAATGTGCCAGAGAATTGTGAGATGAAGAGACACAGTTAAGATAAGACTCAGTGGCATATCTTGGTGATTTAATCACCAAGGAAACTGGCAAAGAAGACAGAAGAAAAAGGTCTAACTTAGACTACATCCTTGGCATCTCAACCTTCGATTAAAGCCCCCCATCTGCCTGAGAAGAATTATTTGTACAAATGGCCCCCCCTTTCCACCTTATTACTCCCCCTCTGCCATCCATCTTCCCAGTCACTGCAAACCAGGGCCCCTTCCAGTTTTAAATCGAATGTCTTGCTAGATCTTCCCCCAAGGACACCTCAACTTACAGGGGCCCTGCATTCCTTATCTTTGCTGGAAGTTTTAACCCCCTCTGAAGGTTTCTCCATTCAGTCTCAGGCTCTCCTTTCCTTCCTCAAAGAAGCATGTAGGTGGAAAGACAAAGGGTCAAGACACAAGGGGCACAGTCTTCCGCCCCCTTGGGGCCCAGACTCTCATCAGAACTCTGATTTCAAAATATCCTGTGACACATTCTAGTGAACATCTCCTTTTAATCCCGTGGGGATGATCTGACTGATGTAAGGAAATAGCCACATTTTAAATAGAGTCCCTAATAATGACTCAGACGGGCATCCGGACGGGGCTCATGCCACCGTGAATCTGAAAATGAGTCCCAGCTATTAAAAAAAGGAAATTGGCTTTCCTGCGTAGCTGGAGGCAATTTAGAAGAAGGAGCTCTAGCGAATGGGTTAGGAGCCCTGGCGAGTGCTCATGAAATGAGTTTCTATCTCCTAAGCCCACTGCTTAGGAAAGCTGCTCTCTCCCTCCGGGGCGTCAAAGTTTTCTCAGCAGGTAAGATCACAGGTATAAGCCCACGAAAGGGGCCAATGAGAAGGATGAGTTGATATAGTGAGAGCCATGGGTGCTGGGGGGCGGGGGGGGGCAAGGGTATCCTTTAAAGTTGAGATTGGGCCTCAAACAGGGAAGCCACCCTTCCTAGTGCAAAGTGGAGGCTGGAATCACAGACAGGCATGGAGGAAAGAAAGAGCCGGGACAGAGGGGGCGTGAGCTGGGGGGGGGGGTGAGCCGGGGTAGGAAGCAGGTGGGAACTTAGGAAGAAGGAACTGCTCTGACTTCTCATCCGTGTCCCCAAATATGCTCTTCCAATACCCCTTCCCGAGGCAAACCGTCACCCAGAAGCCTCAGCCCACAGACACTCTCCAGCCAGGCCTCCTCTCCTCCTCAGCTCCCATGTCACTCCCTGGCACCATCTGCTTGTTTGCTGATGGGCTGATAGACTGCCTGCTAGGGATAGCTGTGTGATGCTTGCGATCCATCCCTGTACCTAAAACAGTTGCTGGCACACAGTAGCTGCTTAATAAACACCAGTTGTTCTTACCGGCACACTTTGCACAGAGTCTAGAAACTTGAGGTTGACTCTATAAACATTAGTTTTTATAGGTGAATATCTCTAAACACTAGTAGGAGGAGGGAGGCAGCCGGGAGGCAGCGAACCTTGGAGAACAGTCTGTGGCTTGACAGAAAAAGGAAGAAGAAGGAGGGGATCAAGCAGAGTCTCGGAGAGTAGGAAGTGTGGCCCCCTCTGAGACAGAGCTAAGCCCAGCCAGCTGGAAAGGTTTCCCTCCACAGAGGGGAGCCCTGGACCTGTCTAACTGGTGGCACAGAAAACAGGGAAGTAGGGTTAAAGTGCTCACCCTGGGAGAGGCCAGTGGTCCTGAGGGGAGAAGGGAAAGGGAGGTACTTAGGCTAAGTGAGGTTTTGGCTACCAGAAATACACTGCCAGGCAATGGCGTCTTCATCCCAACCTTTCCCTTTCTCCTCTTGTCTGACCGTTTGGAAATGCAGATTCTGGCAGAGTTCACAAAAGTCCGCCTGGCTGGTAGGCCAAGCATCAAGGTAACTAGCGGATGTGTAACTGACTGCTCCAGATAGACTAGAATCACAGGCTTGGCTCACTCAGAAAGCGTACCCGCTGAGCCCTGAAGAGGTTCCGAGCAAAAGCATGAATGCAGAGATATAAGCCACCGTGAGGGCTAGAGTCCCACCCCTTCTCAGTCTCTGAGCCTGGCCAGGGTCCACTAAGGTATGGCTGCCCAAGAGCTTCCTCCTAGGCCCATCAGGTAGCGCGTGAGATTCCAGAACACTCTTTTGAAACACCAAGCAAAAATCCCCATGACTATCTTTTAGTCTTAATTAAGATGCTGATAAATGAGATCAGCAGCAAGGGAAAGCTGTACTAACGTACCCTGGAGTATGCCCTCAATCATTAACTGATAGCAAAACACCAGTTATTTCAGCCCTGATTCAAAGATATAACCATTAACTTCATTTTTTTAACCAAAGCTCTGCCTCAATTTCAGTGTTTGAGCAAATAAATCAAGAGAAGATAGAAAAGCCTTCCACAAACTACATGCCTACCAACGTGCCTTTAAAACTCAGTAGAAACCGGCATGATCCCTACCTACAGTCTAAACACTTGCCCTTGTCCTCGTCCAGACAAATGCAGTCTTCACCCCTTATCGAGGAAATGTCTCTTTGCAACAAACGAAGACTGCTGCAGAAAACCACAGGCAATCGAAATGCACAGTTGTGGAGCCCAGTCTCCCCCACCCCACCCCCCACCCACCTACCCACCCCCACCCCCGCCACCCGATACATCTACAGTTCAGGGATCATTGCAGAAGAGGAGGCAGAGAGGCCGGAGGAGCCAGAGGATCAGGGAGTCTGCTGTGAGACTGTCTCCTGGGAACATCAGGAACTATATACCCCAGGAAGTCTCACCAATGTAGCTACCTAAATGTGGTCTGAACCACCACATTAGTTGACACCAACAGACAAGAGGCACTCCCAAATGGACAGGGGAAAGCTCGAGGGCCTCCGTGCTAGGAAAAAAACTCTGCAGGTAACTAAGGGATGCTGGGGGTGGGGGAGAAAGTGTCTTCCCCAGGGAACATCAATTGGTTATCCAAAGGCAGGTAGTATTTTTTATGTTTAGGACTCTCTCTGTCTCTCTGTCTCTCTGTCTCTCTGTCTCTCTGTCTCCCTCCCTTCCTCCCTCCCTCCCTCCCATACATGCATGCACAGCAAACACACACGCACTGGCATATAGCAGATCCCTAGTAATTCCTGGCCACTCTACCTTGCTCAGAAGGAAGTGCTAGTGGTTTGTCTTTGTTCCCTTACAAACCCACCACTTTTAGACTTTCCTTGAATTTAAATCCACACACACAAAAAGCAACTTCTCACAGAGGAATATTATCATTATGCCATCTTAGAATGGCCAGGTGAAACTAACATGTTTTGGCTTTATTCTGAGTGCTGGAATTGCACTCAGAGGGCAGCTTCTCCTCCCAGAAACACAATGAGCAAAGACAACATACTCCACGCAGGCCCAAGGCACGTGCAATATCACATCATGGTTCTCATAGCCGAACTCGGAACAAAGAGGAAGGCCCTAGATGCCAGATATAAGTGACAACTGAAGTCTAAACCGGAACTCATGATACACTTGTGGGTCACCCTTGGACTGGGGGATCTACTGGGAGGAAAAGGGAACAGAAGGAATTCAGATTCCATGAATGCAAGGACTTCCAACAACAGGCAGAAAGAGAAGCAGAGCCTGTGGAACTGCCCAAGGCCCAAGGCTGTTGTCCAAAACAAGGCCCTCTCAAGGAGAAGCAAGTTCATGGGCTGGGAGAGACCGAGACTCTCATTATCCCACAGGCTAGGCTATGGCCTGTCTCTGTCCGAGAATGAAGTCAGACACCTTTTCAGCAAAGAGCACCCAGACCTCTTCCTCTCCACTCTTGTGGGTTTGTGGAGATGTGGGTACCAGTTTAAGCTTCCCATACATTCCCGTACATCCCACCCAAGGAAGCAGCACAGAGACTGGTGCTGGGCCAGCGATGGGCATGGAAGAACTGGAGCAGGACTCCCCAGGTCCACGCTATAGACAATTCCTAAAGAGAAGTCAGTCCTACTAAGCACACTCATGAAAAATGTCACACCGCACAGGAGGACCCTGGCCTTGAAAACTAGAACTAATGGAATAATTTAAAAGAGAATATAGTTGTGTTTAAAGTTTAAAAAAATACTAATTTCAAATCCAAACTTCTTTTGATAAAAGCCAACCATAATTCACCACCTTTTAAAGTAACAAAACAACAAACAATGCTTCATACAAATCTGGGAATATGAGGACATTTTCTCACCCCAATAAACAGCCTCTGAGCAAGCTATAGGGGTGCTGTCTGTGGTGGTACAGTGCGATCAATAACCCTGTTATTACAGCAAGGACTGAGTTGAGAAGGGCAGTTAACATTGACTTGGTTCAACACTTTTTTTGTGAGGGGGTCAGAAAACTTTTTTGTAAAGAGCTCAGATAGTAAATACATCAGCACACAAAGAGTCCGTGCCTTAACTGCCACTGTCATGCAGAAGAAGCTGTAGAATGCGGGGCTATATGTGTTTCAATAAAACTTTATTTTCATAAAACAAATGGCACCCTCAAAGTTTAAGTCAGTGTATTATGTTAGGAAGAAGTGAGAGTTACACATGGCTTTTAAATACCTCTCCTTATAAAAAATTATAGTTTTAGCAAAATTTACACAATATGCAAGTCACAGAAGTTAATAAAACAAATGAAAGTTCAGCAAGATATACAAGTCATGGTTCTATACAGCAGCAGCAGCGGGAATAGATAAAATGTAAAAGTTACCCCATTAGCAGTAAAGCCTGTGGGGTAGGCAGGAACACGGTTAACAGAGATGAGTATGAAGAGCTCGGCAAAACCTCAGACTTAAAGAAAGAACTAGATAAACGCATTTGCACCATGGGGCCCTCTGCCATAAGAGGCCAAATACTTCCAGTTCATGCAGAAACTATCCCAGTGGTTCTGACAAAAGCCCAACAGGCGTCCATGATCCCAAAATAGAATGATGAGTGCGGAGTGCCTAGAAACACCAAAACAAATGAGAAGGAGAAAAACAGGGCAGAACTTTACCTAAACCTCAAGTCTAGGGTAATTAAAACAGGGGGAACTAGGGCAATCAGACCGCACGGAGTTAGAGGACATGCCTGGAGTCCCTCAGGTGGCTGAGGCACAAGGACTCTAGTTAGTTCTAGGCCAGCCTGGGCTACAGAATGAGACCGCGTCCAACCATAAGGAGATAAGGGGCCTAAATAAGTTGCTCAGCAGGTAAGAACACTTGATGTACTTGCAAAATAGAACCTGGGTTTTGTTTCCAGCATTGACATGGTGGCTCACAGCCATCTGTAACTCCAGTTCCAAGAGATCTGAAGCCTGCTTCTGGCCTTTGCGGACCCTGGGCATGCAGGCAAATAATCATGTGCATAAAGTAAAAGTAAATATTTTTTAAGAAAGTAAACAAAACCCAAAATAGCAGGACATGCTGGGAATGTGGCCTGGTATGTAACCATAGGGTAAAGACTCAGTGTGCATAACTGAGACAAGCAGATGTTTATGGAGAAAGGCTATAAGATGATTCCAACATTATCACATACAAAATCAGCTCTCAATGGCTACAAAACACTGCTCTTCCAAATGTTTGCAAGAATGCACAGCAACGTGTAAGAGACTGAGGTTGAGCAAGGTTGCTTATCCCACACACGGTGTCTTTAGCAGGAGGTGAGAGACATGGCTGTGTGTCAACGCTCTCTGTTCAACCTCATAGAAAGATGGATGCCCAGCTTAGAGACAGGAAAGGAGCTATAGTCCATCACACTGACCAAGAACGGATAACTAATAATAATATACATGATTCTTGTGCCATTAATGAAAAGTCCAGTGACGAAAGGATATCAAAGGGGGATGAGCGACCATGGGGTAACAGGCAAAAGGTGTGTGAATGGGCACCGGGCAGTTCACACCAGTGGGAACTCAGAAGGCCTTTGAGAAGAGAGGAGATGCTCTCAAGGAGATGCCTTGTCGAGCTCACAAGGCAAGGCGTGCGATTTAAATCAACAGGTACAACCCCAAGCCCATCAGATTGGCAGAAATTAAAAATCTGATAAACCCAGGGGACACGGTGGAAGCAATGTCTGCCATTAGGAGCTTACGCCTCACTGCTCTGGGGAGCCATGTCGTGGTGTGACCACCGCGTGTCCCTCACAGGCTCTGTGTCTGCACCTCAGCTGGTGCTGTTTGGGGCAGCATGTGGAATATTCAGGACATGGAAGTCAAACTGCAGACTGGCCCACCAAGGGCCGACCTTGAGGGCAACAGTAGACCCTGGCTTTCTCTCCCATCTCTGCTTCCTCATGTGCCGAAAATGAGGCAAGCCACCGCTTTGCACACCCACCACCATGAGAGGCTCCACCATGCTATCCCTGGCACTGGGACTGAGAGCCAACACCAATCTTTCCCTCTGTAGGGCAACTCTGTTATAGTAGTAATAAAACTACAGTATTTGAAATGTTCTACTAAATTGTAAATGTACATGTTCTTAGAATGTAGTAATTTCTCCTCTGGGTCCTGGCCTGGATATGCCTTAGTATGTTTCTAAGCAGGCATATATACCATTAATTGCTAGGCCACTATTTTAGAATGAAGGGTAACACCATTTTAACTTTATCTCCAATAAACAGATTTATCCATGTACTGGAATACTATACAGCAATAAAGATAAGTGAGCCTGGCTAAGTCAGCAACCTAGGAAGGATAAGCACGATAAATAAACCTCATGTAAATGCCCAGACACGCCCTCACAGAGGCCTGGGCGTGGCCACTGATGGAAGGAGTGGGAAGGGTGGGTAGGCATGGGGGGCGAGCAGGGTTCTAGGATTATCTAGAAGATTTGCCTCCAAAGACATAGTAGGGCAGACCAGCTGTGTGAAAGAACATGTGTGAAGAGATACAGAGAAAGGTTAAATCTGCCTGAGTTAGTGCTGGACGCTCTCCTGCCTGTCATATAGAGAGCTTTGCATTACTATTGGGAGCACGCCCGCCCGTCATATAGTGTTCCTGCTGTGTTGTAGGCTTGCACAGTGTCATCATTTTAAATATGATTTTCAAAAGAAAAGATGCCTCAACTGAAATGTTGCTTCAAAAAGGGTACATGTTTGGAACAGAAATGCCCAAGTGTAGTGACATGAGGAGACTTCTAAAGTGACCCAGCCCCTTGGGCCAGGTCCCCCTGCCCTGGCCACCCACCTTAGAAGCTGGACCCTAGGGTAACTACTCTTCACTCTCTTCTGAAGCCTTCTACAGGAAGAAGGCACATTTGCCAAATGTGAGAAGTTTTTCAAGAATATTCATAATAATGTATACTATGAGCTGAGGGCAACTTAAAAGGAAGGATCTGGAAATATTTGGAGCACTAGCAACATCAATGGAAGCATCAAAGAACGTCTTCTATCCCAAAGTCACTGCTTTTGTTTATTGTAAAACTGATATCCTCACCAGCAGCAGCAACTGGCCATTTCTCCTGTAAGCACTGCAGGAGTGCAGGCACCACACTAAGAATGCCCTCAGAGCCGTCTCTGGGGCCTGTTAGAAATTGCAGCACATCCTTACAAACAGGATGTCATTCAGTGCAGGGCTCACTGGGCGAGCGGCTGTAAATTACAGCAGATCCTCGCATCGACCAAGGGGATTTACCTAGGCATTCTGCTTAGAAAATGGGAAAGCTGTTAATCAAACACTGAACCCCATGGGTTAGCAGAAAGGAAACACTTTCAGAGCGAGATCAGACCCAGAAGCTACAATAAGGACAGAGCCTGGAATTAAAGAGCAGGACCAGCAAGAGAGTGACGGCGGACAATGAGCCAGCCTCCTGCCTCGCCTCTGAACCTGTTCCTCCTCAAGAGCAATACTAATCTGAGAGAATAGCCTGAAAGGATCTATTTCACTCTTCAGATAAAAAGTTCATTGTCAACTGTCAGGCCAGCAAAGAAAGCCTTCGTTATATTTATAACGTACACTGCAAGCCATTCAACAAAGCATAGGCATGTTTGCGCCTGAGTATATATCTATTTCATGATAATTTATTGAAAGACTTGTGACATAGAAAGCAGCCATGTAACCCAATTTGGGATGGATGAGCTACATGGTCCACAGAATGAACGGCATTCTTCTAACAAGATTTTTAATGCTCCTTTTATTTGTCATATATACAAAATGGGTCCTGTTGACTCTCAGGTCTGTGGTGTCACCCATTGCTGCTATCTGGGAGCCCACATGGAGACCACTGTGTTTGAGGTTTCCGGATCAAAGCGCTGAGAAAAAAGAGTCTCCGATGTGTCGTTCACCTTACTAACAAATACAGCATGACACATGGTGCTGACTGGACAGGGCAATGACTCTATAAATAATTGCTAAAATGTATTGTTTGTTTACACTATGTCGCAGAGCATTAAGTACTAATTCCGCTTACTAATTCATTTGATCTTTATAACAGCCTGTCAGTGTGGGTATCCTGACCACCCCCCAACACCACCAATTTATAAGTGAGAGGGTATGAATTATACAGAGTCTACACCTTGGCCAAAGTCACAACAGTACTAAGTGGTTGGGGTACGATTCAATTCTCCATCACTATAAAATTCCTTAAAGACTGCTGCAGTCTGGATCCACAGCGGCCCCCAGAGGCCCAGGTATTAAAGGCTTGGGTTCTCGGACTGTGGGAGGGGATGAGACTTTAAGAAGTAGGGCCTGGTGGGAAAAGTTAGGCAGGATTCAATAAGGCAATATAAATATAAGACTCTGACACACTTGGAAATTAACTTTTCAGCCAGGATTTTATACCTCACTGGGAACAACTGAGTTTTTTCAGAGGAAAAAAAATCAAGAGACCAGGAAGAGGGTCGCACAGAAGACATGTACGCACACACTAGCTCTTATAGTGGTCTGATCTCACTCAGACAAGAAAATGGAGACTTCAAGATGAAGGAGAAGAAGCTGAACAGGAGTAGTAGGGTGACTGTTTCAAACAAATAAAGAGAAGAAGAGCTTCAAAAATCCACAAAGGTGGTGATACGATACCTTACGAGTCTGGAGGAAAGGATACATCGCACATGCAAGAGAAACTAATGGGAACATGGCTCTGCCGGCGTGGTTTCCCCAGTCTGGCCTCTGGAAGGTAAGCCAGACATCCCTGACAGCACTCCGACCCTCAGGACAAGCCTACAGCCTTCATGAGCCTCCACCCCAGTTGTTTTGCTGAGACATGGATTCCTCCTGTGGACAGGCCAGCAACAGAAAGAAATCCCACAACTGTGCTACTCTGAGACTCAGAGGGCAATAGCACTGTACGATTTGGAAAGGGATCATTGTCTGAAACTGAGCTACCCCGGGGACAGGAGACTCCAGTCTCAGGACTGAATTTACACTGCGGCTTGCTTAGCGCTAGCATGAGAGACAACCTCTATGTTGCCAAGAAGGCAACAAGGCCTTCAGTTCAGTCAGTGAAGAACTAGGGACAGGTATTCCCGCCCTCAGTTTTCAGGAGTAGAACTCATCAATTAACAGTAACGCTGGATTGCGGCAGCCAAAGGTCTGCGGTCCGAGCCTGTAGGTAGACCAACTTGTCTATCTGCTTTCACAGGTCTTTGAAGCTCCAGCAATCAGCTTGATATGCATGGATGCCTCCCTAGAGCAGGGCGATTAATACTTAGAAGGCACTGAAAGCTCAGAGACAGCTTCTCAGGCTTTCAGCCTGTGCAGAGCTCCACACGGAGGTTGCTTAAACATCCGAGATACCCTGGGGATACACCCCAAGTGAGGACATTAGCCACTTCCGGGCGGTAAAAGCTGGAGGGTTTGGGAAAGGAGGAAATAGCATATCCAGTCTGCAGGTTACAAAGCTAAACATGGGCAGCAAAAGACCCTGCTATGAAGAGAAGGGAGAATACCACCGTGAAGACAGCTCTGGCCACATCACACATCTGACACATACAGGCTCGCCGCTCATGTAAGCCACAGGAAAGACAAGAGTCCCCAGACCCAGCCAAACCCACCACCCATAGAGCCAGCAGTCTCCAGTTTTCAAGATCCCAGAAAGAAGTAGCTTTCCCCCCTTTTCTTTATCTCTGTGCTTTCCCATTCCCATTCTCATTGTGCTTTTAACAGCACGTTCATTCTATTCCGTCGAAAATACTCAACTATCCTTCTTCACACTTTGACATCATTTTTACACTTTTTTTTTTCTGTTTTGACTATTTTCTTTTTGCTACCACAGTAGGGGGATATTCTGACCACATCTTAATGGCATGTTTAGTTTTTACTTGTTTTGCTGTGGTTTTGATCTTTCTCGATGCATCTGGGTTTTATTTTTTAGCCCCTTCTTACATCTGTCTAACTTTGTTCTTAAGCTTCCTCCTTGCTGGGAAGTAGTTGTCCTCCCTTTCCTCGTCTCCAGCCTCTCGTTCTGCTCTCCGCTCTGTAGCACCCTTCTCCCCCAGCCCCGCTTCCTTCCCTTTATTTAACTTGCTTTCTCCTCTACTTTCTCCTCTCTCCCTGCCTCCCTCCTGTTCCTCATTCACTCACTAGCTCCACATTTCCCCTTTATAATTCATAACATCACGGTAGAGTATACATTAGTTTTCCAGTTTTCTGGATTGTGGTCCTTGGTGAGATAAAGCAACTTTAAGTGCATTCCTACATTGAATATGTTTTGATGGGCCACTGAAATCATGAAGACACAGCAATTGTGGCTACCTTCACAATGCCTGTGCGCGCACACACACACACACACACACACACACACACACCCCTGATATGAAAGCTAGAAATGACCTAGGTGGGAAGAAAGGGAGCAACAGGAATAGGAAGGGGGTAAGAGAGGCTAATGGAGCTAAAATGGTCAGAACGTACTATACACATGTATGAAAGTGTCAAAAATAAGAAATGAAAAAATGCATAAGTTGTGGCACAAAAATGCCAGAAACATGGACAAATGAGGTAATACAATCCTCCAAAAGATCGGAACACCTCACTCACTGAATGCAAATGTTGCGAAACATAAAACGCCAGGTGAACACTTCAAACGTCTGCCAGCAGAAGGAATCAAAAGCCCTCCAAGAGGATACGCACAAGCAGATGAACTCGGGAGGAGAGCCGGCAACACAGAAGACAGGGTCAGCAACATGGGTAAAGTCTCAGCCCTGTGGGTGAAAATGTCAGCAACGCAGACAAAAGGTTCAACGTGGAAATCCAGATTTAGAAAACACGCAGAAGTGTAGAGGATAAAAAGCTCATTGAACTAAATTAAAAAAACTCGGTGGAAAACACAATCAACAGACTCGGCTGAGAAGAAGAAACTGTAAGGAATGGAGGGAAGACAGGGTTAGTGAAACACTACATTCAGACATCAATAAGGAACAATAAACAAACAAACGAACAAACAAACAAACCACAGTACCCAAGCTCGAAGGAGAGATCAGAAGACTGATCTGAAAATCTATGGGATAAAAAAGGTCACTGAGTTTTAAATTTAAGGCAATTCAGAATATAGTCGAAATTATAGCAGGAAAAAAATCTCCACTAGAGAAAGAACCAGACACCTGTCTTAGCCACTGTTTAAAGAGACACCAGGACCAATGCAACCCCTATAAAGTAAGGTCTTTAACTGGGGTTTGCTTACACGGCAGCAGGCAAGCGTGGTGCTGGAGAGGTAGCTGAGAGTTACATTCTGATCCATAGACCAAGAGGCTATGGGCTTGGCCTGGGCTTTTGAAACTTCCAAGCCCATTCCCAGTGACACACTTCCAACAAGGCTACAAGTCCCAATGCTTTTAATCCATAAGTAGAGCCACTCCCTGGCGACTAAGCATCCAAACGTATGAGCCTGCGGGGGCCATTCTTATGCAAACTGCCACAACACCCAGACACAAAGGCATTTAGACCCTAAAACAGATATAAAAATAGTCTCTCTGTGACATCCTATAATTAAAATATCAAAAATACAAAGGTAGGTGTGTGTGTGTGTGTGTGTGTGTGTGTGTGTGTATAAAAGAAAAATAACAATTCATCTACAAAGGAAAATACATCAAAATAACATGTCTGTCTTGGCAAGTCTTTATGTCAACTTGGCAGAAGCTAGAGACGCTGGAAAAGAGAGAACCTCAGTCAAGAAAATGCCTCCACAAGATCAGGCTGTAGCCGAGCCTTTGGGCATTTTCTTAATTAGTGCTTGATGTGAGAGAGCCCAGCCCATTGTGAGTATGGCCACCCCTGAGCTGGTGGTCCTGGGTTCTATAAGAAGGCAGGCTGAGCAAACGGTGGGGAGCAAGCCAGTAAGCAGCACCCCTCCATGGCCTCTGCCTCAGCTCCTGCCTCCAGGTTCCTGCCCTGCTTGAGCCATGACTACCTTCAATGATGAACTATGATATGGAAATGCAAGTGCATAAACTCTTCCCTCAAGTTGCTTCGGATTATGGTGTTTCATCACAGTGACAGCCTAATTAAGCCTTCATCTGGATGGGGCCCCGATTCCTTAATGATCCTCTACTGGGTACTGCCTCTTAAAAGTTCTACCATCCCCATGCTGCTACACTTATCTTCCAGTTTCTGAACCTCTGGGGCCCATAGTCACCTCATGTGCAAACCAGTCATACTTCTGGTCCAAGCTCTACATTAAATGCTGGAAAGAAGCGATCAACTCTACTAAATTTATCACCTATTTCTACACAGCAAACGACCCGAAACTCAATGACTGAAAAAGCTTCTCAGTTTCCAGGGTCAGGAATCTAGGATGATCTGGATGCTTCTGGTGTAGGGGCTCCGTCTTGGGGGGGGGGGAGGAACTGCTTTCAGGTTCATCGATAGCTGGGAGGATTGGCAGAACTCCCAGAGTATTGCTCATGACTGTGATTCATCACAGAGAAACATAAAAGCAAGATCAGCATCTCTACTCTTTGCTGGACAGAGAAGCAAGCACAGGCTTCCTACAGTCTCCTCCACATAGCCTGGTCCAGTGAGTGAGGATGATATATCGCTTCTTCCAGTGTCCCATTGTGACAAAACTAGGAGTATTCACTACAGACCCCAGCCTGATGGGGAAACTCGGGACTATTGTTGTTCATCTTTTGTCTCGAGTTTGGCCTACCTCAGCCTCTCAGGTAGAGAGTATCAGGTGTTTAGCATACTTACTGTTCTAGCACACTGAATGCTCAAACACACTCCAGTCCCTTTGGGATAATGAGTAACTTCTCCACTAAACCCAAACTTCCACTTGCCAACGAAGAGCCAGTGCCCAAGCAGGCATTGCTAAGGGCTGAGTTCTGTCCTCCAATGGCAGCTCTTTCCCACAGTGTCACACGGGGTCGCAGTCAAGCAGTAGGTCCCCCCCCCTGTCTTCTGCAGCCTTGACTGGGACTGGAGGGTACCAGTGAAGAGAGCTCACTTGGATGGCTACTGGCTGCAAGTTCCTCACCATATGGGCTGAATGTCCTTAACAGATGACAGCTGGCTTTCCCTCCAGTGAGTGATCCAAAGCTGTAAGAGCGTACCCAAAATGGAAGCCGAAGTCTTTAATGAACTAATCTTGGAGTGACACACCATCACTGCCACCATATGTTCCTGCACACAGACCAACCCTAGTAGAGTAGAAGAGATATTAACCACCTGAGGTCCAGGAGTCTGGAATCACGGGGACTTCAGAGGCTTCCCTCTTATTCCAACTCACCCTTCCGATGGGAATACACACAAGCCCCCCCCCCCATGTTCCCTCAACGCTTCATCCCATATCAGCTCAAGTCCAGACCCTATGTTCTAGTTTGGGTCTCAATACAGACTATTCTTCGGCTGTAGTCCTTGGCTTCTCAATGGTGTTCCCTTGACTTTAAGGCATTCACAACTGAAGAGCCAAGCTGTCTGTGTTTCCCCTGCCCCTAACAATGGTGGGACAAACAAAGGAGAGGCTCTGGTAACACACACAGAGCAGAATGTGGGATGAACGTAAGAGAGCAACTGTGGTAGGGAGCCGAGCAAACAGGGAGGTCCGTGATCAGGTCTAAGAAGAGTTCTCCATGACTCTCAGCCCCACCCACTGGCTCTTGGGCTTGCTGATTCCACCATCCTCCCTGGAGGGCAGCACACTACCAGAGTCACCTTCCTACTTGCCGATGTTCAGATGTCCAAAGGACTTTTGGTCTTTCTTGTTCCTGTTGAAGTCCGTGTATTTCCAGCTCACATTGCTTCCTCAAGTCTGTCTACACACTGCACGTCTTCTACAAGTCCTTTCAGTCGGTTGTACAAAGGGGGTATCCGCATGTCTCTTTGGAGTTGGCCTTTCTTCTATGTGGCTTTCTGCTGAACTCTGGTGGTCTTGTACTTCCAGGAAGCCCTCTGTCAGTCTGAGGAGCTGTAGGGCATACCTCTCTCACCTTAGAGGGTCTTTGTCTACAAAAAAGCACTTGCACACACATCTTTGATGTCTAAGATCTTAAGATTTTACTGCCATGCTCTCTTTTTTTTTTTTTTTTGGAGTTTGTTTTACTAAATGGGATCTCCCTGACTGCTGTCTTCACTCAGAAGCCATTTTTTGGTTATAAATCAGGTGCCATAGGGTGAGACCAGGCACCTTCAAGATGAGCAAAGGCACAGCTCCTATTTTATTTTATTTATTTATTTACTTATTTATTTATTTGCTTGCTTACTTACTTATTGATTGGTTGGTTTTTATTTTTACTATAAGACAGAGTCAAGGTGTGTGGCTGAGACTGGTTTTGGACTCCCGAGCATCCTGCCACAGTCTCCCTCTGTTGATATCACAGGCAGGCACGTGGCACCTGGCTCATCCTTAATTGTTCTGCCTTTGGCTACTGTCTTCTTGAAATTGTACTCCAAGCACCAGGAAGGAGAACAAAGAAAAAAATCAGAGTGCACTTTTTAACAGGAGCTGTTTCCCTGGTTCTATCACCCTGTCCAGCGGCCCTGTTTCCACAAGACAGTGGGGGACCGTGTTGCCAATTATTTTTTTTTTGTCAGTACATATAAGTCTCCTGTTTCCAGTTTCCTTTAAGCTTTCACTGGCAGTTGCCTCAAAATCTAAACTTCAAAGTGCTGAGTTCAAAGCTCCTACCTAGCGCCCTGGTCGGTCCTCACCCTCTCCCACTGCTGAGTACTTGGTTGAAAGCTAGTTTTAGATTTTTGTTACATTGCACCTTGTTTCTAGTACAAAAGCGTATATCCATTGTATGCTAACATGGAAGCAATAACCCACAAAACTCAGAACTTGCACAGTGAGCTTGCATTTACTGCCTCACAGAGTTTGAGGATCTCAAGTTGGGTGACTGGAGGCTGTGATCAAGCTCCTGGCAGATCCTATACTGTTTGGACCTCACAAAGGGGAGGTCTGTGACCAGACTCAGTCACATGGCTCCTGGCCACCTTCTGTCTTCTTTTAATCAGCACATGGCCCTCTCTCAGTATTTCTCCTAATTGTCTGCCCAAGTGGCAGTTGGCTTTCCACAGGGCAAATGAGCCAAAAAAGAGTGTTCAAAATGAAATCCTCCATGCTTAATAATCACATCTTGGAAATGATGCCCAGCCATTCCTGGAACCTTCTACTTATGAAAGGCCTGAGAGCAAGGAGGTGAGGAGGGAAGGGACTAGCACATTTCCTGTGTGGAGGTCTAACAGCAGATACCGGGCACTTCTTATAAAAATGTCTTTAGTACTGTGATAAATGGGTGGAGTGATCAGCTCTAGCCTAGCCTGGAAAAGTCCAGAAGGACACCAGAAGAGTGTCCTTCATTTAGGACCCAAGAACTGCTGAGGGTTCTCACACACACAGCAGAGCCTCTACCTCTGGGAGCACTACCACGGGAGCACTACCACTCCTCTCTAGGTGTACATACCCTACCTGCCTGGCAATTTTTACAAGCTCAGCACTCTTCTCAGGGGCAAACATGGAATGATTTAATGCAATAATCAATATTTTGAGAGGACACATTACCATTTAATAGACAGATCAAAACCATAATGGCAAATGAGGGATGCTATGCCCAGAAATGTCCTTTCTAAAGGTGGAACTTCACTTAAGGGGAAAAAAAGCAAAAGCATAAAACAATGAAGGCCCAGAAAATGCACAGCTGGGTACCAAACGCAAGGGGTGACTGACCGCCCAACTCAGTAAAACACTTCAGCTGGGGGCTATTTAAACAAGATGGCAGGAAGAAAGACATGCTAGCACAAGGGCCCTGCTCATTAACCAGATGCAAAGCTAGAAGGAACAAGGGTCAGTCAAGAACACCAGTACGTTAAAAGCCATTCCCATCCCTCGAGTAAGAGTAATGCCACGGCATTATAAAAATCTGTGCAATATAAATAAATGTGTATAAGGAAAAATGCCAGTATCCCATGGCTCCACATTCCCCAAATAAACACTGCTTAGACACACGGACCTCCCTCTGAGGCTGATCCATGGACGGTGGGTGAAGGTGGGACGTGGATATGGGCATAACTTTAGAAATGGGTCCATTTCATGAACAGAGATTAAAATATAAAATTAGATCAATACAGGTAGGTTGTTTTAGGGTCTCTATTCCATAAAAAAAAATTTGAGTTGGAAATAAAGTTTATCTGAAATTCTTTTATTCGGAGAAAAATATGTCTCCCACTATTGCCATATTCTGTCTTTCTGAGAGTCACTTTTTTTTTTTTTAAAGCAAATACGTTTTTGACTGTCCCTGACTTAAAAGAACACAGGTAGGAGCAGGAGCTTATTCAGCAAGGGTGGGCCCTGCCGCCCTTTTCCTCCAGCAGCAGCAGGGCTCGGCAGCAGCACCCTGTGAACTCGCCTTCTCACTCCGGCCCACTATTTCCTCAGGCTAAACTTGTAGGATTAGATTTACTATGTCAAAGACATTTACTTTCCTCAGAGCTAAGGGTATGTAGCTCAGTGGTAGAGCACTTGACTCCCTTGAGCAAGGCCCTGGGTTTGATCCCTGATGCTGAAAAAGACATTTATGTTAAAGGAATTCTTGAGCACACTGTCTGGCATTCTACCACGAATGTCATACCAAGGTACACTCGCCCCAAGAGAATAAAGATGCTGCCTCCACCCCCCAGCAGCACCTCTCACTGGCCTCACCTCTGCTGAGTCTTAGTTCTTACCCCTTCCACACCTGTCATTGCAATAGATTTTCAATATTTAAAGATGCATTCTTCATTATGGATTATGCATCTTGGTTCCATGCAGATTTTCAGAGGTGCTCACTGCTTCCATGTTGATTTGTGTAAGTGCTCCATGTTGATTTGTGTAAGTGCTCCATGTTGATTTGTATAAGTGCTCCATGCTGATTTGTGTAAGTGCTCCATGCTGATTTGTGTAAGTGCTCCACTGACCCACCTCTCAAATCCATTCAGATTCCCAGTGACAAAGACTTAGCAAAACATGTATTAGAACTGACAAAGTTTGTAAATTGTTGAGACAGGTCCAAATGTTCCTGAATCTCAAGTCAGACATTTCCTGTATTCTGAGGAATGCCTGCCTCTAACTGGGGAAGGAGTACAACTCCTGTGCACTGACTGTTCAGACACTAAAGTAAAAATGCTGATTCTGCTATATCACAGACTTCTCACTGAAGAAGTTTTCCCAAACTGAGTTACCTGTCAGAGCCTCAGGCATAGGAAGTTTGTCTTATTTTATTGTTGCTGTTATTTTTCTTGGGGAAACTCCTACCATGTGTGGGTTGAAGGAAAAGAGAAGGTCTCACTATGTAGCTCATGCTGGTCTCTAAACTCACTATTGAGCCCAGGCTAGCCTACAACTTGCAATGTTCCTGCTTTGGCTAAATGCTTGGGTTACAGGTATCTACCACTATGTCCTGCTGGGCTTGGTTTGGTTTGGTTGGTTGGTTGGTTGGTTGGTTGGTTGGTTGGTTGGTTGGTTGGTTCGTTGGTTGGTTGGTTGGTTGGTTCGTTGGTTGGTTGGATTTTGAGACTGCAAACATGATTCCAACAGGCAGAAGAGCTTAAGGACACACCAAATGTATTTAAATCCCCAGCTCTGAACCCTGCTGACTCAGCCCACTACTGTCAATGTTCTCTGGCCCTCTGATTGAAAATTACCTAAGCCAAGCATCCTCCCTGGGGATGGCCTGCTCCATCCAGCAACTGGATGATACAGAAACAGACAGATACACCTCTATTGTACCGTACTTCAGACCACTCTCTTCTGTTAGAATACTGTGGGCTGTGTAATTTATAAACAGTAGAAGGTAATGTCGCTCTCAGTTCTGAAGGCCAGAAAGGCCAAAACCACAGTGCCTGCTCCTGCTAAGAGCCTGCATGCTGTACTGAACAGGGTAGAAGGGCATACAAGTGTGTCAGTCAGAGAGAAGGGGTGGGACTCGAGCCGTGCTTGTACCAGGAATTTATTCCCACCAGAAGTAGCCCTCACTCTGAAGTCAATGGCATTTGCTCATCGATACCATTAAGGTGCCTCAATTTAAACCCATCACATTGACATTAAGTTTTAGCATGAATCTTGGAGGGGACATTCGAACCATGACCTCCCAACTCAAGAATCCAGTTCCACGGAGAAGAAGAGGCTTTATGACTGGCACATCTGCTCCTTACAGCTAGTCTTCCACCCTATTCCTGCAGCATCGTGATTAAGATCCCAGTGATATCCTGCAGGCAGATTCTTCAGAGAATCCTATGTGTATGACATATGACTCAAGCAATGGCTTGAGTGTGCAGTGTGCCCCACCTCCATATGCTCCTGAATTTGACTGCTTGGTCCCTGGTTTCTATGGAGCCTTTAGGAGCAGCCTTACTGGAGGAGGTAGGTCACTGGGGGTGGGCTGTGTGTGGATGAAATGTGACCAGCCAGCTTCCCACTCTTGCTAACCACATCCATGCTGCCCTGCCATTTGGGGCTCTAACTCCCCGTCACTGTAACTGTAAGCCAAAACAAACTTGTTCTACACCTCACTCTTGCTCACGGCACTTTATCACAGCAACAAAAACATGACTAAGATGTGTGATGTGTGGGCTTCCCCTAAAAGAGCAAACTTCTAAAGCAAGAGTAGGTGAAGGAAAATGTCCATTAGGTGTGGTAGACCAGCACTCAAAAGGCTGAGGCAGGAGAATCATTGTGAGTTGGAAAAGAAATGGAAGGGAAGGAAAAGACGAAAAGTAAAGGAAAATAAAAAACATTTCCTCAAAGGTTTAACATAATTGGAAAATAACAGTCAAAGACTATTCCAGGTCTCACAGCAGAGTTATTAGTAATGGGTACGGAGCTTCCTTTTGTGGTGATGAAGAGTTTTGAAAATAGTGGTGATGGTTGAAAAAAAAATTGGTTTCATTGTCAAACCCAAGACTTATGATGAACTTGATTGATTACCAATGTGATGGTCCCCGGTTGTAGAATCTTAAAGGCAATAATGGACTAATACCACATTTCAGGGAGTCCCACAGGCAGATGTGTGGCTTGGGTTCCACACCCTCTGGCTGGCTTGCTGGCATGCCCCTCTACCATGTTCAGTGTGTCAGGAAGGCCTTGCCTGATGCTGGCACTGTGGTCTTTGTCTTGCTGGCTTTCAGAACTATGAGCAAAACCAATTTTTGTTTATAAATTACTTACCCATGGTATTCTAATAAGGGAAAATGAACTAAATTAATTAATGTCCATAATTAATGCCAAGTATACCATATGCTAAATATGTTTAATGGCCCTCTGGCTGCCGCCCTGTGTCCCACATGTGTGCTTGACTTCAGCTGGTCTGAAAGAGACACCCTTAGTGTGAACCCTAGTTTCATGCTTGGCCCCATTTCTTCTCTAGCAAGATGAAAGAAACTATCATGAACTAGGACAATCTCACCAAATCGCAGGCATGCATGTACATGGTGGGAAAGGAACTGTTCATAGAAAGATGGAGGTGGTTCATGGACCAGCCACAGCAGACGATAAACCCTCCGGTTCTCCTTTTAAAAGTCAGGGGGTGACAATATCTCTGGTCCTGAACGGGGGTGTGTTTACAAAGCAAGGAACCATGCTTCATGTTAACAGCTCTAAAGTCAGGCATCAGCAGCTGACACAGGCCACAGCAGCTGACAGGAATGTCTCCCAGAATCCCAACCCAGCCAGGCGCAGACAGTCTGACTACAGGAAGAATGCCTAGGGCCCTGTCTAAGCACTCACTGGGTGGAAAAGCACCACTTGCCACTGGAGAGAAGGATGATGATGAGGGTGGTGGTGATGGTGACGACGATGATGACCACGATGACAACATTCTAGATCTTGTGGAGAATATTGATAAGGCTTCAAAGAAAGAGGCACTGGGTCAAGGCAACTTTCGAAAGAGATGAAACTTGCAGAAGTTACTGGGTCTGCTATTTTATATCGTGTTGGCTTCCAAAAATGCTTTTGTGTATGGATCTGATAAAATCTAGATCTCTAAGATTTATGCCCAGCCCCGCCCCCCCCCACCCCAATACTACAGCTCTTTGTAATTGTTGCTTACATTCAATTCTTTTCTTTGTGACAATGAAGCTGAGAAAGCCTGGGAATAAGGTCTGAGGAAAGGTTAATAAACTCCTCTGCCTAGTAAAAGAAAATGATTATATCAAAGACATTATTGTAATACACCAAAAATGTTGAATTGCACCCTTTGCCCGGGTGAGTTGTATTCTAGTGAATTATGTCTCAATAACACTGCTTTTAAAATCCCCTCACTGCAGTAAAAAGATGGTGGTTAAAGCGCAGCGTGGGCAGCGTTGAGCCACAGAATGATGATATTTAGTTCCTCTTTCAGGGGTTCCCCTTCACGCACTTTCTCATTGCGCAAAACATAGGACTAAGAGCGCTTATCGACTGGCACTCCGTGTGTCCCCACTCAGCAGGAAGTCAGGGGTGACGTACTGAGTGGTACTGGGAAACAGATAAGCCATTTCTTGGGCCAGCTTCCCGGGGTTAGGAATATTTAAAAACTATTTGAGGGCTGAGCTCTTGGCAGAGTCACTAAGTTCTGTTCTGCAGCAGGACAAGCGTTCGATCTCACTGAAGTGCGGGCTGGCTCGCACAGGAAGCACGGTGAAGCAGATAGCAGGCCGATCTCTAAACCACGGCGAACAAGCTTAGGTCTAAAACTAAACGTCGACCTCCTTCAGTGGCCACCAAGGAATAAGTGTATATGGAACCCCGCCGACAACAAAAATCTTCACATGTTTGGCGCCTTAGGTAAAGAGGCACAGAATTTGCAGATGGTCTGAGCCTATCATCCCACAGACGTTGTATCACCTCTAGACGACCTAATACAATACAAAGCAACATTGACTGTATTACTATACTGTTTAGAGAATGGTAGCAAGGCCTGGGCCTGTTCAATACAGATGTGTGATTTCTATAATCTTTTCCATCTGAGGCTGGGTGAATAAATAGCTGTAAGACCTGTGGGCATATGGACCTGGCATTTGTACCGAAGTCAACAATGTCTACATAATGCGCAAAATTCAGAGCAATGGGCCTCAAGCGGGGCTGGCTGTCAGGGGCTTCCCCCTCTGTCCCTGGAAGCCTGGGAGTCCCCACTCCTGGAAAATCTGGCAAGCTTCTCTCTTAAACACATACCTTCGCCTAATAAAAGACCTCTTTGCTAAAGGCCAAACCTCTGCTCAGGGCAGCTGTCATTTGAAATCTGTGGTTTCTGCTCCTGGGCCCTGGACAATCAATGTCCTTCCAGAGTCCAAGATGATCCTGTACCATTGCTTGGACACTGAAGTGCTTAAGAAGGAGAGCAAACACTGAAGTCAAAATGCCAGCCAAAGGCATGGGGGGGGGAACTAATTAGAAGCTAAAAACTATGACCTTTGCACCATCAGTTCCAAGTTATATGGGCTAATTTACAAACCACTCCGCTCCTTCACCTACAATACAGATTTAATGACGGTACTTGTTTGGGCCGCATAGCTCATGGATTTCTGTAAGGTCAAATGAGATTAATGTGTCTCTAAATACTTCAGCACTAAATTTGTGACAAATTCAAGAGCAATGTGACATTTTCAGTCTCTGAAGTGGTCCAGAGAGAGTTGGTTTAGGCTCGGTGGATAGGTAGAACTGGTCCTATGGTGGAGGACAGGAAGAAGTCCACCAGGGGACAATATTAATTCAAGCGACTGCTTCTTGGGTCCACCATCCGTTTAAGACCAAACAATGATGTCGTGGACTCCACAAGTTGAGGTGTGGAAGAAGGAAGAACCTGGCTTTTGCTTTAATTGGTGAAACCATCTCCAGTTGAAATTCTATAATTGGCTTTATTGGTTTTGCTGTTGTCTGTGTGATGTGTGTATTTGATTCTGTTTTTATTTAATACCTTTGAAAGCACTGGTATAAAATATTCAGGGGAGTTTGGGAGAGTTTGGTTGGGATGTTTTGCTTAAATAAGGCCCAGGAGATAATATTTCCATAGCACTGTACAGCAAGCCCCTAATGAATCTTGAAAGGTTTCTGTGAGGTTAGACTGGTGATCGCCACAATGATCTGGTCTCCCACAAATGGGTCACCTCGACAGTTTCCGGATCCGGCACTAACCGTTTTCTCCACTGAATGAGAACTCACTGAGGACTCCAGCATGTCCTACATTTAGCAGGGCCATGGCCATGGAAAGCTTTTGCTTGACAATTTCACAGTGCTGCCTGTGTGCTGCAGGGACCACAGGCAGGGCCAAAGGCAGAGTCAAGTCAAATGCAAATGACTGTCCCACCCCACCCCACCCCACCCCACGGAAATGGATCTAAGAATCCACTCAGTGCTTTTATGTGGAGATGAAAGCTTTGGGGAGAAAGCAGATGAGAGTCTCAGTCCAGGACACCCATGGGATTGCCAAACCAGAAAATGAGTCACAGACAGCAAAGACAAGCTTCAACTGTCCCTCTTCTCTCTTTCCTCAATATTGACTGCACAGGAACCCACACTTGAAACAACTCTTGGGTATCACCCACAGTAATAATTATGTGATCAACAAGGCTAGTTGCCTTTTGTGAAAGCATCTGGCCTCTGTGGTGGAGGGGGCAGCATGGGGGTGGGGGTACGGTGTCAAAGAATCAATCAAGGAACAAAAGTACTTTTTTAATTACATCTTCACTGAATATATACAAATGTTTCCTTTCCGTGGTGTTTACATTGTTCTGGGTGTTATAAAATATCTGAATGCAGGGGATATTCCAGGATTATTTGCAATGCTCTGCCATTTCATGTAAAAGACTAGTGTACCCATGGGAGTCTTCTTCAAGGGTGGTCCCTGTTCTGGCCCCCTGTGTGTAGCCTGAGCTCTGACGACCCTCCCTTTACTTGGACACATCTCCTCCCTCGGTTCCTCCAATGCAGTACCCCAGCCCAGTACTCCTCCCACCTCCATTTTCAATTCCTCTCTTGTCTCTTTCCTGGACTTGATAGCACAAGCCCCTTGGGTCCTCTTTAGAGCATCTTACACGAGCCATATTCCCTTGGTGGACCTGAGCTCAGGAGGCTTTCCGGCCGTTCTTCTACCAACGCCTACAAGTTTCCAGGTCCTGAGAATGGATGAGGAATTGGTCTCACACGCTGTTTTCTTTAGATTGTCCATCATGCAAAAACTCTGCAGTAATTTCCCAAGTGAATTCTTGACGGCTGCATGGTCTCCCGCAAAACATCCTGTACAACCAAATCAGACAGTTCCTCTTGAAGGAATGCGTGGGCTTGCGATCCCCCCTCAAATAGGCTCGGAGCTTCTCCCAATTTAGAGTCCAGATCTTAATCCTTAGTATCTTACCTTCTTCATAATCCATCCTTATCTCAGCTGACACCCAAGGTCACTATGTTCAGCTGAGCTTAGAGTCCTGGATGTTCTAAGCTCCTGCCTCGAGTTTCTCTCTTCACCTGAAAGGCTCTTTTGCTGCCTCCTGACCCCTCTCCATCTGCTAAAATTACCTCTTTCTTCAACAGTTAGCTCAAACTACCTCCACAAGGAAACTTTCTCTGATTCTTATAAAATTAATAAATAGATAATGATAATGCCAGCACGGGGGGCGGGGGGGCTAATATAGGGATGTTCAGCAGTTTACGGGGCTTGCTGCTCTTCTAGAGAACCCCAGTTCAGTTCCCAGCACTCTAGTTGGGTATATTCACAACCACCTGTCAGTCCTGCTTCTGAGGATCTGATGTTTTCTTTTGACTTTCATAGGCACCTGCACACATGCGTATACTCGCATATGCATATATAAATAAAAATTAAAAATACAGGCCTGTCCTCTTACTTGGTGGGCACTGTGATTCACATCTATAACCCCAGCACTTGGGAATCTCAGGTAAGAGAATTGACACAAGTTTGAGGCCAGCCTGAAATACAGAGTAAGGTCTTGCCAAAAGAAAAAAAAAAAAAAGCATGAAACAAGCAAATAAAAGGCCTGTGCTCAAAAGCAACTTGCACGTACTTGGAGCTTTTGCCATAGTCTGTGACCACGAGGCACTTCTCTTAACTCCTCTTTTACATCACTCTGGAATAAGAGAAGTCAAGTTGCATGGTTTGCTGGAAAGGATATGAGCTTTGAGACCAACGTGATCAGGCTCTGTTTTTACTGCGTGGACCAAATAACCAAACCTCCTGGTTTTGATTCCCTCATATGCAAAAGGATCCTATGGAAATGCTTTCCAATGGACTACTCACTTCAGCAAACTATGGTCCACAAGCCAAATGAGGCCCGCCATCCAACTTTATAAATAAAGCTTTATTGAAAGCCCACTGTGCTCTTAGTTTAGGAACTGCTCCCACCCCCACCCCCCCCCATGGTTCTTTCTACGTTCTTTCTACGTTTTATGCTCTCTTGGATCCCCTTCTTCTGCAGCCCCCACCTTCCTCCTGATCAGCTACTCAGCCTTCAGCTCTTAGCTTAGATCTCGTCCTTACTCATCAATACAAACAGGAGAACCTGAGTTTGAGTCTCAGAACCTACATTTAAAAAGCCAGGTATGGTAGCACATACTTCTAATTAATCCCAGCACCGGGGATGCAGAGACAGGTGTATCCCAGGGGCCCTTTGGCCAGCCAGCCTACTCTACGTGGCTGAGTTCCAGGCAGTGCTGCCTTTAAAATAAAGTGGATAGTGCCTAAGGAACAAGACTCAAGGTTGACCTCTGGCCTCCATACATACATATGTGCTCATGCATACACACACACACACACACACACACACACACACACACACGCACAATTTAAAGATAGTCACAATCCTTATTACAAATCTCAGTGTAACAAGGACATCGCATCAATAAAATCCAAATATGATAGTAACCCACAGGCCCAAACGCAAGCTGAGCGAGGGTCCCACTCCCAGAATCCCATAGACAATGCTTGCAGCCCACCAACTCCGTTGTACTGTTGGCCACAGGGCTCTTTGTCACTCTCCCAGTGACAAAGCTGCCCACTCCCTGAAGGCAGGCCAGTGTCTTACCTCACCTTTTATTTATTGCTGAGGCCTCGGGATGGATCTGGCACACAGATGTGCTTAATAAATCCCCATGGAAAATGAAAATCTGTCAGCAAATATGAGCCGAACGAGTCAGCACTGCTCAGGGGTGACCTTGAAGGGGAATCAGCTGGGGGAAAATGGTTCCTGGGGACTGGGCCCTTGACATTTTCCTGCCTGGTTCTCTACCCAGCACCCCAGATCACAGGTAACATGCCCTTAGTGGGTCCCTCCTTGCTTCTGGGATTTCGTGGTTAGCAGCTTTTCCCAGCCCCAATTCTTGCCTGCAGCATACATGCCTGTGTGTACAGTACAGCTAATTAGAGAGACCCCTGGTGACTCAGAAGGCCCCAGGAGGCCAGTCACCAAGTTGAGTCCTTGGTCACTGGAACCTAAACAACAGGGAAAGCAGGTAGCATAGGGGACTTTTCAGCCAGGGGAGGCCCAGGAGCTTAGCCAAGTTTCTTCCCAGGAGCTTTCGGGCAAATTCCCCACTAGGCCAACCCTGCATCTCTGTGTGTAAACTAGTGCTTCATATCTTAATGTGTGCGATGCTCTAAGGTGGGGGGGGTGGGAGGAGCGGGGGGAAAACAGAGCAGTTAAGTAGACAGGCTGTTATAAAATATATACAGCATTCTGAATAAATGGTGACAAGGTTTTCCTGCACACGGAACTAGACAAGTGGACATTTATGGGGTGCCTGCTTAGCATCGGGATGTAATCTCCTGACATGCATGAAATCCTTTCACTCTCTCAGCATGCCTCCGAGGGGAGCACCGCCATTATCTCCATTTATAGGTTAGGAACCAGACACTGAGAGACTAAGGATCCTGCCTGTGGCTGGGCCCCAGCCAGTAAGTGTTGCTACTGCCCAGCCCCGCAAGCTATCTGATCTTAGCCCATGACAGGAAGCTCATCACCTTGATCCTCCAGAGGAAGGCCAGCATCCCCCTCTACCCTGCCAGAGTTCCAGCTTCTTTCATCTTCAAGCCTGAGCATATGACACCAAAGCGCGCCAAGGCCCCTTGCCTGTGTAGGGGCAGCCCTTCCTGGGGTCACTGCTGCCAGCTGCCGGAGCCTGGTGCCGGGTCCTCCTTGTTTTCCAAATCACGGCAGAGATCCAGGTGCTTTGCCTCTCACTGCTTTGTTTTTAGTTGTTGCTGAGAATAGATGGGATCATGGGGGAACATGGTAAGAACCAGGAAGGCTGTGTTTCGTGTGATGCGTCCAGTTTCTGGTGCTGAGATAGCGAGCAAGCGAGCGAGCGAGAGGCAGATGTCTGAGACTGGAGCAAAGGTTCCTGGGAAGGCACTTTGGGTGCCTCTGGTATCAGACATGCCCACCTCAGCCTCCAGGTCCACACAGGGTCATCTAAAACAGCCTTCATGGTGGAAGACCAATTGACCAGGCATATGTTAGTTTCCCTCGGGTACCATAGCAAAAGACCACACACTGAAAAGCTAAAACAAGTAAGTGGGGTGGGGCTGGGGGAGGGGGAGTCTGAGAGTAAGGTGCTGATGGGAGCATGCTTCCCTGAAGGAACAAGGGGGCTGCTCCAGTGCTCCAGGCCTCGGATCGAGCACAGCCCCGCTCTGTGGCAGCACTGTTCCGGCCTTCATGTGGAGGTTTCTCTGTACATACCTGAGCCCTTGTTTAGGACACCAATTATCACAAAGTGGAGGCACACCCAACCCCAGTGCCCTTCCCCTCCCCTCCCCCCGCAACCAATAACCTCCGCAACAATCATGTCCTCAAATGCGATCATCTTCTGAGATCCTGGAGTTCTGTCTGTCAGTATATGAATTTGGAGAGCCAGGGAACACTTTCAAACCTATAACAAGACTCAAAACAGTACCGGATGCAGAGTCAGGATTTTCAAGAATAGATAGAAGCATGTCATCATTTATTCTTAGACAACTGCTAGGTGAGAGAAACCAAGCAAAGTTGGACAGGGAATAAAGAGAAATTTAGAGCCCACCTTCAAGGGTTTTCCAAGGGGAGGGGGGAAGAAACTGTGTAAAGGCAATCCCACAGATAGGTAGGCTTCAAAGGTATGGACGCCAAACAAGTTATCAAAAATAAGAGTGAGATGGAATCTCAGGGTTGTTTTGATTTGCATTTCCCTGATGACTAATGATGTTGAACATCTTTTAAGGTGTTTCTCGGCCATCCGAATTTCTTCTGGTGAAAATTCTTTGTTTAGCATAGGGTTATTTGGTTCTTTGCGGTCTAACTTCTTGAGTTCTTTGTATATATTGGATATTAGCCCTCTGTCGGATGTGGGGTTGGTGAAGATCTTTTCCCACTTTGTTGGTTGCCTTTTTGTCCTTCTGACAGTGTCCTTTGCTTTGCAGAAACTTTGTAATTTTATGAGGTCCCATTTGTCGATTCTTGATCTTAGAGCATAAGCTATTGGTGTTCTGTTCAGGAACTTTTTCCCTGTGCCCAAGTCCTCCAGGGTCTTCCCAAGTTTCTTTTCTAACAGTTTCAGTGTGTCTGGTTTTATGTGGAGGTTCTTGATCCACTTGGAGTTGATCTTAGTGCAAAGAGATAAGAGTGGGTCAATTCGCATTCTTCTGCATGTTGACCTCCAGTTGAACCAGCACCATTTGTTGAAAAGGCTATCTTTATTCCACCGGATGGCTGTGGCTCCTTTATCAAAGATCAAGTGACCATAAGTCTGTGGGTTAATTTCTGGGTCTTCAATCCTATTCCATTGATCTACTTGCCTGTTGCTATACCAATACCATGCAGTTTTTAACACAATTGCTCTGTAGTACTGCTTAAGGTCAGGGATATTGATTCCCCCAGAAGTCCTTTTATTGTTGAGAATAGTTTTAGCTATCCTGGGTTTTTTGTTGCTCCAGATGAATTTGAGAATTGCTCTTTCTAGATCTATGAAGAATTGAGTTGGGATTTTGATGGGGATCGCATTGAATCTGTATATTGCTTTTGCCAAGATGGCCAATTTTACTATATTGATCCTGCCAATCCAGGAGCAAGAGATATTTTTCCATCTTCTGAGGTCTTCTTCGATTTCCTTCTTCAAGGACTTGAAGTTCCTGTTGTACAGATCTTTCGCTTGTTTGGTTAGAGTTACGCCAAGATACTTTATGTTGTTTGTGGCTATTGTGAAGGGTGTTATTTCCCTAATTTCTTTCTCAGCCTGCTTGTCCTTTGAGTACAAGAAGGCCACTGACTTGCTTGAGTTAATTTTATAACCTGCCACTTTGCTGAAGTTGTGTATCAGCTGTAGAAGTTCTCTGGTGGAGTTTTTTGGGTTGCTTAGGTAAACTATCATATCGTCTGCAAATAATGATAGTTTGACTTCTTCCTTTCCAATTTGTATCCCTTTGACTTCCTTATGTTGTCTAATTGCTCTCGCCAGAACTTCAAGTACTATATTGAAAAGATATGGAGAGAGAGGGCAGCCTTGTCTAGTCCCTGAGATTCCACCTCACACCAGTCAGAATGGCTAAGATTAAAAACTCAAGAGACAACAAGTGCTGGCGAGGATGTGGAGAAAGAGGAACACTCCTCCACTGTTGGTGGGATTGCAAAATGGTAAAACCACTCTGGAAATCAGTTTGGCGGTTCCTCAGAAAATTGGGCATGTCACTTCCAGAGGACCCTGGCATACCACTCCTGGGCATATACCCAGAGGATTCCCCTGCATACAATAAAGACACATGCTCCACTATGTTTATAGCAGCCTTGTTTATAATAGCCAGAAATTGGAAGGAGCCCAAATATCCCTCAAAGGAGGAATGGATACAGAAAATGTGGTATATTTATACAATGGAATACTACTCAGCAATTAAAAATAATGAATTCATGCAATTTGTAGGTAGACCTGGAAAATATCATCCTGAGTGAGTTAACCCAATCACAAAAGAATACACATGAAATGCAACCATTGATAAGTGGATATTAATGAGCCCAGAAGCCCTAAATACTCAAGACACAAATAGCAAGTCAAATGATTCCCAAGAAGAAGAAAGGAGAGGACCTTGGGCCTGTAAAGATTGCATCCAATTTAGTAAAGAAACCGAGGGGGGAGGGGGAATGATTGGGGAATTGGGGGGGAGAGGAACTATGGGAAGTATGGTGGGGGGGGGAACTGGGAAAGGGGAAAGCCTTTGGAATGTAAACATAGAATATAGAAAATAAAAATTAAAAAAAAAGGTTTAAAGACAGCGAAATAACAAAAAAAAGAAAAGAAAAAATAGTAAGTTTGAAAATAAATATGCTATTAACATTTAGGCGACTATTTAGGATCACAAATTTTCTTCCATCAAATCTATACCGCCAAAAACATGTAACACATCTGAATGAGGTACTGAGTACTAGATTTAATAAACTCAAACCGGAGAAAAAGCTATTGAAATATAAATGATGGCAGATTTATAATGAAGACTTCCTTAGGCATGCTGAATAGCCCATCTGTCACTAAGCATGTATGTAATCCACAGTTGTTATAGGCTCAGCGCAAAGGCAGGTATATTCATTACAGTCCATCTTTCCAAGTGCTATCTACTGAGAAGTCATGAGTTGTGAGTAACAAGCATCATGTATCTGGAATCAGTCTGTGGTCTATATAGTTCTTTGTTTATTAAAGCTTACCAGAATCTTGTAAAGTGGGAACGTTTATTACCTCCAGGTGTGAAGAAACTGAGTCATCAATGGCTAAGAGATCTGACAGAGAGCGGGTGGTTTGTGAGTAGCTGAGGTCATTCCAACCACACAAGAGACTACATTATCTCGACAGCATGCCATGTACAAGTTATAATAGCCAGAAGCTGGAAAGAACCCAGATGTCCCTCAACGGAGGAATGGATACAAAACATGTGGTATATATACACAATGGAGTACTATTCAGCCATTAGAAACAATGAATTCATGAAATTCTTAGAGAAATGGATGGAGCTGGAGAACATCATACTAAGTGAGGTAACCCAGTCTCAAAAGAATATCCATGGTATGCAGTCACTGATAAGTGGATATTTAGCCTAGAATCTTGAAACACCAAAGACACAATTCACGTACCAAAGGATGTCTGACAAGAAGAAAGGAGTGGACACTGGTGCTGGAAAGGATCAAAGCATCAGTGTAGGGGAATACCAGAACAGGGAAGTGGGAAGGGATGGAAGAGGGAGCAGAGGGAGGGAAAAGGGCATGTGGGACCTTTGGGGGGCGGGGAACCAGAAAAAGGGAAATGAATTGTAAATATAGAATATATCCAATAAAAAAAACAAAAAACAAAAACAAAAAAAAAAATAAGAGTGAGAGAAGGTGGGGACAGGGAAGGATATCTGCTTGTCTGTCAAAACCAGAAATGGAGTCTCAGTATCTGGCCACGGTATTGAAGTAGGCCCAGAATTCTGACCAGTGAGAGTGGGGGTGGGGCACGGCAACTGGCTCGTTCTAAATGCACAGAACAGGTAAGCAGCAGAGAGGAACAGCCCAAGCTGTCTTTGGGTTGAGTGGTTGCCCAGAGACCTGCATGGAGGTTGGTAGGGTCAGGTGAAAACACTTCAGTTCCACTCAGTTCAGTCTTAAAAGCCCTTAACTGGCAGAGTACAGAGTTTAGATTATAACAGACAATTAAGAATAATTTCAGAAAAACAAAAAAAAAAAAACCACTAAGGCTCACAACTTAACTCTGATACCCGACACTCACATGGTAGACAAAAAAAAAAAAAAAAAAAAAAAAAAAAAAAAAAAAACCACTTCTGATGGTGGGGGGGAACTGGGAAAGGGGAAAGCCTTTGGAATGTAAACATAGAATATAGAAAATAAAAATAAAAAAAAACACACTTCTGCAATTCATACTTCACACATGCAGACGGGCACACGCATGCCTCTGCACATACACACCAATAACAAATAAATGAAATGAAAATATGTTTTCACCTATGAGGCTGGAGAGATGGCTCAGTAGTTAAGAGCACTAGCTGCTCTTCAGAGAGTCTGGGTTCAATTCCCAGAACCCACAGGGCAGCTCACAATCCATATCTGACTCCAGTTCCAGGGGATCTGGCCTCCTCAGGCACCAGGCACACATGCAGTTCATAGATCCTCAGGTGGGCAAAACATCCATACACATAAAATAAAGTTATGTATAATATAAATATATGATATATACAAATTATATAGAGAGATATAGATAGACACCCATCATAGCATCTAAGAGGTCTTGTCCTGTCTTCAAGTCCAAGATCCAATGTATTGGGCAATGGCCTTCTGGGCTCTCGGAATCCCACCCCTGATCCTTACACTAGCATGTCTTTGGAAATCAAGGTCAGACTCACTGAAGCCCATTGAGCCTGCTGCTGCCTTACATCCTAGCGACTTGACCTCCAGCTTTGACGATCAAGATTGGCCCTGCTATGTGATGCCCCACGTTTGTGCTGTAACAAGCCTGTAAGAATCAGATAATAGACAGGGCCCAGCCTCACTGCCTGCAGCTAGAGAGCCCAGGTCAAGCCACTTCTTAGTGTATTAGCAGGTCCATATATAAAATGTGGGTGACAGGGAGATCCACAACACAAGAACACCAGGAAGATGAAATTCAATAACATTTTGGCTGGGACACAGTAGGCGATCAGTAGATAATACCTTAGTTTCACTCTCATAGTTAGAATAAAATTACAGGTTTGCCACCCATTAGTTCATCCAGACTCTTCAAAATATACTGAATAATGACTTTCATCTGAAAGCCAATCTCTAAAGAAATATTTTGTCGAGATGCGAGCTGCTCATGGCAGCAAAGATGTGTTGCCATGGTCACAGCAAGGCAGGCATTCCAATTAAAGAGCGTGAATTTCAGTGACTTACGAGAGACACAAAGGGACAAGCATCATAACAAAATTAAGTTTTCTTTTACAACTTGGGGGGTCTTTCTCTCTTTCTGTTTGTCTTTCTTTGACCCCAAGTGTTTAGCAAGTACTGTTGAAACCAAACACTTGGAGCTGGGGAGACAGCACAGTTGGTTGACTGCCTACCTAGCATGAAGCTCTGGGTTCGGTCCCTAGGGCCACGTGCTGTGGTAACACATGCCTATAATCCCAGATTAGGAAGTTCAAGGTCATCCTTGTCCACAGAGCAAGTTGAATCACTGCATAGCAAGGTCAAACAACCAACCACAAACTTTCGTATTTAATTTTGTGTAATTGTAGTAGCAGTTCTTCATTGGACAGGGGCAAGGGAGCCATTTTTATAATAAACACTGTGACATCATCTTACATACCATTATATGAAAGGTTCTATACAATCAGGGGAAAAGATAAAATGCCCCTCTTACGGGATGGGGGAGGGGGTATGAATGAGACTTTCATTCCAGTTGTAAAATTGAAAGATGCATACCATAAATGTTCAGCTGCATGTACAGTTTTAATGTGATTTTTCTAATGATGAAGTTTGTTTGCTATGAAATTAGCAAAGGTTGAAAAGAGGCATTAGAGGGGAGAGAGAAAAAGAAAGAGAAAGAGAGAGAGAGATTTGGCTCTGCCTCTCTCTGTCTGGCAAGATACAGCAAAGCCTTCGAATACACTTGTTATTCTAATTCTAGGAATTTATCCTAAGGAAAAAAAGACACCAAAAGCATAAGAATATAATGAGTTCTTATGGGCTTGGCTTCTAAAACAAAGTTAAATTTCGACTCACCAGCCAACTATCCTTAGGCAATTTCTACATCTTCAACTTAGACAGAGTAAAACCTACACATCAGCGTCCTGGGCAGGAATAAAAGAGAGGATAAAAAGAATCAATCAGGCAGTGTCCCAGGCACAGAGAGTGAGGCCTCACACACAAGTCAGCATGCTGCCTATCTCGGTTACAGTGATACACTGGTAAAGTAGATTATTTGGCCATTAAACATGACACCCTGCAGAAGCGAACTCCAGCTTGGCTCCTGGGCTAAGCTTGGCCAGTTGCCTGTTTTTATAAAGTTTTATTGGCATATAGGCACACCCACTAATTTGCATACCATCTGTGGCTGCTCTCCCAATCCTTTCACAAAGTCTAAAATAGCTACTATCTGGACCTTTACAGAAATGTTTCCAGTCTGTGATCTAGAATACTACTGAAAACCATGGAAATGCTTTTTAATCTATTAAGTGGCATTTCCAAACATTAAGTACAGTGTCTAGTTTGTGTAGAGTCATTGATGTCTGGAAGAAGACACTTCACTACTTATGGCATTCTGATAGCAATTATACATTTTATGACCTTCTCTGTATTTATCTATAATTACTGAATTTTCTGAAGTATTAATGATGGACTGTCTGGAATAAAAATGTTTTTGAGAAAGTGTCTAAGGAAGGAGGGAGGCTCTTGTACTGAGACCTGACACACAACACTCTAATGGAAGCAAGATGAAAGCTATCTTTCAATTGGCGAGAAAAGGACAGACTGTGTAATCTTAATTTTCCTTATCCTCTCTGCCTGTGGAAATAGATGGATAGATGGAAATAGAAGAAAGAGAACAAGCACGGGAATGGCAGATGTGGTGGGACAGGAGCCAACCTCAGTAATTCCCGCCACACAGAACTTTGCCAAGGTCAGAGGGGTCAAGCAAATTTTGAACCTCAGAATCATAACATGTAACCAGCATAGGGAAAAATCACTTAGCACAAAAAGAAAAGAGAAGAGAAGAGAAGAGAAGAGAAGAGAAGAGAAGAGAAGAGAAGAAAAGAAAAGAAAAGAAAAGAAAAGAAAAGAAAAGAAAAGAGAAGAGAAGAGAAGAGAAGAAAAGAATATCTCACTAGGTAAAGGTAACTAGATCAACAGTCTGTCAAGCATTTACCTACAGTCTACTTGGAACAAAGCACTTACAGAAGCCTGGTGTACGAAAACACAATGTATACACTCATTGACCACATAGCAATGATCTATTTGACAGACCATGTGGACAGCTGTGGTCGCAGATATGATGAAGCTGAAAACTTCTGCCCACAGATGGATATAACCGCTGTAAAGTTAGCACAAAGAAACAAACCTATTGCTTTGCCAGACGTATGAAAGCGACAAGCATGCAACTACGCCCGGTGCACGGTACATCACGAGGATGCGTGATGTTAGACTCAACAGTAAGAATGAGTGAGGTGATGTATCACTGCACTGCATCTTAGCACACTCCTAGTTAGAAAAGTCAGTGTCAAGCATGGTGGCACACACCCATAATCCAAGCACTTATAAGGCCAACATAGGGAGAATTCGGTGAGTCTGGGGCCAACTGGGCTACACACTTAACATTCACGCCTTGTGTAGTACACTCTATGATGTTCACATGAACAACAAAACCTCCTAACTATTCATGATGCACAGTATTGTACAGGAATGGGGATAATATAATATAAATAGGATAAAGATATTCCCATGGGTGGAGGGGCAAAGGGTGGCTCTTATCGGGAGGAATCAGGTGGTGTTTCATTTGGGTGCTGTGTAGATGCTGGTCCACCAGACCCTGAACCCCAGGTGTCTGCTCTCCCTGGACAGCAGTGGGTGGGAAGTGAGGAGGATCTGGGCACATGTCCCTCAGACAGCTCCAGGCATTTGGAGTTTGGGGTGGGTATCTAGTGATTTGTAGATCTTTGAATCATCACTCAGAGGAGATGGTATACAGAAGAGTGTGGGACCGAGGGCACCCTGGACAGGTTGAGGCACTACTTCAGAGATTGGGATAGAAGGAAGGCAGCATTGGCTAAACGTGCCTGAGAACAATCCTGTCCAGTACTGAAAGTGTGCTTAAAAGAAACTCAGTAAACAGGTTTGCAGTTGGCAGAGGTTGTGATTCACGGCATACTCCTGTGAACCACAGAACACAAACTTTCCTAGAAGACGGGTCCCAACAAGTTCTTGGCACATTCCACCCTTCCTCTGTGGGAGCCATGTGGCAAGGAGAGCCAGGAGTGGGAATCTTCTTTTTTGTTGTTTGTTTGTTTGTTTGGCTTTTGGGGGGGGCTGAGATTCAAACAAAAGATGTGTTGATATGAGAGAGCCAGGGTTCTGGAGTGCCCTGAGCTCTTTACGGCTGTAAAGGGATAGTCCCCAATAACTATGACAAGACATTGGTCTTGCAAGTTGCTAATGACTACCACCAAGGACCCACTTAACTGGCTTATGCCTTATGTGGAGTTCACTGAAAAGTGAATTTCAGTGGCATGGTTCTGTGGTAGGTGATTACCAAACCACAGAAACCTAGGTCAGGAAGTCTGACTGCGTTACTAAAAGCTGAATGACTCTCGCAAGTCTCTTCATCTTTCTGAGACTCAGCTGTTTCCCAGGCAGAACAAGATAACATCTCCTCTCTGTATTCCACAGCATTTTCATGGATACAGGACAGTTGTCCCTTGGTAACCAGAAGGGATTTTTTTTTTCTGGCCCCTTTCAAATATAAAAATCCTGGAGGCTCAAGTCTGTTATGTAAAATGGGATTATGTTTGCATATAACCTACACACATCCTACCATATACTTTAAATCATCTCTAGATTGCTTATAATATCCAATACAGTGTAAATGCCATATAAAAAAATCACTATTTTCCTGAATATTTTTGTTCTGAAGTTGGCTGGACCCATGGATAAGGAATGGGCAGGAGGGGAAGAAAGCTCTCTGAAAAATAGGAAGTGCCAGAAGGAACTATCTAACAGACCTCAGTATTGTCACCAGACAGTAGAACACAGAGACTAGAGCATCTTGTTTACAAAGTGGTGACACCCTGCTGTGTCTGAGAAAAAAAATGGAGGCTAGCTACCCCCCAGATGGCTATCTTCGTCCCTCCAGGTCTCAAGCTCACAGACTGCGATGAGAAGACAGACTGAGCCCCAGCATCAATTCTAACATGTGGAGCAGTCCAGGCACTCTTTATCCACCCTCAGTCCCTTTCCTCACACTCAAACCAACTTGTGACAGAGCTCTGAGCTGTGGGCAATCCCTGTGCCCGAAGTCCTGGCCCAGTGCCTGATACAGCGTGGATCCTGAGGAGAACCACTTGGACCACCTCTGAACAGAAGCAGCTGTCCAGCAGGTGGCATGTCTTCCTGGGATATTTCAGAACACACAGCCCAACACTTCCAATGACCCTCTATATTCTTTTTGTACTTAAAAGAAATAAAATCTCCACAATAATGCACAAGGATAAATAACATAACTTGGCAGGGACACAGCACTCCAAGAGGTTAATGCAGACATCATTTATACACATGAACATGGGACAGGCTCTAAATGCTCTTGCACACACCCTTCCCAGCTGACCATCTGTGAGTCTCTGGTGATGAGCTAGCATGGCGGGGCAGTGCTGGGGCTACCAACCTACCAAAGGATTGTCCCAAAAAGGACAATTACAGGTGTTTTCCCGCCCCTTCCAAAGCTCCTACCTCTATAAAAAGTCACTTAGTAAATATTTTAGGCTTTGTTGATTGCTCAGATCATGTCTGTTACAACCACTTCACTCTTGGGGGAGGGGAGCTCAAAAACCCATAGATAATTCACAAACAAATATTATGACTGGGTTTCAAAAAACCCTCAAAATATGAACACCGACACTTAAATTATTTTCACATAGCATAAAACATTGCTTCCGTTTTGATCCCCACAAAGCATTTCAAGGTGTAAACACCAATCTAAGCTTGAGTGATACAAAACCAGCTTGGGGACAGATTAATGACATGTGACAACAGCCCCAGTGTTTCTTCCACCACTGAGCCCTCCTCAGCAATGTGATGAAGTCTGAAATTAGCACCTCACTTAAGGATGGAGAGTATTTAGCATCCAAGTCTCATCACAGGTTTTCTTGGGTAGGTCTTTGAGGTGGCTCAACTACCCTGAGCCATGTTAACACTCAAGGTCCGACTCTCTTGAAAGCTTCAGTAAGTTTTGCACTCTCTGGTACTGCTTGCTTAACATGGACAGAACCCTGGTGTGGTTCCCTAGCACTGTGTTACTGAGTATGGTGTCACCTGCCTGTAATCCCAATGTTTGAGAGGTGGAAGCAGAGGAGGACCAGAATTTCAAGGTCCATCTTTGGCTACATATCTAGTTCAAAGCCAACCTAGATTACCAGAGACCCTATCTCAAAAAAATACATACATATATGCCTTGATGATACAGATTTTTAAAAACATAGAATAACTGGGGTCAAGTGGAGTTGTGAGGAAGTTATACTGGATAGAAATAAGTTAAGTGGGGTTTTCCTTTTTCGTTGTGACTACATCATCAACACGGATACACCTCCATGGTGCAGGCATATCTGTGCCTTGAGGAAAACCTACAATGGGCCCCAACTACAACTGAGGCCTTTAAGACCCCTCTTATCCTCCCTACCTGTGTCTGAAACATACTACTTCTCTGCCCTCCTATGGTTCCCAGCTAAAACAAATGGATAGAATGCACCGGTTTTGTCTGTTCCTCGTCCCCCACAACAACCATGGGAAGGACAGTCCTCCACTGTCAACATTCCCATTCACAGTTATAAAACAAGGAGGGAAATTTCCAAAACCATTTTCCTTGTCTTCTTCCCAGACAAAGAGAATGGTAAGGAGAATAAAGTTCCTCCAAAGATACCCATGTTCATTCGGGCTCTTGGATCCATATGCCCTCCGAGCTGTGAATGAATGTGTTACTACTCAATGGGGGCTTTGTAGGTGTGACTGAGTTAAGGACTTTGAAGTGGAGAGATTATGCTGGCTTAACTGGGTGGACTTCCTTGTGATAACGGAGGTTTTAGATGAGAAGCACAGAAACATGAGGGTGAGGGGGTCTGGTTGGATGGAGTGATAGAAGGGTGTGTGCTGGAGAAGCTCAGAAAAGAGAGTTCAGTTTTCCCTAGAGCCTCAAGAGAGTACCCAGCACCGCTAAATCCCTTCAGACCTCGGATGCCCAAGGACTTTTTTTTTTCCCTTTGTTTTAAGCCAATCCATTGGAGGTAATTTGCCACAGCATCCAGCAAAAGCTAAATCCGTGCTGTAGCTGCAGGGGAAAATGTTAGGGATGAAGAGGAAGTGTGGTTTCTTAAGTCAATCCCTGGATCTTATTACACCTAACCCTGAGGACAGGGCCCATCTCCTCCTCTGTCACCCAAGGTCCCTAAACTCTTAAGACTACTGATCCTGGAAAGGAGACAAGGCATAAGACGGAAAGTTGAGAGGGGAGTGGGCAGCCAGAGAATGCTGGAGTCACACACAGAGAGCCTTCCCCAAGAGGACTGCAAAGGACGAGATAGAAATGGAATGTGTCTTTATTTATAGCAAAGCCTGCCTCCCCTCTCAAGTATGTGACAGAAGAGCTGTTTTAAAGTTTTATTCTTCAAACTTGGCTGCAGAACTTGGCTGGGTCTCAGAGCTGCGCTTTTGTATTCAGCTTTCAAATATAAGAAGCTACCCCATGGTTAAATTGTAGGCAGAGGGTGGGGTGTGCAGGCGGGGAAGGGGGGGGAAATGCCGTGGGGAGTGGAGCAAGGTTGAGATGGTATTCTTATTTAGTTAGACGCTTAAGAAAAACAAATAGAGGATAAAATAGCAAATGGCTTGGACAGGCTCCAAGATGAAAATTTTCTGGATACCTTGGCATCCACAAAGCTCTCGGGGGAAGCTGGGTGCTGCTGTAGGGTTCCTCAGACCGCAGGACAGGAACACGGTTTAGAAGGCGGAAAGCAAAGAGAAGAAATGGGTCCTCGCTCCTGGGAATCCCCTCACTATCGCTCCACAATCAATAACAGAGGACTTTGCCTGCATCCCAGGGAAGCCAGCCTGGGTATGTAAAGCCAATGGCGACTTTGCAGAAAATAACCGAGAGCAGGAGTCACGCATGACACAAGTTATGCCTTTTGACATAAGGATTCTAAACTTCAGTACTAATAATAAATAGCTAAATAAATAAAATTGACTAAGTTATGCTACAGGGACCAGGGGTGTAGCTCAGTGGTAGAGTGCTTGCCTGACATACATGAAACTCTTGGTTTGAATTCCAATACCATATAAACCAGGCGTGTTAGTACATGCCTTTAATACCAGCACTAGGGAGGTAGAGGCAGGAAGATCAAAAGTTCAAGGCCATCTCAGCTATATAGTGAGTTTAACCCCAGACCCAAATATGTAAGATCCTATATAATAAATAAAAAATAACTGTGCATTATCTACTTCATCAAATATTATTCTTCCTTTAAAATTGATGATGACAAAGACCCTTGGGGCATAGATTAATATCTAGTGATAGATAAGAAAGAAGGCAGCATACGGTTTCACATATGCAATGATAACCCACTAGTTTATAACAGACACTCACCCCAACACACATCCAAAACTGGGAGGATTAAGGCCAAAATGTTAACTTCAGTCACACTTGCATGGTAGACATAAGACATATGTGAGCTTTCTTTTTGCTCTCTGGGCTTTGATTCTTTTTTATTTGGATTCTTACTTTTAAAATAGAAGAGATTTTTTTTTTTTTACAAAAAAAGAAGGAAGGAAGAAATAAAATCAGTTGTTAAGGAGCTTGGCTGTACTGATACCTTTCACCATGTGAGCTCAAGAAATAGTAGTGTTTACATTTTCTTGCTTCAGGTTGTCGTGTGAAGAGTGAGGTCACACTTGTGTCACATACATCTTCTGTGTGTAGGTCAGGTGGTACTCAACTCGATGATTTAAGTCTGGTGTTTTGATGGGGCAAAAGAGACACATATGTTCAATAAAAAAATTATACTTCAAATTTTGATCTACTCCTGACCTCCCAGGTGAGTATATTTCTGTGTGAGAGGGTCACAACAGCAGAGAGCCACACCTTTGTCTGTCTCATGATGACCAGATGAAACCACTGACACTCTACAGTGAAGCTGTATAGCTGAGCGTGATGCTGGTTTTGTGAGTTAGGCATATTGCATGCAATTTTGATTGACCACATCTTCAGAATCAATGGGGTTACGGGGATGTGGTATAAGGAACAGAACTTAGCCAATGAGTGTCTAGACAGAAAACACACTTTATCATAGATATTCTGCACCTTTATCCACAGGGCCCCAGGATCCAGATTCCCTTTCTTAAGGATGCAATTTCAGTTGCTTTTCTTCTGATGTCCTCTTCCTCTGTAGGTAGCATGGTTCACATTAACTGTATTTTAATATATTGCAAATAGTCTTAAGATTTTTTTTCTACCATTTTGTTCCCTGAAACTACAAGCTTCAGAAAAAGAGCACACATGGCTTTCAACCCTGAGTCTGCACTCGGTGGCAGTCATTCCTCCCCTGGTTCTCGGCTTCCTTATCTGTCTTACCAACAAGTTCTTCAAGTGAGTCCATGTGCAGTATGAGCACAGCACCTGCCACAGAACCTGGCTTGAGAGCAGTGGTCCATAAACAATTAGCGTAATTCCTTAATCCTGGCCCACTCTGCTCGCCTCCATTAGGCTGGCAGGCTTGTCTAGGTCAGGGACTGAGTTTGGTGGTACCCTTCATTCCCTGGGCAGTGCTTTGCCAGAAGCTAGAGTCCAAGGAATACGCTGTTTGTTGATTTGATTTGCATGACCTAATTTTGAGATGGGGTCCCTTTGAATATAATTAGCTAAGGTAGAGTCATACTGGGTTCGGAGTGTGGGCACTAAACTCAGTGACGGTCCTCTTCTAAGAACGCTAGAGGAAGACCCAGAGCTAAACACAGCAGAAGGTCACACGGGATAGAGGAACGAGCCTGCAAACTGAGGGATGAATGAAAAGGAATCCAAAAAACTAACTACAGCTCAACCCCACCTTCTCCATGTTCTGAGGGTTTCCCTTCCTCTCCTTCCTCTCCGGCATCCCCATCCGACTGCAAAAAGCCTCCTGGAGAATGTCTTTTGCAAAGATCATTTTCAGAACCAAGTACAGCACCCAAAGCCTTTAATCCTAGCATCAGGGACGATGAGGCAGGAAGATTGCTAAGTTCAAAGCCTCGCTGGCTACGTACTACAACTCAAAGATAAACAATAAATAAAAACAATTAAAACATCGTAAGAGTCAACTGGGCCTGTGAAAGACAGAGCCATGCTCTTTCAAAGCCCCTAGCCAGGGATTCCACTCCTGGTGACGGCTCATCGGTAAGAGCAGTGGAGAGAACGAAAAATACTTAGGTAAATCTGTTTGCAAGCATTGAGAGCTATGGAAGAAGAGCTGATGCCTGTGATCCGAAAGGAGACAACAGCTCAGAAGAAAGTGAAGGCCAGGACCAGGGACCCTTTCTGTAAGCTAAGGCCTAGCAATTCCTTAAGCAAAGGACTTAATTGAGAAGTTGAATGGTTTCCCAGGAAGTTTCCAGAACAAACGCAGGAGGTCACAGTCCACCAAGAGCATGCAGCACGAGTGAGGCCAAACAGAGAGAACTTCTTTTAAAAGTGACCCAGAGCTGGGCGTGGTGGCGCACGCCTTTAATCCCAGCACTTGGGAGGCAGAGGCACGCAAATTTCTGAGTTCAAGGCCAGCCTGGTCTACAGAGTGAGTTCCAGGATAGCCAAGGTTACACAGAGAAACTGTGTCTCAGGGGGAAAAAAAGTGACCCAGAAGTCCTATCAAGAGTGAAAGGGGAAGCTACTTTCATTCAATTTTTGAATAATTAGATTAATCAGTCTGGGCTGGGGAGATGTCTCAGGGGCTAAAGTATTTGCTACAAATGCCTGAGTACTTGAGTTAGGACCCCCACAATGTCTTAAGAAAAACACAGGTAAAGTAGCCCATGTGTGTAACCCCAGTGCTGGAAACAAGGAGATCTCTGGGGCTCATTGGCCAGCCAGTCTATCCAGCCTGTAGAAAAAAAAAAGTGAGAAAAAAAAAGTGAGAAACCTTCTCTTGAATGAGGGAGTGACTGAGGAAGGCACCTGTTATCAAAGATGTCTACCTCTTCCACAGAGTAGTGCTAGGTATGTCAACCTCTCTCCAGGGAAGACCTGGCTTAGAAGAACACAAATCAGACTACATTTTGATGTTTGTTTGTTTGTTTGTTTGTTTGTTTTGGTGGGGTATTTTTTTGTTTTGTTGACAAAGGAAGAACATTAAGTTAGTGGGTAGGGAGGTAGAGGAGGATTTGGTAGAAGTTGGGGAAGGGAAAAAATGGTCAAAATACATTATATAAAATCTTCAAAGAATAAATAAAAATATTTTTTTAAAAATTGATACAGAAAAGAAAATACATTGGAACTCACAAAAAATGAATTAATTAAAATAGAGCAATGAACATTAAGAAAAGAAAGGAAGGAAGAAAGGAAGGAAGGAAGGAAGGAAGGAAGGAAGGAAGGAAGAAAGAGATTCAAAATCCAGAGGGAAAATTTTGTCTTAACATATGAACAGTGTCCCAAGAAGAGAGAAAAGACAAATCGATATTTAGATTTTATTTTGAAAAAGAAATCTTTAAGCACCAAATGAAACAATGTGCCCTAAGAGGAGTAAATAAATGAAAAAAAAGAACGCTGTGCTTGGGAAAACGGCTCAGTGAATACAGAGCTTGCAGCAAAGGCCTGAGGACCAGAGATAAGATCCCCAGAATTCACATAAAACCGTGAGCCTGTCACCCACCTGTCACCCAGAACTCGGGAACGGGGAGGAGGGATACTAAGAGGGCTGGACTGCAGTCAGTGTTGCTCCAAACTCAGCAAGAGACCCTGCCTCAGGAAAGAACACAGGCACAGGCACAAAAAAGTCACAATGTAAAGCATAACTACAAAAAAAGTGAAAATAACTCTAAAAACAACCAAAGCGGGAACAAAATTGATTAAACCCTAAGAAGTGGGTCTATAACTAACAGCTACTTGCCAACAGCAGGAGTCACAAGATAATGACAGTGGCCAAGGCGTGGAAAGAAACAGCTGACAGTCTAGAATCTAGAAAAGTCTTCAATCCTCGAGATGAAGCAAACAGGTCTAAGACAAACAAACCCCATTGCCATTGGATATTCCTAAAGAGAACCCTAAAGGTGGTTCTCTACCGGGCAGAAAGAACCACCGAAAAGATGTCCGAGAAAATTCACACAATCCTATTATTTCACCAATACATTATAAATCCTGTGGGAAACCTTTAAAAGAATTTCTTCAAAGATCAGAATGTGCACCCTGATCCTATCTCAGACCAGCAGTCAGCATCCTTTCCAGGCAAAGATTAGCTTCTGCCAGAACAGAAATCCTACCATGGCCTCATCCTAGGAACTAGGGTTCCTGGACCATAGTTACCACTTAACCATCTCCTTTCAGTAAACATCTGATGTCTTTCCAGTCTGTGGTTGTCCCTTTCCAGAGTTGTCCGTATTCCTCTGGGGCTGGAATGGCTGTTTATAAATGTGCATGCGTTTTCCGTCCGCCCTTAAAATACATGTCTAGAATTTAGACATCATCAAAAGCCGCGTCCGTTCTCTGTGTTGACCCGGTTGGCACGCTCACGGCCCTTTAGAAGAATCCTCCTCTTCTATCCCCATGATTTTAAACATTTATTTTCCTTTCACACATACCCATTCACTTTAAACGTTCCTTGTTCAAAACTGTGCCAATCGGGGATTGACAGCTACGAGAGCGCTTCATCGAGTCATACTGCAGAAGGCTGTCAATGGTGAGATAAACTGTCAGCCAAAGAGCAAAGCCTCAGACTGTTTGAAGTGAGATGAGGAGGGGAATGGGAAGATGAAATGGAGGCTTAAGCACATGGAAGGCGTCTCAAATTAGACATTTCTACCCATGGCAACACATCCTATGAACCCACACTGAGCTGTGCCCCCACCTGGAAACACATCTCTTTCATCTGGGGACACGAAGGCCCACACCGTAGGTCTGGGACTTTGCCTGCATGCCTCTGGTCCTGACAACCAAGAGAACGTGATGGGAGGCTGCTCTCTTAGCAAGCCTGCTGCAGGGAGGGAAGAAAAACTGAAAGGCTCTTTCTTCCCTAAGGCAATAAACAATACATTCAAGAAATGAATGAAAACAGTCTTGAAATGCAGTCTGAACAATTAAGCGAGTTACCCCAAAGACTCTCTGAAGTTAGTCACTGGGGGTTTTATTTAATGTAGGGGGGGGAGAGAGAGAGAAAAGAATAAAAGAAAATGAACTCTTAAATGTTCAGGACCAAAGATGCACTCATTTTAAATATTCTGACTTAACTGCCTTTAAAATTTTGACTGGGTCAACTTTGTAGATTCTTTTGCTTTTTGCTTTTTCATTTTTTTTTAGAAGCTAAAGCTATGAAAGCATAGATGGATACAAGTATGTAAGTATTTATTTACATATGTATTAGGGCTGGGGCCGCAGTGCGCGGCATGCAGAAGCACAGGATGCGGGAGCAGAAAGGGTCTTTCTGCACGAGGCCAGCCTCCTGGGAGAGCACTTTCGATCTTTCAGAATCTGGCTTGGCATCTCAAGCCTTCATCGCAGAAACCTAGATCCATAAAAAGAGCCTCTTGAAGTTTCCAGAGGGCAGAAACTTGGCCTGTGCCTGTCCTTCAGTCTCCCCCATTTTATTTCGTCCTTTTCACCAACTTTAATTCCTGCTCATCTTTCAAGAGTAAAGAGATATGCCGAGTTCTCTGGTTCCTTTTATCTCCTATGGACCACACAAGACATTCCTCCTCCTCCTCCTCCTCCTCCTCCTCCTCCTCCTCCTCCTCCTCCTCACTCCCCTCCCCCTTCCTACCAGCACAAACCTGTCTGGTTAGCCACCCACCCTCTGCTCCCACCCCACCCCACCCCTCATTGACTCTATCCTCTTCCTGTATCTCTAGCGTCTGACACTGTCTGTCCTACAAATAAAGATCAATACACATTTGCCGGTCAAATGGTTTCCAGTCTTATCATGGCTTCAGCACCAGGACTTGTGAGTGCTCGGTCCCTTAGCTACCCTGCTTCTGCCAAAGCCTTCATAGAACTCCAAGACAATGTCCTGCTCCTTGGTTCCTCCAAAGCTCTGCCTCCTCTAAGCTGGCTTTGCTCTTCTTGCTGCATATCACTACCACTTATGTGATTGAAACAGCAGTGTGTTCACTCTCAGGATGTGTGCTGAAACTGGCTTTGGCCCCAGGACTTCAAGGGTCCTTGATGACACGGGATATCACACCATCACAGATATCACAACATCTTCAGTATCATAACAACAGTTGTAGAACACCAACACTGTGTGATTTCAAGAACACAGGTATCAGAGCAACATGGGTATCACAGCATCATAAGTATTACTATCACAACAACACACATATCGCTGCAACAAGGGTATGACAACAATAGAAAAGGAGCCTGTAAGTAGGAACTAACAGGGAGGGTAGCTGTCTGTGACAAAGCTTTATAATCTCCCAACACCACCCTGTGGGCTCTTTCTTCTTCCTCTGGAAACCCAAATTCATCCATGACACCCTGCATTACTGACAGCGTTGCTACTGTTAAAACCATTCCTGCTGTTTCTATGGCATGAAATTATAATCAGAAATAATTACACAACTCCTGTGTCAGAGCAAGACCAAAGAAGCAAGTTGCCTCAAAAAGACTTCATTTAATTGGTTTTTTGTTTGTTTGATTTTGAGACAGTCTCCTGTAGCTCAGGCTAGCCTTAAATTTACTAAGTAGCCATGGATAGCCTTGAACTCCTGATCCTTTCTTTAACTTTCACGTGCTATACCATCAAGGGTAGCCCAAGAAGATATCTTGTCTAACTTCTACTAATGTTAAATTATCACAACTAATTTTCCTGATGCCTAAATTTTATTTAATCTCAATCCAATTTAGGCTTATCTATGGTCATATAAAACACTCCCAGAAAGGCTAAAAAGACTTTTAAATGTGCATACAGCTTTTGTATTGGGTGTTATACTTAAAAAAACAAAATGTAAAAAAAATTAAACTTAGAACTCCTTACAAAAACATATTTGCACGTTTTTTAGACAAATTCTCTCATTTGATAATAGAGAAAATGAAGCTTAATAATGTTATTTATTAGGTTAGTGTCAATACATAGAATTCATATTTTCTCCTCGATATCCTACATGGACATCGGATATATTTCTGTAGCAAAAAGTATTTTGAGCTGTGAAGGGAGAGAGAAAAGGCGACAAGCTGAGAACGGGGCCAAAAAGATGAAGTTCCCACAATAAGGACGAAAGCGGGGCCAGCCGCTCAGCCATCCCTAGCCTTCTTAATTGATGGATGTGGGGAGGTACAGCCCCTCGTGGATGAGACTACCCCCCTGGTGGTCCTGGGGTCTACAAGAAAGCAGGATGAGCAAGCTATAAGGAGCAAGCCAGTAAGCAGCACTCCCCCATGAGCTCTGCATCAGCTCCAGCCTCCAAGGTTCTGTACTGTTTGAGTTCCTACCCTGACTTCCTTCAGTGATGGACCACCGATATGGAAGCATGGGCCAGATAAACCCTTTCCTCTCCAAGCTGTTTTTAGTTGTCCTGTTTTATCAATGGAGTACAAACCTAAGGTAGATACACACACACACACACACACACACACACACACACACACACACTTAAAAATAAATAGGTATAAAGAGAGATTTTTAAACCAAATGTAAACACCAATTATCCCATGATTTTTTTAATACATAATATACCTACATAGTGGTGGGGTAGGAGGGGATTGGGAAACAAACATCAAGTCAGCACTTCTCTGGTGTGTTAAGAAGCAAGTTCTCTTGAGGTCATTTTAAAACCCATATTCCAAGCACACAACCTAAACATACTAAAGTACAGTCTGCTGGGTGAGGACATTCTTTGAAAGCTGGTGTTTTTTATAAAGAACCTCTAGACAGTTTGATAGACAGCTAGCTTCCAAGATCATTACTACACTGGGCAGTTCAGTGACCCAGAACCCTAAGGGCTCGGAAATATGAAGAAGCCTTGGGTGTCTTAATGAATGATTAAGGTTTTCTTTTAAATAGATCTTTAATGCAACCAATACATTTTTCATACACACCTCTGATCCAAAATGTGAATATGAAAGATGAAAAACTAAATTAGAATGTCGGTTCAAGTCAATAAATAAATCATGCCTCAGAGGAATGTACAACTTCTCACAGTTAATGACATGGCGATGAGAAAAAGAAAATGAAGTATGTTCTGAAAGCTGTGGGCGTGCTCGTGTGTCCCGGTCATCCTAAACAATCTCTGAGAGTCACAGCAACCAAGTCAGCCGCAATGTCCTGAACATTTCAAAGAGCTGGAAGGGAGGGTTTGGAAGGTTTTAATGAAAAGAAATAATAGATACCTGAGACAACAGGCATGCTAATGACTGGACTGTGTTCCTGCACCCAACACTAATATGGTGCCACCGTGCATTTGCACAATTATTATGTGTCAATTAAAAATAAGAAAACTGAAAAGTCATTCCATATTGTAAGGGTTCCTATCTCATCCATCTACCACTCAGAAGCTCGTCTGAGGCTCTGTCACTCTGTTGGCATGTGGATCAACACAACACCGTCCAAGCAAAAGTCTCTACCTGACAATGTCTGAGTCAAGAGTAGCAGCCAAAGAGAGAAAGGAGGCAAAATTTCTGTTGTAGACCCGAGAAAACCTTGAAAAACAATGATCCCACTAAAGGAGTTTCATGGAACATTCTAGGAATGAACCTTAGCTCCCAGATGTCCCTTGACTGACAATGTGCCCCAGAGGACAAGATCGTGGCTGTAGCTAAACAGCAGTTCAAAGCAGTGGAAGCCAAAGGCTGTATGGTTACAGTAAGGGTCAAGCACAGCCAGGGGCTGAGTAGGTCAAGTCAGTGTGAGCTTAATTCAGTTCCAGATGGGGGCAATAGACATTTTCCCTTCCTAGTAGGCTGAACAAACTCAGTTGATTGTCTTAGAGCCTTAACACAGTGTTTTATGTGAACGTGTGTATACATGTGTGTGCACATACATACTCCTCACATGAAGGAGTCACAAGCAAGGTGACTTCCTAATTGCCATTGTTCTAAAGAACTACAAATAATGTTTGTTTTTTAAAATAACAACAACAACAGCAAAAAGAAGGCCCCTGCTCCTACAGGAAAAGGACAATTTAAACTTGCTACAAACCTGTAGGAAGATTTGAACCTTCGGCATACCGTTTTAGTGACAAGGTATTCAGGTAGCATAATTTCACATTGCTTGTTGACTGTTCAGTGGGGCTGGAGAGCTGGCTCACAGACTATGAACAAGTGTTGCCCTTCCTCCCAGAACCCACATGGTGGCTCACAACCATCTATATAACTCTAGCTCCGGAGAATCTGATGCCCTCTTCTGCCTTCTTGGGTACCACACACACGGGAGGTTATACATACATTTAAGCATAGTCATATGCATAAAATAAGAATAAATAGTTTTTAAAGTAATAATCTCCTTAATAATCCTTGTATTACTCTCTCATACCTCAAAAGGACAACTCACTGCATCAGTCCACTCTGTTCACCTTACTAACAATGTGAGGTTTTACGTATCTTGTAACTCATCCTTTCTCCAAATATCTCTATTCCTAAAAAGACATAAAGAGTAAAGAGAAATAAATACTTATTGTGGACCACAGTATGGACCAAGGCGGACAAAAGATGTCTTGCATCATTGAATTGGATTTTCACAGCAACTTCCTCCTCAGAAGGCGACCTTGTAACCCACGCAGAACTCCAAAGCCATGTTCCTCTGGCTCCAGGCCCTCCTGCCCGTGGCCGGAGGGGCGAGGGATTTGGGTAGGGGGAGAAGTTTACAGCGAATGGACTCAACACACATCTCTATGATATTCATTAAACTGCTGGCTCCATTAAGGTTTATATTTATTATAATTCAATAGCCATCTTTCTTAGAGACAGTCTCTCTCAGCATTCTCATGAGAAACAAAGAACTGCAGGATTCTAACCCAAATAGTAATATAAGAATCCTATTTACAGAGAGAGAGAGAGAGAGAGAGAGAGAGAGAGAGAGAGAGAGAGAGAGGAGGAGAGGGAGGGAGGGAGACGGGGGGGGGAAGAGAGAGAGAGAGAGAGAGAGAGAGAGAGAGAGAGAGAGAGAGAGAGAGAGAACATCACCATACTGATCATCCAGAATTGTCTAGTTCAACTCTGTCCCTCTGGTTAACACAGATCAAATACGGAGTAGCAGCAGGCACAGATCCCAGCAGACAACTCAAGTATTTATTGAAATGAATAAACAATTAACCCATTTCCTTACTAATATATAACACCGGTTAGCTTAAATTTTCATAAGCATGAAGAGTAATTAGTACCTTAAATTTAACACAGACAAAAATAAGCTTCTGGGCTGTATCTCCTTCATTTCTAAATGTCCCTATGAGAACCGACAGCAGCATCTTCCCAGAACCCAAGGTCCATAGCCTGGCCACCTCCCGCCCTCCACAGCCTCTCAGTCCACAATTGCTCAGTTTTCAAGCTATTTATAATCCAGACTTCGCTTCCTCCCACAGGCCCTTCTCCATTCTGAGGGGCATTTTCTGGCATCCTCCTCACTCTTCTTCATGGATGTGGAAATACTCTCAGGGTATCTGCACCCCCCCACCCTCCCCACCCCCCACACCTTGTTACCTATTGGCTCACTGTGGAAAAAACCTGAATCCCAAACAGATCAATTTTACAACTCTGAGTACACAATGTTTTCATGATTAAACTACTCATAGCCCAATACTCTACAATCTGGCTGCATCCACATCTCGGACTCCAATCTTACCTCCTATTGCTCCTTGCCACTCATGATCCGATCCACAGGCTGTTTTGCTCCCCCAGCTCTGTGCCTTTGCTGAACAGATCTCATGGTCTAGTGGATCCTAACCCTCTGCTTTTCTCACAGTCCTGAAAATCCTTTAAAGCTACTCCTCCACACGGACCCCAGCCTGAAACTGGGAGAATGAGCTTCCTCTTTTGATGAGAGAGAGCACTCTCCTTGCACATATTTTGCAAATTAACAGACTTAATTCTGGGAGTTGTGGCCCTTTTATGTCTTCTACCAACTTTAAGCACTGAGTGGCCACACCTCTGCATCTCCCGACAGCATCCTTTTATATACTGTGAGCTCAAAGACCTTTCAATTCAACCGGCATGGTTCTGTGAAGGCCACTGAAGATGCAGACCCTCCCGGCTGCATTGCTTAGGCAATCTGGGTTTTTACACACAACTAAATGATATGAAATGTCTCCTTGAATGATGGAGTTAAACAATGAAGAGATCCTCCTGTACCATTAAAGCACTCCAGACGGATAGCATCTATCTCTTTCCATCAGTCTGCCCTCACTGAGAACAGACACACACAGGCCGCATGCCCAGTCACTCCCTGGGCCTCTTACTTTGCAGTAGACAATCATGTTGGGAGAACTCTCTTCTGGATCAGCGATCCCCACCGCTCGCTGGTCCCCGGATCCCTGAGCCATCCTGAGTGTCTTCTCTCACACTGCAAAATAAATGAATATACCATTAAGGCAGGAATGAACTTGTCTTTTAAAACGAAAGCGTTAAAAAAGACAGATGCGTGTCTTTTGCCAGATAACCTGGACAGCTTCAAACCTCAAAGCACAAGGTCCTTGGCAGAGCCAAGTACTCTAGGAGAGGACATCTGCTAATCTTAATCTCCTGGCAACAAATGAATTCAAACATTTTGAAGCTGATTTTTGCCTTAATAAAGATCTATATAGTAATATATGGATATTTCATTACAGAAATGCAAATCAAAATCCCAAGAAGTTACCACTTTACAGGCACGTTAATGATAGTAATACATAAAAATTCAATCACAAGTATTAGCCACGTGTTGGTGAGGCACATTTAATCCTAGCACTCTGTAGACAGATGTCTGAGTTCAAGGCCAACCTGGTTTACAGAGCACATTTCAGGACAGCCAAGGCCACACAGAGAAACACTGTCTTGACAAAGAATGAACAAACAAATAAAAACGAAACAACAGCTAAAAGCAAGTGTTGGCAATGATGTGGGTAAACAAGAACCCTCTGGATGACTGGTGGGGATGTCAACTGGTACAGCCACAGCAAGAACAGGCTAGTGACCCTCCAACACTAACTAGCATGTGACCTAGCAATTCTGCTTCTATGTACATTTTCCAAGACTGGAAACAAATACTCAACTCCCAGTCCTAAACTATACAGAGCCGTCTTAGTCACACTACCCAACAGGTAGGAACAAGCCAACTGCCCACGGAGACATGAATGGAATATTATTCATCCATTAAAAAGGATGAAGTTCTGATTTAGGCTACAGTGTAAATGATCCGTTAAAAACAATCTGCTATATGAAAGAAACTGATCAGGAAAAAAATCATGTATGGCATGACTCCACTTATATAAAGTATCCAGAACAAGTAAATTCACAGAGGCAGAAAACATTGGACGGCTGCCAGCATTAGGGGGAAACAGAAATGGGGTGGTCATTTGGCTAACATAGGGTCTCCTTTGGGAACAATAAAAACATTTTGAAGGTAGAGAGAGAAAGGTGAGTGCTATAGTTTACTATGAATTGCTAAATGCTACTAAATTCCACATTTGAAGATGAGTAATTTTAAAAATGTTTTGAAATTTATTTTTATTTCATGTGCACTGGTGTTTTGCCTACATAGATGTCTGTGTGGGGGTCTCAGAGTCTCTGGAACTGGAGTTACAGACAGTTGTGAGCTGCCAAGTAGCTGCTGGGAATTGAACCCGGGTCCTCTAGAAGAAGAGACAATGCCCTTAACTGCTGAGCTATCTCTCCAGTCCTGAAGATGACATTATATGAACTTCGCCCAGAAGCAGGTGGATTTCTGAGTTCGAGGCCAGCCTGGTCTAGAAGCAGGTGGATTTCTGAGTTCGAGGCCAGCCTGGTCTACAGAGTGAGTTCCAGGACAGCCAGGACCACACAGAGAAACCCTGTCTCAAAAAACCAGAAAAAAGAAAAGAAAAGAAAAAAGAAAAAGAAAAAGTTAATGTGTTTAAGTCAAACTTTTATTTTTGAGACAGGGTTTCTCTGTGTAGCCCTGGCTGTCCTGGAACTCACTCTGTAGACCAGGCTGGCCTCAAACTCAGAAATCTGCCTGCCTCTGCCTCCCAAGTGCTGGGATCAAAGGCGTGTGCCACCACAGTCCAGCCTAAGGCAAACTTTTCAAAGGAAAAAAAACTCTGTAGAAACAATAGTGAGATAATGGAATGCATATAAGATAATGGGATGCATATAAGTTAATGACATGCATATAAGATAATGACATGCATATAAGATAATGGCATGCGGATAAGACTTGGGAGTAACAAGATGAGCTCAATTGTTGTCATGACACCGCACTTGCGGTGTGAGCTCAGCACGGAGATCACACACAGGATTCCCGCCTCAGAGCACGGGAACTTTCTCCACATTCCACCCACATTGAAGGCTGAATTCTCTCACAGAGGAGCTTCTGACAGGCTGAATGGGAAAGTATAGTGTAAAGCCAGAGACGTTCTTTCTAAATGTTATCACTAATCTAGGAGTCTGCCAGAGCTATCTGCACAAATTTCATGGGCTTTTCATCAAAGAAACTTGGATAAATATACTGAAAAGGCCATTCGGTTCAAGAGAAGAACTCAGAAACATTCTCCCATAAACTACACTGGTACCAAAGGTCATTCTATAAAAACAAATTAGGATGGAAGACGGAGAAGAGACAAGAATCGGTAATTTATGCTAAGAATGTTTTTGCCCAAAATACCCAGTGTGGAGTGGAAGCTTACTCTACATTGTTTGACTTGGAATATGCTTTAAAGCGAGGCTGCGTGAAAGACAGGAGAGGCTCACCCTGTTCCACCACGCTTGGTTGTGGCGGGACTGCTATGAATTGCGTGTTGCAGGGAAAGCCAGGTTGTTATTCCAATCAGTGACTTTTAAAGTGAGCAGACTGCTTTGTCTCAGGACCCCTCCTTGCTCCCCTGCACCTCTACAGGAGGGCATGAGAAACAGAACGCAGGTCCACCGTGTGCCCTCGGTTATCTGTAATACAGGCGCCTGTAGGGTTTGCATGGCTTTCTTTTAAAAGACAAACACTTTTCATTTTAATGAGCCTGTTCTTTTCCTCCTAGAGAGCAGGCGTTGGAATAGGAAAGTTGGAAATTACCTAGAAACTAACTTCTCAGTCTTGTGTCTTTGTTCAGGCCCTCCCCCACACCTCCTCCCACCACACACACACACACACACACACACACACATACACACACCACCACCACCACCACCACAGAAGCATCTCTGTGAGTTCAGATAGGCCTGACAGCTGCTGAGGAAAGGCCCGGTAGAGGGTAAAAGTTTAGAGAGTAAAGCAGCTATCTGGGGTGGCTCTATCAGCAGGTTTTGAAACTCGGACAAGATGTCTGATGTTTCCACGCCTGGAGTGAATGGATTCTAAACTAATAATAAAGCTACCTGCTGGTTCACATGTCAACAGAAGTCAAGGGAGAAGTGGCTGGGAAGCTATGTGGGCGGGACTTTATCACTGGACTCACTGACGACAAGCTGACAGAGCTGGGGAACTAGGCCTTCACTCATTCCAATCTTTTCAGTGAAGACAACGGTAACAAAAAATGGCAACATTGGGTGTCTGCGAGGGCGTGTGTGCACATGGGTGTGGACATGTATGCAGGCACACATGCATGTACAAACCAGACAACCCGGTGAATCGCTCCACTTTTTTCTGAGATGAATCTTCCCTGGCCTAGAACTCGCCACGTAGGCAAGGCTGGCTGGCGTGGGCTATTTGCCACATCCCTGGAATCTGAAACAGGGCCCGGCACAGAGTAGGCACCCACATACCTTTTGAATGAATGATAAAGCTGATAAGAGCCTGCCGAAGTACAGAGAACCCTTTATGAGCCACTGGGTGGAGAATTTACTGCTGTAACTGTAACTAGCCAGGCTCAATGGCAGGTGTCTGTAATCTAGCTCTAGGAGACAGAGGCAAAAGAATCATGAGTTTGAGGCCAATCTGGGCTACACAGCCAGTTCAAGTCAGTTTGGACTTCACAGAGAAGTCCCATCTTTTAAAAATAAAAAATAAAAAAGTGAAGCCGGGCTGTGGTGGCGCACACCTGTAATCCCAGCACTCGGGAGGCAGAGGCAGGCAGATTTCTGGGTTCGAGGCCAGCCTGGTCTACAGAGTGAGTTCCAGGACAGCCAGGGCTACACAGAGAAACCCTGTCTCAAAAAAACAAACAAAACAAAAATAAAAAAGTGTTGAGTATATTAAGACTCATATGTGGAATTCCTCCCCAGGGCTTACTGATATGAGCCAGGTGGAAACCAGGAATCGAGCTCTAGAACCTGCAAGCAATCTCGGTGAGGAGAAACAAGTCAGTAGGAAGACTGGTAAGGAGAGACACAGGACTAACTTGGGTGTCCATGACACCCTGACTGGAGATCTTTGGAAAGTCAGCATTGGGCCTGCCATTCGGTCTAAACTTAAACTGCCTTTGTAACTTGAAGTTACAGGAAGTGCCTATTGATTTCATTCCAGCCCCTCTGGAGCAAGCAATCCAGAAAACACACACAGAATGGAGATAAACCTTACCACACTAGCTCCCCTGTACTCTGTGACTTCATCCCAAGCTGACTTCAGGAAAGTAGGCAGTTCCTCGGGTGACTTAAGTGCAACATCAGAAGGAGAGCATCCTCACCTGCCCACAAGACAGTGTCACACAGAGCCTCGAACATCAGGCCTGCAGCTCTCAGTACCCAGCCCCCAACACCCCAAGTTAGGGAAGTGTGAACCTGAAAGGAAATCAGCCTGTGGCTATGAAAGTGGCTGAGTCTTCGTGCCATTGAACCAAGTCCCTGTTGACATTATTCCTTCTCTGCCATGTTACATCAACTAACTGTTTGCCTCTACCCCTTAAAACCAACATTGTTTTTTAAAGAAAGAGATCAACGTTAAGTGACTGTGGTGGTGGTGGGGGGGGAACGAATGACGAGCTGTGTACTAGCTCCGTAGTACGAGCTTGACAACACAGCTCTAATGTGACTGAGTGGGCAGGAACCTCAGAGGGAAGGCTGAAAAACAACGGTGCTAAGAGCAAACAACTCTTTCTATTACCACAGCCTGCCAACTTGACATTTCTTACATACTCAAGGTTCATTGGCCCAATCACAGAGCAGCTCACTGGAGGATTGTACCCAAAATCTGAAGAGAAGACAGTGCGTAGCTCCTGAAGGCCAAGATAGGTAGCTCTGCCAGACATCTGCTGTTTTACTGGGATATTATTGCCCAGTCATTCTAGAACTTTCAAGTTGCCAAAAGAAGGCCTGAAGGTCTGAACCACACGAGTCTTAGAAAAGTCCATGATTCTCAAGCTGTAGGTCTCAATCCCTTTAGAGTCAAATGATCCTTTAACAGGGGTTACCTAAGATCATTGGAAAACAGATATTTATATGATAGTAAGAATAGCAAAATTACAGTTATGCAATAGCAATGAAAATAACTATGTTTGGGGATCAGCACAACATGAGGAAATGTATTTTGAGGTCACAGCATTAGGAAGGTTGAGAACCACTGATCTAAACAAGCACATTCTTAGTTCCCATGCCCTAGAAAGTCTGATCTAGTGGCTGAAGGCAGTCCCTGGAGACTTATCTCAGTGCCCCAAGAGAGAGTCAGATACACAGCCAGGTTTGGAAAGCACTGGCCTAGATTCCTCTCACCTGTTCCCTTGTCCCATCCCAGGTCATGCTGACATACTAAGGCAAGAGAGGCTCTGTTATACACCCCCCTGTGTGCCCTCATGTACACCCACACCTCCCAACCCCCCACCCCTGTATTGAAGCAGAAACTCAACTTCACATCAAAAACAAGGCTCCTAGATCGGGTACTAGATCTGTCATTCAAGATCATTGAAGTGCTGTGTGATCATGAGTAATGTATTCAGTCATCTGATCCCTGTCCCAGTGATCCTCAGCCTTGTCTGCCCATTGGATTCCCTGTGGCTGCTCAGCAAGCCTCTGAAATAGTGAATGGAATTATTCTCACTCTGTGAATGAGTAAGTTGAGGCTTGAGAACATAACACATGAAACTTACCCTAAGTAACTGGGCACTAGAACATAACACATGGAACTTACCCTAAGTAACCGGGCACTAGAAATCCCAACCCAGGACTGAAACCAATGTCCAGTGTCTTTTCAACATATCTTTCTTGGTCTCCAGTAAAATAACCTACAAAGAAGTGCACAAGTCTAGGAATCCATAGTTTTATGCTAATAATAATAGTTTACTCAATTAATAAAAATAATAGTCTACTTAACTAATCCATGTTTCTTTCATTCTACTTCCAAGTTTATCGGGAAGTTGACGTCTCCATTACCCACCTCAAGGCATACAAATAAACACAATCTTCTCTAAATCACCCAGCTGCCCAATGGTCTCAACAAATTAATCTACCTTATACAAAATAGTCTAGCTTATGATGAACATGATTTGGGCTTTGTTTTTGCATCTGCTATAACAAACAATGCTCTTAAAACTACAGAAGGATGAAGAAGTGGAGAGCTCACCCATCAGCAGGATGGATGACTCTTGCATCCAGTTCCTGTAAGTGAAGCCAGGGTACCAGGCTTCTTCTTACTGTGGTTTCAGATTCCTACCCCATACCGGCCACCACCAGCGGTTCTTCCCAACCCTCTCTTTAGAAGTAAGATGATGGCACACCTATGATGTCCTCCAGCTCACTCCTGGACTTGGCTTCTGTGACCTTAATGGAACTGTGCCTTTCCCCACAGCCCAGGCATCTTCCATCTGTGCATCTCAAGACCGGGGTGTAAGGGAGACACTCCCTTGTCTGCCTCAGATGACATGTCCCCTTTCTTTGCAGCCCCCATCCTTACTCCCATCTCCCGCCATTCTTCTTACTCGAGGGCTTCATCATCCCAAGACCCCAGTGTCCTGTTATAGAAGGTTTCTTCTCCAGTCCCCACTTATTCAGTCTCTTTGACATCAGAATCAACGATGTAACAGGAAAGTTTGTTTCTCCAACCACTTTAGTTCCTCACCTAAAACCACCTCCTCCTCTTCAGACACCATCTTACAGGACCATATCCTGAACCTTGTCATCAGCCAAGGGGATCCCATCTCAAATCCCAACACAAATATTCCCCATCCCCAGCCATCCCTCTCTCCAACTCACTCACTGCAGACTTCAGACATAATTTTCCTATCTAAAGCTATTCTCATGACACCTGTACTTTTTCTCTCTCCGTGATCACATTGGTACAATCATTCCCTTCAAATTTCCTCCATCTCCCTCACACCCCTGTTCCTCTATCATTGTCTTGGTAAAGGTCCACTGCTGATAAACTCAACCCTCCAGCAACTCCTAGCTCACATCCAAGCAAATGAATGCTTTAGAGTGAAGAAGAAGTCCCACAAGGAGTCTGATGAGCTGCATTTTAAAGTCAATGCATACACTTCAACATGACCACCAACCCTGACTCTCTCCCATCAAGTTTGGTTTACACTGTCCTACGGGCTATCTCTTATGCTTCTCACCCAAATGAACACAGTCTCAGCTGATGGATCATTCCACAAGAGAAGCCAGTAGAGGGCAAATTTCTGTCTGCAGACTCCCATGAGTCACCTTGTTCTCCATCTTTCCTTGTGTTACAAGATAAAGTGTCACTGCACTTCCCAAGGGGAAAGTCGTAAGTATGTTTATGACATTCCTTCATGAATTCTACCACCACCACAACAGTGCTGAGGGATTATAGGATCTTACTGCTAAAGATCTCCAAGACCAGATTCCCAGACAGACTTTGGAAAGCATAAAGCCAAAAGAAGAGACAATCATGAAGACAAATTCAAAGCCTGTGGTCCTGACAGCTACCGGGAGGCCAGCTTTCACCAGACCTCATATAAAAAACCCACTTCCATATTGCCAAGTTCATCGCGTGTGGCTTTCAGGAGCAGGGCTATAAAGCATGGGAAAAGGCAAAGAAAGGTCTGGGGAGATGGTGTCATGGGTAAGGGGTTTGCTGCACAAACATAAAGACCTGGGCTTGGTCCTCAGCATCTAACAAAAGCCAGCAAGAAAGGTCGGTCGAGAGGTATGGACTTGTAATCTCACAGCTGGAGAGCTAGAGACAGAAAGATCCCTGGGCCTTACTAGCCAACCAGTCCAGTCAAACTGTGGAGCTCTGGGCTCAGTGAGGGACTGTGTCTCCAAAGAAAGGAGAGAGCAATAGAGGACGCTGGGTCTCTGGCCTCCACTCGCAGGAACACACACATGTTGAACACACACACACACACACACACACACACACACACACACTCACTCACAGAGGCAGGGAAGAACATACTCTGAAGAGACAGTACCTATCAGAACCAGACTCGGTATGACACAGATGTGGGAACTACTGTGTCACCATCTGACAGGAAATTTAAATAACTATGATTTTAAAGATTTGTTTTATTCATTCTGTCTGTCTCTGACTCTATTGCCTCTCTGTTTCTGTCTTCCTCTGTCTGTCCTCTCTCTGTCCTTGTCTTCTCTCTCTGTCTCTGTCTCTGTCTCTGTCTCTGTCTCTGTCTCTGTCTCTGTCTCTCTCTCTCTCTCTGTGTGTGTGTGTGTGTGTGTGTGTGTGTGTGTGTGTGTGTGTGTATGTGTGTGTATGTATCTACATGCTTGTATGTGAGTGCCTGTAGAGGTCAGAAGAGGGTATTGATTCCCTGGATCTGCTGTTACAAGCAACTATTAGTCACCTGGTATGAGTGCTAGGAACCAAAGTTGGGCCCTCTGGGAAAGCAGCAAGCGCTCTTAACTGCTAGGTCAACCCTCCAGCCCCAATAACTACCATCTTAGAAAAGGTAAATGGTAATGTGCGCAGAGAAGCAGAAACTCAGAGGGCAAAGAAAAAAAACGGGAAAAGAAGAATCGAAAGCAGAAAATATCTTAACAGTGACGAATACCTCCCACAGCCTCAGCACAAGCAAAATGGCCACAAAAGAAAGGTCCAGAGAGCTTGAAAATCCCCAGACTGAAAATATAAGAGAGAAAAAGTTTAATGAAAAACATTCTGGAACTGTGGGACAGCATCATCATGTGCAGAATGAGTCAGAATCCAGAAGAAAGGAACAGGAGCAGGAGACACAACCACAGAACTTTCCCAAGCCAACATCAAACAGCAAAGCCCAGGCCCAGGATAAATACCTGCTCTCAAAAAGAAAACAGCTCAGTGCTTCGGTGCTCATAGCAGAGCCCTGGGATGTTGACAGATGGAGGGGAAATATCCCTCTAAACATTCTACCTCCAGCAAAATTGTCTCTCAAAAATTGAGAAAAAACATTTTCAGGTAAGCAAAAACAAAATGAATCACCAGCAGGCCCATCAAGCCAGAGAGGGTGAAATGCATGGCTCAGACTTAGGAAAAGCGTGAGCCAGAACCTCTGCCTGCCAAAGGAGAGAGCCAGAGAAGGAACAGAGACAAGGAAACACCTTCAGCCGGATCAGTGATGCGTGCCTGTGCGCTGGGGAGGCTAACACGGGCAACTGTTCAAAACCATCCTGGGCCTCATAGAGGCCCAAACAAACAAACAAACAAAAAGAAAACAAATAAAAACAAAAAAGAAAAAGAAAAACTTTTCCTTTTTCTTAAATCATCTACAAAAAACAAATAGACCTTTTGAATGCTGTTCATCAGAATGAGAATTTAAAGACTGACATCTTAATGCCCAACCCTTGACCTCCAACTAGTTCAAGGGTCAGCAAACCAAAGCTAATGGTACCTTGGCCTGCTGCTTGATTTCCTGTGTTCTGCATGCAAAACATGGTTTAATATTTAAAAATCGCTGAAAATGTTGAAAAGCAGTTATTTTATGGCATGTGAAAATTATATGAAATTTGTAATTATATATAAAGATTATAAACAAATGCTCAGTTGCTTACTTATGAGTTGTGCCTGCTTTTGTACTACAAGCTCAGAGCTGAATAGCTGTGACAGTGTACAGTCCACAGAACCCAACATATTCAGTCCTTTGCATAAAATCATGTGCCTTTTGAACCAATAAGACCAAGAGTGGGTTTTTTGGTTGGTTGGTTGGTTGGTTGGTTGGTTGGTCAGTTGGTTTGATTGGTTGGTTGGTTAGTTGGCTGGTTGGATATTTTTATTTGTTTTCATTATTGTTTTCAGAAGATGGCACTAAGATCTAGAGAAGTTGTATTCTAATGTCACCTGGTTAAGTGACAGAGACAGCATGAGATCTGGGATTCTGAGGCCTCAAATGTTTCCCCTCTTGCAGGTTTTAAGTGTGGGATGCAAGTAAGAACCTCAAACACTGCTGTCTGAAGGGACTGAAGAAGTAATGTTTGATTTTTCTTTCACTCCACATAAAAGAGGGTGTGATGGCCACCGAAGAAATGGAGGTGACAGAGGTGCCATGCCAACTTTAGTTCAGAGGAAAGAGATGACTAAGAGATAAAGAAGATGGCATGTTTCCAGGGCACCCAAGGAGAAAAACATTCCATATATAAATACATATATACAGATGTGTGTGTATGTGTAATATACATATATGTATATGTGTATAGATACATAAATATCATCTTTAGTACTTGGGGTATCATTGTTCTCTATTTTTCTAAGAACAAACACAAGTCAGGTGTACTGGCACATGCCTGTAATCTCAGCACTTTGGAGGGAGAAGCAAAAGGATCAGAAGTTGAGGGCTATCCTGAGCTACTTAGAGAGTTTAAGGTGCCTGAACTACATAAAACCCTAAGTCAAAAAATCTGGGGGTGGGGTATAAGATAGCTAAGCAGGTAAAGGCTCTGAATGCATAAGGTAGAAATCAAGAACTGACTCCCTCACGTTGGCCTCTGACCTCCACATATGCACCATGATGTGCAAGGGCACATCACACACACACACACACACACACACACACTAAAATTTTTTAATTTTTAATTTTTTAATTTTTTTTAATTTGTCATATCAGGAAAGTAAAGGTAAGTCAGTACGTTCCTATCTTCAAGTAAGAATTTAAATAGGGCTGGAGAAATGGCTTGCCAGTTAAGACACTTGCTGTTCTTCCAGAGAATCCCAGTTCAGTCTCCAGCCCCCATGTAAGGTGGCATCTGTAACTCCAGCTCCGCAGAATCCAACTACTTCTTTTGGCTTCTGCATGCTCTGTACTCACGTGCACAAACTCACATACACACATACTAAAAATAAAGTTCTTAAGTGTAATATATAATCTCTCTCCTCTGACTCCATGGTGCATACACTTAGAGCAACAATAGGCTTTTCCTCTTCTTCAGGCAGCAAAAACTCAACACAAGAAAGACTATCAGCCAGAAGCAGGAGAAATGACTAGAAATAACAATTGAATGTTCCCGGAGGGCTGCTGCGTGGTTTCACTCACACCGTGCAGATGAATGACAGAAATAGTAAAATTAGAAAGAACCACTTCCTCCACTGAAGATCTATCTCATAACAGACCAACCCTCAAAAAATAAAAATAGAAGAGCTGGGTAAGACATAGAGGAAGGCCCCCAAGGCAATACAGACACATGGGACCAAGATCTGAAGGAAAGGTGGTGTACAGAGGTGACATCTCACGTAACTACTGCTCTAAGGCATCAAATTCAGCATCTCTTCCTGAAAATATTCTTAGCTAAAACCAGGCATGAGAGAACTTTCTAAATCTGATCGACGACATTTGCAAAACACTAGAGAGCACCACAGTGTCTAATAGTCAAACTTTTTTGACACTGGAAATAAGATACCGGTTCTATTTACTATAATACTGAAAGCCTTAGGAACCACAAGAGGCAATTGTGAGAGAAATAAAAGTAATTAGAAAGGAAGGGTAAAAATTTATTTCACCAGTGATGTAGTTGTGTACATGGACTAGCTATAATAATCTGCACTCAGATGTTTGAATTAAGAAGTGAATTTGATTGTCAGTCTATGGCCTCTTAGAGGAACAGTATCCTCTGTGTAGTGTGACTCCAATTAAGCTCTCCTATGAATATAAGAAGCTTTACAAAATAGATCCCATATGGCTTTCTCAAGCATTCTTAGTATCAGTTATCCCCAACCCGGTCCCCACTTAATACATTCTTTTCCATCACCAAGTGTGAGACACCTCCCCTTGAGCCACTGACCCTGGAAACCCCAGAATAATACAGGTGGCTATTGCCCTTGTTTCTCACCGTAACTTGGTAATCAGACCCTATTGCTGAAGGCATTGCACACTTGGGCCACAGAACATGGAGAGATCGAGCTGGTAGTGACTAGGAAGATTCACCAGCTTCCATCAAAGCAGAAGGTGCCATGCTGATTGCCACGGGGTGCAGGGGGCAATCACCAGTCATACCTAGCTGTGAACCAGTGAGCTACAATAACAACTGCTGTGGCGAGATTCCCACAGGAACAATGATGGCACAAATGTTAAGGAGATGACCAATTGCTTTCTGCTTGGATTTAATGTCCCCTCCACAGGATGGAACACATGCCCGGTCCTATAAATCTGACCAAGAACGTATACCCTGGGGGAGAACCTACTGATATCATTTTGTTAAATGAACATGTAGTATCACACTCCTCCTGAATACTTATCTCTGCAGACATAGATTACCTGAGCTCTCAGATGTCAGCAGAGGAGATTTTTGCTGTGGATGGTAGTTAACCCACAAACTCAAAACCCATTCTAGGCAGAGAATAATCAGCCCAAACAGGACATCTATCACACACACACACACACACACACACACACACACACACAGAGAGAGAGAGAGAGAGAGAGAGAGAGAGAGAGAGAGAGAGAGAGAGAGAGAGAGAGAGAGAGAGACAGAGACAGAGAGACAGAGAGACAGAGAGAGAGACAGAGAGAGAGAGAGAGAGAGAGAGAGAGAGAGAGAGAGAGAGTGTGTGTGTGTGTGTGTGTGTGTGTGTGTGTGTGTGTTCAGGAACCATCCTGGAAGAGGAATTGGAAAGACTATAAGAGCCAGAGGTCAGGGAGAACCAGAGTGAACCAGTGTCTTCTGCGAATGAGAGAACCCATATACTCATGAACTTACAGCAGCTGTGGTTGCCTTTACAACACCAAACCAATCAACATACTAGCATGGATGTGGGAGGGGTTTATGAACTCATGAGCTGAGATGTTGGGTTCTGGAGAATGAGAGTCCATTTTCTTTAGGGGAGAGGGACCCTCATAGATAAACCAAAATCTAGTAGATAGCCCAACATCCATAAGTATATGGGTAAATACAGGGAGAGGCCTCACCCCAAACCAAAGGACTGAAACAGTCAACATTGGGATGTTGACTCACTCCCAATCTGGGCCAGAGACCTAACCAATCTTGAGCAAAATCCCATCAAATGGCAGCTTTAAAATGTATAAAGTAACACAAGCGCCTACAGATAAGCTGACTGAATCACAAAGCTAAGGAACATGTGCTATCGGATGTTGAGGCTTGTTACTCAACTGGATTGATTAAGCCTGTATGACATCTTATGAGGCTAAACAAATAGGAAAAGGGACAGACTAGAAAGCGCAGACAGGCCCACGTGTATCTGATCGCGCCTACATGATAGCTAAGGTGACATACAGCGTAGTGGAGGGGATTTTCAATGAGGATAATTGGCTGTTCATATAGACAAAAATCAATATTAAATCTTTCTCATACCACAAGTAAAAAAAAAAATCAAGTCAGGTGTTTTTTGTTTGGTTTTGCTTTGTTTTGTTTTTTTTACATCAACATAAAACCCAAAGCCTCAGGCTTTTGTAAATGAAAATAGGGTATCTTTGAGACCTTAGAAGTAAAATGCCTTAGCCAGGCACCAAAAATAACCAGAAAAGAAATGAGACTAATAAATTAAATTATATTTAAAGTAAGAACACCTATTCATCAAAAGTAAGACAGGCCTCAGAGACCAGAAAAGATATTTTAAATACATAACACAAATGAAAGAGTTCATCACTTTCACAGATATTAGGAATTTGTTCTTAAAATCAAGATCACTGGGGTTGGGTTGGTGTTCAGTGTGATACACTTGCAGGCCCTGGGGTCAGTCTCCAGCACCACAAAAGGCAAAAGTAAATTAAAAATTAAAAAAGAAAAAGGAAATCCTACAGCTCCCTAAGAAAGATAATTCTCTAGACCAATAGGAAGCATGTTGAGTGGGTTTCCAAAAGAGAAATGACCGAGGACATGTCTTCCATCCCTCAAGCTTGTCCTCTGTGATCTGGTCCAGCCAAAGCACTCTCGCAAAGAAGGATGGAAAGAAGAAGGAGACTCCTTCTGCCATCAACCAGCACGTCCAGGAAGAAGGAGCCAAGCAAGGCAGAACCCTTAAGCTGCTCAAGGAAGGTTGGAAAATTGCCCAAAGGGCATCCAGGATCCAGATGTGGCTGTTGATACCGCACTCAACAAAGCTGCCTGGGGAAAGGAATACAAAATGTCCTGCAGCCTACTCCTGGTGGTTATATAGAGCTGTAATGAAAATGAAGATTTACTCCAAGAGCTTTGTACTTTGAGACCTGTATCTCTATGTCTCTGCTGCTCTTTTCAAATGTCCAGTTAGGTGGAGAACTAACCACTGACTGTAAAAAGCTATTAAAAGTGACCCCAAAAATGTACATACAGGGGCCGTAAATAGAGTTTTGTGATGGTGTGTTTGCCTCAATGTGCTCATTGATTGTGTTTCTAGGAACTATTTTTTTTATGACAGAATGACCCTTCCTCCTGACACTTTTTCTTGCAAGGAAGTCCTTCTGCTGGGCCCAGGTCAGAAAGGAAGAGAACACGAAATCCCAGAACTTTCCCCTGCACTCACTCTGCTTCTCTTTTTTAAGGACTGAGTTCAACCACCAAAGAAAATAATCTAAAAATGTTTCACTTAATTAAAATTAATATACATTGGTCACCAGAGAAATGCAAATCAAAACCATGAGAGAGACTCCACCAAACACACATAAGAATATCTAAAACTCAGTTTGATGACCCCAGGTGCTGTCAAGATCATATAGGGAAACAGAAATGCTTGTAATTGCTGTTGGGCGTCTAAGTCAGTGAAACCACTTAAGAAAACTAAGAACAAGCACTTTCTGAAGGGTAGCCATCAGCCTCCAGGGTTCCCCACAAAGAACACCAGCAGAGACTTTCTGTAGAGGCACCACGCACAAGGCACTTAAGCTGGAACCATTCATAACGCCCATCGGTGGTGGACAGATGTGAGCAAAGCATCTTACTCTACGTGAATAAGCTACTGGCCATGCCTGACAGGAGTCTGTCGGATGCACCCATATGCTTACGGAGCCAGGAAAAAATGGCTTCTTGCACACCTTTTACCTAAATGATATAATTATGATGCTAAGAACCAGCTTAGTGGACTATCAGTGGGGAATGTAACTGTGCATGTGTACTGGAAGGACACACGATGTGAGGGTTTTGGGGTGGTTTTTTTTGTTTTTGTTTTTGTTTTTTGTTTGTTTGTTTGTTTTTGGAGGAAAAGTTAACATTCTATTTCTTGATCTGGGAGAAAAAAACACTGATTCATTTGCTATTTCAAGAGTCAATGAGCAATAATTTGCATGCTTTTCCACAAATACATTATACACCAATGGGTTCTATGTTCCAATAAGAAGAGAACAGGTATGTGCAGGACTAAGGAAAGACTAGCTTCTCTGGATCCTGGCTAGGCTGGCTCTTGAGCTGTTTGTGCATGGCTAAGCTGCACAGTCAGGGTGTCCTGGGAATAGTTACTCCGGGCAGAGTGTGCCACCCTAGACAATAGGGACACAAGCCCTTCTCTGGGGCTGAGATAAGGGCATTCCTCTAGGAGGTGAGTATTCACAGGACAATCAGAGGACAGAGATATTAGTGAGCATCTTCAGGTAAGGGTGCTCCTAATGTAGCTATGTCCCTGAATCCAAGCATGCCTGATTCCTCAAATCAAATGCATTTGATGTTTTTCTTGAAACATTTGTTTTTTTACCTGAGTTCAGCTGGGATATAGTTGAGTGGGGTGAGGAGATAATAAATGTTTCCAAAAGACATCTGAATCACCATCATAACTACTACCACCAGCAGCAGCACCACCACTACCACCAGCACCACCACCAGCACCATCACCACCTCCACCATCACCACCATCACCACTATTCATATATCAGTGACAGTCAAGTCCCTCTGAAAATGAATTCCCAACCTACAATCCTGACCTTACTGGCTACAATTCATCTTTATATACCCAAAAACAGAGCCAATCCCAACCACAGGAAACTCCCAGCCAAGAGTTCCCAAGAAGCCATGTTGGACTCAAGCTGGCCTATCTTCAAATACACACTTGCTAGTCTACTGATCATTTCTTTTAAGGAATATTAGAACATTTTAGCAATTGGGGCTTCACAAATACCTTAAAGTGGGATGGGGTAGGGTTGGAGGGGCTAACCTGCAGATGGCAGACAAGGAGCATGGGGTTTTCAGAGAAGCTTCCGAAAGATAAAAGAAGTCATGTGGCAGGGGCAGAGAGAGGGGGACTTAGAATTGACAGTATATGCTTTACTGCAGAGATAAATGGCCTATGCCCTGGAGTGAGGTGTCTATGGACGTCCTTATCAGCCACATCAAGGACTTAAATAAAGCCTATGGAAACATTTAGCTATGTCTCCCTTGAGCCACAGGGAACATCAGTGGTCCAACCTCTCTCAGTCTATTGCTTTTGGATGGAGCCTGGGGGTTCTGTGCTGAATTCCAGAAGGCAGAATCTTTTGCAAGCATTCACTACATAGGGTGCAAGATCCCCCAGAGCCCCGGCAGTAGTGAGAGGGGTCGTGGTACATCTCCACGGCGGATAGGAGCTGAGGGGCACGTCACTTGTCATCTTACGTGTTCTCATCTTCATCTCAGGGACCATAACAAATATCAACTCATTATCGTCTTCCCCACAATGCAGATTTTCCCAGCCCTGGTTTCTCTGAAGCCTGGAGTTCATTAACGCCAGATGTATTTAAGACCCTGCACTGGGGAAGGGAGTGCTGTCTGCTCATACATATCTTGCTCTTTGTTGCTCTGTCTTCATTCACAGTGAAATGAAGGGCCTGTAGCCCTTGCAGCCCCTGTGTGCAGGCTTCGCACCCGAACCCTCAGTCTCAAGGCCCGCTCAGCCTCTTCAATGAATGCTCTCATTGGGGTGGACCCTCTCTCTACCCCATCTCTGTATGAGTTCCTGCGGACCTCTGGTCTTTTTTTCTGGTTAAGCATTATTAAGCATTGAGAGAAAGGCTGTTGGTTTGGGACACGCTGAGTGGTGGGGGCAGGGAAGACAAGGAGCCAAAAGAGAGCCGATTCCAGCAGCCACTGTGATGAGGGAGACAGGAGATGCCACTCCCACCCCAGTCCTGTGAGGAAGTTCTGTTTGTCACAGGCTGTTTCAGGAGCACTCGGCGGGTCATGTCCCCTGTCACCTCAGTCCTCTTCAAAGCCATTGGCTACTAGCATCTGTGTTGTCTACTGTCCCACACCCAGAAGCCAGCAGCTTCTAAGCCCGAAATTACCTGCCACACTGAAAATACAAGTGTCTTTCCCCCGCAAAAGAAAAATCTCTGTCCTGTTGATGTGGCCATTCCTTGCGAAAGCATCCTTTCCATTTTGACTGGATGTTGAATTGGATTTTGCATTAGGATACAAGGCCAGAAAAAACAAGGGTGCTTCCTGCTTGATTTGGGATCTAAATACATTCATACTCCCCTTGCAGTTTAGGGCAAGTATACCAAATTAGTTTTTGCTTTGTTTTGTTTAAGTTCCTCGAGTTTTTTGTTTCTGTTCTTCTAGAGAAGTCACAAACACTTAAAATACAACCAACTCAAACAAGCACACTAATTCTTCTAATTGGAACAAACAATTAAAAATATAAGCCCAGGACTCTCCTGCATCACACAGCCCTGAGTTTAAAGGCAGGCCTCCCCTGTCTCTAACACCCTCCCAGCCCCAGTCCCCACCACACACGGGTAGCTGCTTTGATTTCAGGACAGGAACAGAAGGAAGCAGAGCCAGGCACGAGGGCAGCACACTGGGATCTCAGTGCTCAGCAGGCAGAGGCAGGAGGACTACACGTTTGTTCTACATATCTCCGAGAAAAAGAAGCAGCAGGAAGGAAGGAAACTTTATGGAGTACAGTGCCTCTGTTTTAAAAGGTATTGGAGGGTTATATTTTAAGAAAAAAATAGATTTAAATGCCTTTCTTTCTAGGAGAGAAAGCCTTGTGTATGATTATTACAAAGTAAGCACGTTTAAAGAAAAATCACAATTTTCTTTACACTGGTTCCCCACTGGCTCCCTATTTACCTGACCTAGTTAGTCCTATTACATACTTTAACTTGCAACATTTCCTAAAGCTTTTTCCTTTGTTCATTCCGCACACCGTTCTTAATTACTATGAACCAGAATCTGCAGCGGATGCTGAAGTTCGACCAGGGAATGAGGAGACTCTGCTCTCCTGGAATGAATTTCCTAACGGAAGGAGACCCACATTATACAAACGGTACTGGACCGGTGCTGGGGAATGGGGGGCCGGGACGCTAAGAGCCTGAGTGCCATTCCACCAACTGTGACCTAGCGCCAGTTTATTATGAAGGTCTTATTTTAGTTTTGGCTTAGGTTTTTATGCTGGGTCCTGAACAGTAGACCCTAGATATGCTGGACATAAGCTCTAGCACTGAGCCACAACCCCAACTCATGATGTTACCTTTTACTCTACAAGTAAACGATAACAGATTTTTAAAAATGAGTTATTATCACTATCTCTCACTAAAAAAAAAAAAAAAAACAAAAAAAAACAAAAAAAACAAAAACAAAAAACAAACAAAAAAACCCATGTTATTTCTCTCAAAACAAATCTCAAATCTCTCAATCTTTTGAGATTTCTTCCTAGTTTCTAAAGTCTATCTCTTCGACAGGTCCAATATTCTCTCTCTAAACTAATAGTATCATATGCACTTCCGGTCTTCCTCCTTGTGAATGAGACTTTCTAGAAAGACGCTGTATCTACCAAGTCTGATTGACTAATTCGAAGTGCAGTGGTGTGGGGGGGTGGCAATGTTGCAGGTCCAGAGTCCAGTTACCTTACACGGGGCTGCTTTTCGCCCCACCCCCTGCAGTAGCCATTGCTTGCTGTGTTAGACCTAACGGTTTTTACCTGTGAGTCACAGATTCAAAGCCTTTTTGAGATCTGTTAACTTGGCAGACCTCCCGCTTCCACCAACCCCAAAGCCGAGACTGTCATCGGATAGCATCTGAGGCCTAAAGGAGAGAGTTCCCCATTTTGCTGTAACTGTCTCTGCTGTTTTCCACCAGTGCATTTTTAAAGGCCTTGACTCCATGAGGCTGCTGTCACATGGGAACCTGGAACCTGGGGTAAGCCAACTCCATGCTTCCAAGTCTCTCAAATTTGGTTCCAGATGGCTGTGAGCCACTCAGGACCTCTGGAAGAGCAGCCAGTGCTCTTAACACTGAGCCATCTCTCCAGCCCCTTTCCTTAATTTTTTTTTTTTTTTTTTGGTTTTTCGAGACAGGGTTTCTCTGTGTGGTCCTGGCTGTCCTGGAACTCACTCTGTAGACCAGGCTGGCCTCAAACTCAGAAATCCGCCTGCCTCCGCCTCCCAAGTGCTGGGATTAAAGACGTGCGCCACCACGCCCGGCTCCCTAATTGGTGGGATTGCAAAATGGTAAAACCGCTCTGGAAATCAGTTTGGCGGTTCCTCAGAAAATTGGGCATGTCACTTCCAGAGGACCCTGGCATACCACTCCTGGGCATATACCCAGAGGATTCCCCTGCATGCAATAAGGACACATGCTCCACTATGTTTATAGCAGCCTTGTTTATAATCGCCCAGAAATTGGAAGGAGCCCAAATATCCCTCAAAGGAGGAATGGATACAGAAAATGTGGTATATTTATACAATGGAATACTACTCAGCAATTAAAAATAATGAATTCATGCAATTTGTAGGTAAATGGTTAGACCTGGAAAATATCATCCTGAGTGAATTAACCCAATCACAAAAGAATGCACATGAAATGCAATCACTGATAAGTGGATATTAATGAGCCCAGAAACCCTAAATACTCAAGACACAAATAGCAAGTCAAATGATTCCCAAGAAGAAGAAAGGAGAGGACCCTGGGCCTGTAAAGATTGCATCCAGTTTAGTAAAGAAACCGAGGGGGGAGGGGGAATTATTGGGGAACAGATGGGGGGGGAGAGGAACTATGGGAACTATGGTGGGTGGGAACTGGGAAAGGGGAAAGCCTTTGGAATGTAAACATAGAATATATAAAATAAAATAAAATAAAATAAAATAAAATAAAATAAAATAAAATAAAATAAAATAAGAAAAAAAAATTTGGCTCCAGAATAACCCATCTCTCAGTCTCTTTGAGGGGAGTGCTGTGTCTTTTTATCTGTCAGTGCCCTGCCATGTAAATGCTACCCATTCCTAAGAAGTCACTTAAAGTCCTTTCCACTATTATTATTATTTTTTTTTTTTAGTTATGTCTACTTTATCACCAAAATGACTGAAAGTGCCCCCGGGGGGGGCGGGGGGAGGTCTCTGTTTAGCCTCCAACTTGAGATACATCACGGACTTAGGACTTTGGAGTCCAAGAAGATCTGAGTTGAAGCCAGGGGGCCAGTAGTCACACACAGGCAGTCCTAGCTACTCGGGAGGTTAAGATTTAATTGAGCCGACAAGTTCCAGATCACTTGTGGAAACACAGCAAGACATAGTCTCACAGGAAATAAGTAAGATCTGAGTTACAACAGTAAGGATGAGATTATACCCACTCCGCTTACATCCGCACTGGCCTAGTCTGCCCATGCTGCCCAGGCACCGCATCAACACCAACCCATCATGTCTTCCCTTTGCCCCGTGTGACTGAGGGTCATCTCACTGCAGGTACTCACCAACATCCCTGCCTTCAGCCTCAAGATGTGCAAGCATCTTGGCTGCTGCAGAGGAGAGCCCTCTCCAGCTCAGATGTCTGGACCATTTGCCTTACACGAGGCTGCTCCCGTCCCCGAGAAGAAGCTGTGAAACTGGATTTGAGAAGGACTCAGTCCACTAGATGCTAGATGGATACTGTTAAGTCCTTGACAAGAACAATAAGGGTTCACTACTCACAAATAAACATCTATGTTTCCAAAGACGCCTTGTCAAAACACTGGGCCTGATAGTGCAATCCTGGAATCCCAGACGCTCCAGAGGCCTAGGAGAATGATCTGAAAGCTCAGGCCCTGCCTGGGCTACAGAGTGACCCTGTTCCAAAATAAAAAGTAGGAAGAAGGCTGGAGGTGAAGCTCAGTGGCCGAGTGCTTGCCCCGTAAATACAAGGCCCTGATCTCAATCCCCAGAAGCACAAACATAAGCTGAAAAATATTCTCATAAAATATCCATCTTAGTTATGATTTCTATTACTGTGAGAAAACACCAAGATCAAAACCAATTTGTGGAGGAAAGGGTTTATTCATCTTACACTACCACATCACAGTCCATCGTCAAAGGAAGTCAGGACAGGAACTCACATGGGGCAGGACCCTGGAGGCAGGAGCTGGCGCAGAGGCCATGGAGGGGTGCTGCTTAGAGGCTTGCTCTTCATGGCTTGCTCAGCCTGCCTCTTACAGAACCCAGGACCACCTGCCCAGGGGTGGGTACAGGCCCCCAAGAGCTAGACCCTCACGTATCTAGACCCTCACGTATCTATCGTTAACCTGGGAATTGCCCTATAAGCTTGCCTACAGGCAATCTGGTGGTAGCATTTTCTAAACTGAGGTTTCTCTTCCTAGACAATGCTGGGTGTGTCGTGTAGTCAAGAGAAAGCCAACCAGAAAGAGACCCCTGTGTGGTGTGTCCATCTTCTTGATCTTCTCACCAACTTAATACACGATGCTCTGCCATCAGTCTCACCCACTTAAGGTTGAGTGCCTGTGCTTATTTGACAGATGAAACCTTGAAGTTCAAACAGCAGTGGTTCTCTGTCTGGGCTCTGGGCCAGCCTGGTGACAGTGAAGGCAACAACGGTGGCTTGAGAACGTCCAGAGAATTCCAACACTGCATCACACTGAGTCGGGAGACCTCATCTCAGCAGGCTTTATGAATGATTCCCCTTTAGGAAGGACACAGCCTCAGAGGAAAACAAGTACCAAACAGTAAGGGAATACTTCCAGGGCTCAACTCAAAGGTGGCTTTCTCCTTTGATGGCTTTACCAGACAATCCATTGAAGTCAGGATGACAAAACAACTAATTTTAATAACTGCAGATAAAAGACCAACTCATTTGTCTAGTCAACTATTTATGATTTTTTTTAACTTTTATTTGATTGTGTGTATGTGTGAGTATGTGGGGGGGTATGTTTGTGTGAGTGTGTGTGAGTATGTGTGTGTCTATGTTTGTGTAAGAGTATGAGTGTGGTGTATGTTTGTATATGTGGTGTATGTCTATGTGAATGTGTGTAGTATATGTTTGTGTGAGTCAGTGTGTAGGTGTATGTGACTGTGGTGTACGTTTATGTGAGTGCTTGTGTATATGTGTGCTGTATTTTTGTGAAAGTGTGTGAGTGTGTGTGGTGTATATTTGTGTGTGTGTGTGTGTGTATGTGCATTTGTGAGCGCACACATGTGTGCACACGGGGAGGCCAGAAGTCTGTGTAAGTTACTTTTCTCTAATCACTGTGAAGTTGGTATCGGGTGCATTTCTTCTCTCACTCTTTACCTTATTTTTTATGTTTTACTTACAGCTTTATTTACTCTGGAGGAATACGTGTGCCACAATGCATGTATGGAGATCAGAGAGCTAGTTTGAGGAATCATTTTTCACCTTTCACCTTGTGTGTCCCAAGAATCGAACCCAGGGAATCAAGACTGGCAGCACGCTCCTCCATCCACGGCGCCATCTTGCCAGCCCTCCACCTTATTTTTGAGACAGAGTCTTTCTCACTGAACCCGGAGCTCACCGAGTTATCTAAATGGACTGACCAGCAACCCTAGGGGTCCTCTGCCTCTGCCTTTCCAGTGCTAGCATCACGGGCACAGGCTATTCCGAGCTCTTATGTGGGTGCTAAGGATTGGAAGTCAAGCCATGTTGCTCGTGTGGTAAGCCTCTCCACACCCAGCCCAGTAACTAAATATGCTTGAGGTTTCCCAAACATGAGTGTTCTCGGTGCTCTATGTGTCCAACACCCAAGAAGAAGGAAGGGCTTTCCCTTCCTATAGAAGGATGAACAAAAGTTCTAAGTGGGCTATGGCAGCCACCTGGAACCCCTTTCTGGCTGGACCTCATGCCTATCACAGGCAACCGTGGGGACTCAGTAGAAGCAGGTAAGGAGCACCTCTCTCTGGGACCAGAAGGGTCTGACTTCTGATGTTACTACTTACTGACTTTGGAACAAGTTAATGTATTTCTATAAGCCTTAGTCTACCTAATCACAAAATGGACACCCATCTCACATATGCCTGTGTCTCTAATGAGCAGAGGTCCAACTTTGGAGGGGAGGGGACAGCAGGGAGTCATTGCCTGCTCTGTTTATTGCTTTTGTGGTCTATGTCATTAATAACAAACTCCCTCCTCCCTTTCTGGAAAAGTGTTCTTCCAGGATCCATAGGGAATGAATCCAGGACCCACCCCATACAATCCTGAAAAATCAAGCCCTTTACATCTAATCTTCAAGTACTCCTTTACATTCATTAAATCGTCTCTAGGTTAATTACAATAATTGATACAATGCTAATATTATACAGATCGTAGCAAAACTATATAGGATAGAAAATGCTTCATTTGTGCTGCTGTGATAAAATACCTGGACCAATGTATACATAGATATGAATATACATGAGGATATAAATTCATGTGTGAGTGTGAGTGTATGTGTGTGAGTGTGAGTGTGTGTGTGAGTGTGTGTGTGTGTGTGTGTGTGTGTGTGAGAGAGAGAGAGAGAGAGAGAGAGAGAGAGAGAGAGAGAGAGAGAGTGAAGGGGTCTGTTTTGGCTCAGAGTTTCACGTTCATCCTTGTGGGGAAGTCATGGGGCAAGAGCTTGAAGCAGCTGGTCGCAGCACATCCATAATGAAGAACAGAGAGACAAATGCACACGTGCTTAATGCTTAGCTAGTTTCTCCTTCTCCGATAAGTCCAGGGCCCCAAACCCAGAAATGTTGCCACTCACTTCCGGGCTGGTCACTCCACATCAATAAAGACAACTAAGACAATCTTCCACAGACATATCCATGACTAACTTGATCTAAATAATCCCTTTCCAGGTAGATCTAGGTTGTGTCACATTGACAACTAAAACTAACTACCACAGAAATAATAAATGGGGTTTTGTATGTGTTCAACATGAATACATCTTTGTCTGAAGTTCTGATCAGCAGTTGATTGAATGGGCAGATGAGGAATCTACAGATCTGGAGGGCCAACTGCCATGTGGTAGCAAAGAATTGCCTCTACAAGACTCCAGAAGGCAGCTGAGAGGCATTTGGTTCATGGTTTACAATGTCTCGGCCCCTATTCCTAGTTATTTAATGCAAATCATTAGGCTTACTGTTCAATTTAACTGCCTATGTATAAGCAGTCTTCCGTTCCCTGCTATTTGAAGAACTGGGTTACATGACTAATAATTACTCTTACTACAAACTCTACAGTCCCACGTTCTGGGTGTCCCTTTTCTATCTTGACTAGTTTGGAAAGTTTACCTCCCGAAGAGAAAACCAGGACTGATTCAGCCAGTGGTTCCTGACCAACCAGCTGGAAACAAAATTGCTGGCAGGTAAGAACTGGGGAACATTGTTGCTTATGGGAGTGGGAGGCTCGGCTCCAAAAGGGTTATTGGTCTCATGTGGTCAGCAGAGTCAGAGATTTATTGAGGGTGTAAATTCACGGGCTAACTCCAGGTAGGGTGAGCCAGAACCTCTTCAAACAGATCATTCTCATCAAAAGCCAAAGCAACACACAGGTCATAGGCTCATTGAGCTAAATCTGAAAGTCCCCTGCCCTTCCAGAAGAGTTACAGACAAACAGCAGTCACAACTCAGGTTGTCCACCTTAATGGCCAACATTCTTTCTGCTGCTTTACTGCCTACATCTGAAGGGGCGGTGGTGTGCCCTATCCCAGCCCCTCCCCCAGCCTAGTCCCTCCCCCATCTCAGCCCCTCCCAGCTGGAAGCTCCAGCACTAGCTTCCTACTGAAATCACCTAAGATATTACCAATTCTTTCCCAAGCGTTCGACAAGACAGAACTAACTTCTGTTTATGAGATTTGAAAACCCAGGGGTAAGGGAGGGAGCTCCGAGAAGACTGACCAAGCTTAACATCTGGAGGAATGAAGTTTTAAAAAAAAATGTCAACAGCTGTGTCAGCATCTGTGGGACATTGCAGAGAGTGTTTCTTTTCCCCAAATTGTTTCCAATAGGTGAATGTTACTTCTCCAATCACCAGGGGAAAGTAAAACTGGTTTGGTTTTGGTTTTGGTTTTGGTTTTTTAACCATTTCCTATCCATATCATTCTGCACGAAGGTTTATTTTGTTATTTCTGTTCCTTTCTATATGGCAGGACAGTCAGTATTATAGTAATTATTTATATGGCACCAGATGTTAGAATGAAGATGAAATTTATTAAATGTATTCTCCCAGATGCCCTGAAAATAAATAAGGAGGTTAAATGCAGTCTGAGGTCCAAAGCACTAGGAATTAAGACAAGCTGTAGAGCTAAAGGAAAAATTAATCCCAGTACTGAGCCAGCTTTGAAAAGAAGAAGAAGAAGAAGAAGAAGAAGAAGAAGAAGAAGAAGAAGAAGAAGAAGAAATGTGGTAGACAGCTTCTCTCTCTTATTTGCATGTTTAACCCCTGGAATGTGCAGGGCCTCAGAGAATAAAATCATATGAGAAAAAACCAGAAACACAGGGACAAGAATGATCTCACCTTCACACACACACACACACACACACACACACACACACACACACTTCCATTCCTGTGGGACAGTACAATGTTGAAATTTACTGGCAAATTCCATTGCCCAATGAGTCTTTTCCCCCTATAAGTAATGTTTGCTCATTTAAAAAACATTTATGTTGACTATCTGGTTTCATAAATCATAAACAAACAGATAAGTCTCATTTAAAGAGACATTGCATCCACACAGGCATCCTTTTCCTGTCACATTTGATGTGATGAACTGATAGCTTCAAAGGAAAATGTTTTACTGAGTCTCTCAGCAGAATAAGCTCCGTGGATGTTAACTGAAATTTCAGAAGGAGAATGAAAAGCAAAGTTGGGGCTATGGAAAGAAAACCATGGAGAGCTATCCCCTTCACCAGAATACCTCCCAACAGCTGACATTTCTAAACTCTGCGACTGCTTTAGGGAAAGAAGGAGTTGGTGGGAGGAAGCTTTCCCCACACTGAAGCCTATGGTGCCCAAGATCACCTCGGTACCCAGACGATTTAGATTAACAGCTGTAGCAAAGAACTCAAACAATTTATCATCCCTGCTGTCTGGGTGCATGCAGCCTTTGGCTTACTTAGAAAGCTGTGTCTGTGGGAACTGTCCTGTTTCCCTCTGTCCTCCACTTTGAAAGAGTAAGTCCCTTCTAATGCAAAGTAAAGTTTCCGAGCAAGGATAAGGAATCTAGGAGTCACAGAAACTTTCAGGCAGCCCAGATTCAACTCCGCACACTCACCCACCTACCTAGTTGTGAAAATGATTTGTGAGAGCCTTGTTTACAGTGTGCTAACCTCCACAGCAAAGGTCCGCACACATACTGGCAATCCATCCTCTAACATTCCCATAAGCACCAGCCCAGGTCTTACTCCCCCATTCTCCCTGGAGGGAAAAGGTTGGAATGGTGGCCTTTACCTCTTCCTGGTTGCCTTTCAAGTTTTCCTTCGGGGCTGCTAAAGGGCATTGATCAGAACTTACCTACAGGTCCAGTTTCTAAGCAGGTACCAATGCTGCGGGAATAATTCCAAACCAACGAGATTCAAAACATCTTCAATTTATTTGCAGACTTAGAAATTCCACTTGTCTCCGAAAGAGAGAGAGAGAGAGAGAGAGAGAGAGAGAGAGAACGCTCCCACTTTGTCAAATTAAAAAAAGAATGAAAACCCGCAGCTTTCCTCCAAACAAATTTAAATTTTCTGGCTTGCTTCTCTCACCACACTTTTTAAGCAGCCTGACCTGCTCGGAAAAGGCTCTATCTACTGTCTGTGAAGACAATTCCCAAGCCTCAGACCTCACCACTTGCCCCCTGCCTTCCTCACCTCACCAATGAGCCTCGCCCTTTCAACCCACAAACCAGGAGCTTGTTCACCGGGAAAAGTTGCTGGAGGTAGACTCTCCCACCTGCGCTCTCAGAGCCCGATGGCTGGGAAGAAGAGAGAGCCTCAGAGCCTCCGGGCCCCGCACGCCCTCCAGGCCCAGGCGTGGAGCGCGTCCCACCCCAAAGCCGGGAAGGCGATTTCCACGCAGACCTGCACCCATCCCACACAAGTCCGCACGCCAGCTCGCCGAGTCACTTACGTAAGCTCGCCGTGCACAGTCCCAAACTGCAGACACACACCCGCACCTGTCACGCATCCGAAATGGACAAGCGCCCACCCAGGAGGAATGCAAACCACACAGATCGGGGCACGGGTGCGGCTTCCATTCCTTTTTCCCTCCGTTCTTTTCTTGTCCCGTTTTGTCCAACTACAATTACCTTAGCAACCAAAGAATTGTCTCGACTCGCTCCGGCGTCTCAGTTTCTCCTAAAGCCCGGCTGGCGCCCAGTGCATGATAAAGCTGGGGAACCCGGGAGTCGCCAGCTCTCCGGGGTGGAGGGGCGGTCGAATCCGTCCTGGCACTGCTCTCCCGAGTGTTGCCTCCTCCTCCTCCTCCTCTTCCACCTTCTTGGTGCCACTCTCTGAGGCGGTGACCGCAGGGGGCTTAGCGAGCAGACTGTGCAACCCAGGACCCGGGAGGAGGCGCGGCGGGTCGCATGGTGCCAGGGCGCGGGGCTCCCGGGGTGTTTCCCTCGCCCCTCGCCGATCCGGACCGGATCCGCCCCCTCGGCGCCCACAGCAACAGGGACCCCGGGGCGCCCCCGGGCGGAGCTCTTGGCCACCCGGCAGGGGCGGATCGCCAAGGAGCTGCCCAGAGTCGCGCAGTCCTGGCGCTCGGCTCAGCCGCTGCCGCAGCGGCGCCCGCTGTCGGGGACCCAGAGCAGCTGCAGCCCCGCGCCGCACACCTGGGCGCCCGCACCTGGCCTGAGCCGCGGGACCCTGACACCTGAGCACGTCCCTAGGTCGCCGCCGCCAGGCTCGCCTGTCCCAGCGCCGCCCAAGGTACGGATCAGGCTCTGTGCAGCAAACGGAGGAAAAATAATCTGCAGATTCCTGGCAACCGAGCAGATACCTAGAAAACGGAGGGACTGTCTTAAGCAAGCCAAGGCTCCTCTCCTCGCTGCCTGGATGACCGGGTACGGAAACTTTAGTGGCGCCAAGGTGCTCACGATTCTGGCCTGGGGTGTTGTCCTGGTAGCTTTTGAATCCCTCACTGACGTGGGGCTGGCGCCCTCTAAATTAAAATGAGCCAGTGCGTTCGTCAGAGATATTGTTGCTAACCTCGTGGTTTTATTTATTCAACGTTTACACCACACACAGCGTTGGGAGCGCTTTGTGGTTGATACTATCTTGAAACAACACAAAAGAGAAACAGGGAGAAACTATGCACAATATCCTTGGGCAAGAAGAGAAGAGTTGACATTCAAATGAACAAGGGTAACTTGAATGGACATTTTAAGTGGGAGTCCTGAAATGTGATGTTTGATGACGTATGACTGGGTTACGGATGTAGCTTACCTAGTATAGTGCTTTCCCCAGCACTGAGTAAAAACCAACATTCGCGCTGGAGACAGAAAGATCCTAAGTTCGAGGCCATCTTTGGCTCCTTAGAGAGTCCGAGGTCACACTGGACTACATGAAAGCCTGTCTCAAATTATTTTAGGAAGCTGTAGTTGGAGGTAAGACAAGGTGGTTGGTATTAAATAGTTACCAGTAGATGTGTATGTATGTCAATTTACCAACACCAATAATAGATCAGTTGTTTATACTTTAGTGTATTAGTCACAGAAAAAAATGAAATTACTCCAAGTCGTTAAGGATGAATGATCTGGACTCTTCATCTTTATGGCTCTGGAAGTGAAATTTTAAAGTTTCCTTGGCAATATGCATAGGTGTCCACACTGTGATGCATAAATATGTAAAAGAAAAAATGAAGAACATCAATTAAATGTAAGTCGAGGGACATTCTTCTAAAATGGCAGATTGTTACAGATGGCTTCTGATTGGGCGAGGCCAGAGGAAAAGGCTAACTCAGAAGGTGACCTTGGGTAGGATCCAACGCCTGTAAATGACTCTGACAAGCGTGGATTTCGATAATATACTGATTCAAGAAAATAGACAGATCCGTGTTGTTCCCTCACATAAAGTTAGCCACACCGAGAATGACCTGTCTTTAGGAACTATACTTTGAAATATGAAGGGGTCAGTGAGTGTCACCTGGAGATAAGATGTGCCCAGGAACCCTGTGTGTGCCCTGTTGGTAGGGAGTAAGCACTTCAAGTCAGAGGTGGGACCCAGTAGCAGGAAGCTGGGTCCGTGGAGGGATGCCACTGAAAGGCATATGAGGAGACTGGCTCCTCCCACCGTCTGCTTCCCAGAGCCACGTGGTACACAGAGCTTCCTGTACGATAGCAGCTTGAAGCCCAGGACCAAGAAACCATGGGCTAAAAATCTCTAAAACGTCATGCCAAAAGAAGTCTTTCCTCTTTGTAAATTGTTATTTCCAGTATTTTGCCACTGGGAAGAGAAAGTGCCTAATACACAGGCATTTGTTACTTATTCACAGATGGTTGGAAACTAGGAACACCCAAATAAAGTGAGCAACCGAGCTGGTCGGGCCAACTGCTTGTGTAATGTGTTTTGTAATTCAGCATGATTTCAGAAGAGACAGCTTAAAAAGATACGTTGAGGTGTAATTGTTCTCTTCACCAACTTTTTCCTCTTACTTTTATGTGTATGGATGTTTTGCCAGCATGTACTTGCACCACATGTGTGCAATACCTACCAGAGGCCAGAGGAGGGTGACAAATCCCCTGGGAGCAGAGTTAAAGCAGTTGTGAGCCAGAATGTGGGTCCTCAGAACCAAACCCAGGACCTCTGGAAAAACAGCCACGGCTCTTAAGAGGTTCAGTCCATTGTCATCCAGGCAGAAACATGGCAGCATCCAGGCAGGCATGGTGCAGGAGGAGCTGAGAGTTCTACATCTTCATCTGGAGGCTGCTAGTGGAAGACTGACTTCCAGGCAGCCAGGGTGAGGGTTTTAAGCCCACACCCACAGTGACACACCTACTCCAACAAAGCCACACAAGGCATATAAAAATATGCATGCCATTGGGGCAGCTCTGTTAACTTCTCTTTAGTAACGGCTTTAAGAGCAGAGATAGAACAGTGTATCAAATGCCTCTGAAACATTTAGGGGTGTGGGTTTGTGGGGGATAATGAGTTTGGGTATGAGACGACCCACGGCTTGGGTTATGGATTTATTTGACAGCAGATCTTACATTTCCTCAAATCTCAACTTTTCCTTCAATGTTATTTGTGTGTGTGTGTGTGTGTGTGTGTGTGTGTGTGTGTGATATGTGTGCATGTATGTCCGTATATGTAAGTGTAAGTGGATGCCACAGTGTGGCTATGGAGGTGAGAGGAAAACCTTGGGTGTTAGTGTTTCTTCCACTTCACTCAAGACAGGGTCTCCTGGTTGTTCGCAGCTGTGTACGAGAGGCCTGCAAACTTCCAGAGATTCTCCTATCTCTGCTTCCCATTTTCCTGCAGAAGCACAAGGATCACAGGCACATGCCGGGCTTACATGGGTCCTGAAAATTCAAACACAGGTCTTCATACATGTGCACCCACCGAGCCATCTCCCCGATTTATGTATGTAGTCTTTTATCCTGATAGCTAAGGACCATATTATTTCCATTTTGGTGAAGACAGGAACTAGATTTGGGGTCACCTTTTCCTCATGGTGCATCCTGAAAGGAAACAAATGTTCTCATAGTGTGTAAGGGTACTTGCAGCCAAGGCTGATGACCTAAGTTGGATCCCCAGAATCCACATGGTGGAAAGAAAAAACTGATTCCAAAGTTGTTCTCTGTCTGACCTCCATGTAGTAGCATGCACATGTGTGTGCATGTACACACACACACACACTAAACAAACACATTTGCTTTTAAGTTTTAAAAAAAAAAGGTCTGTTCAAAGGCCACAGCATCAGCACCATGGTGGGAGGCAAGGGGTTCTCACTGGAACTTGGCAATAGCGATTCTTGATCTTTGCCTCGGAATAGATTAGTCCAAATTTCTGACAACGGAGACTCAAGGGTCTACTTTTGACCAAGAATTTGTAAGCTGCAGCTTGTGGGCATTCCCTTAAGAGACCACTCATCATTTTTGTTACTATTTATCATCCAGTCATGTTAGGAGGAGTCGGTCCATGGCAAGCAAACTCAAAATGATATAGGCCGGGAGGGGAGGGGTGTTTCCTGTTTTCAGTGTTAGTCCATGATCCGCAGTCTCAAAACCCTTGTGTCTTGGAACAGATGTGTTTATATTTTAGTGCTGGATGGTTATGTTTTGGAACTTGGAAGTGATGTCATGTCAAAGTAAAGTTTGTATTTTCAAAGTTCCAAAGCTTAATAGTCAGGAGGTAAAGATATGTGCTCCAACTACTAGATACAGGGCAAAAATTACATCAGCAATAACAAACTTTTAAAAAGCTAAACAAACCCAGAATAACCATGGAATGCTGTTTATAGAAGCAGTTAAGAACCACGGGCCTCACTCAGGGACTTCCCAGACCCTATGGCAAGGGCTGCCTGCTAGAGCCTTGTAGTCAGACCAGTAAGAGACAGGACATGCCCTGGGCATTAGACAAATTCCCTTCACAGGTGGCCTTGGTTACAGGGATATTGAATAATGAGTTTCCTCTTAAAATTTCATTTGTTTATATTTGTTCTTAGATTAATCCCCCCCTCTGTATGTGTGTGTGTGTGTGTGTGTGTGTGTGTGTGTGTGTGTACATGTGCACATAGCTATAGTTATCCTGGGCTATATATGCATGCATGAGACAACTCATTTCGAATGCTGATTGTGCAAGCTGTAGCCATCACAATGATATGGTACTTGCATAAAACCTGACTCATGGCTAATGGTACATACAGAATGCCAAGAAACAAGCCTAACAATGTACAGCCAACTAATTTTTGACAAGGAACCAGCAAACCCCACAGAGAATACACAATTTCTTTAATTAATGGTTCTGAGAAAAAAACTGGAGATTCTCACACAAAAGAATGAAACCAGGTCCCTTTCTTCCAGCACACACAAACCAGCTTGGAGTGGGGCTTGGCAGCAGAACATGAGACTTGAAAGAGATATCCTACTATATCCTAAAGAGATTTATTAAACCAGGCAATGTTTTTTATAGCACTCAAGCCCCAAATCAGATGACAAAGCAAAAATAGACAAGTTCGGTCTGCAACATTTTCCAAACCTTTCACACTGAAGATGAAGCCATCGAGAGGAGGGGCAGCCCTCTAGAAGGAGAAGAGATTCGTAAATCTTAGTTAAGAAGTTGATACCTAAAATACACAAGGAACTCAATCTAATAGCGAGAAAACAAACAACTTAGAAGTAATCGGAGAAACTCCAACAGGTCCATGAAAGAAAAAAAAAATAGTTTGATAACACTATTCTTCAGTAATATGCAAATTAGAACCACACTGAGGGCTGCCCAATAGAATAGCTGTTATCAACGCAACAAAAGATAGCAAGTGTGGGAAATAATGAAAGAAATGTGGCCCTTGTTCATTATTAGTGAAAATGTAAATTAAGGTAGGCATTATGGAAAAGCAGTATGAAGACTATTCAGAGTCTAAAAATAAAATTATCATGTAACCCTGTAATCATGATTTTGGCTATTTACTCAAAGAAAAGGAGTCAGTTTGCCAAAGAGATAGCTGAGCACCCAAGTTCACTGACGTATTACTATTCAAGTGGCCAATGTTTAAAAGCAATTTAGTACCTATCCATGGGTTCATAAGCAAAGAAATTGTGATACTCTTTCAGACAATGGCATATTATCCAGTCTTTTAAAAAGAGACTCTAGGGGTTAATGATTCAGTTCAGATGGATTCAGTTCTCAGCTTCAGGGGGTAGAAGTGGAGAAACTGAAACTCTGGAGCTAGGCACAGTGGCTCACATCTGTAATTCCAGCGTTTAGAAGGCAAAGGCGCAGGGATTATGAGTTTAAGGCCATCTTGAGCTACATAACAAGACCTTGCCTGTCTTAAAAAGTGTGTGTGTGTGTGTGTGTGTGTGTGTGTGTGTGTGTGTGTGTGTGTGAGAGAGAGAGAGAGAGAGAGAGAGAGAGAGAGAGAGAGAGAGAGAGTTGTGATAGCATAAGTGAACATTTAAAATATGACTCTGTCTAGGTTACTTTTTTATTGCCATGATAAAACACCATGATCAAGGCAACCTAGAAGGGATGCAACTATTTGGGGCTTACAGCTTTAGATGGTCAGGGTCTATGACCATCATTGTGGGAGCAGGCCAGCAGGCAGGCAGGCATGGCACTGGAGCAGTCACTGAGAGCTTACATCTTGGTCCATGAGCACATGAGAGAGTCCATGAGAGAGTTAACTGGAAGTGGCATGGGCTTCTGAAACCTTGATGGCTGCCTCAGTGACACACCTTCTCCAACAAGACCACGCCTCATAATCTTTCTTAAACAGTTCCACTAATACTGGGAACCAAGTATTCAAATATATGCACCTATGGGGGTTAGTCTCATTCAAACCACCACACATGCTAAGTAAAAGAAAGCAAGCACGATCAGAAAAATATATTACGATCTCATTTGTATATGGACTTTACAAGAGTCAAACTCAGGCAAGCAAGATGGCTCAGAGGGTTCTTGCCACCAAGCCTAATAACTTGAGTTCAAGCCCCAGAACTCATGTGGTAGATACAGAGATTCAACCCTTTCAAGGTGTCCTCTGAATAGCACAAGGACACTGTGGTACATGTAGTGCCCAGCCTACACCACATACACATATAAAATAAACAAACAATTAGTAAAACCTTTCTTTAAGTTAAATGCATATAAACAGAGTAAAATGTAGTTACTAAGGGCAAAGCGGGGATGGAATTATATAGAATGACTACATCTAAACCATGAATGTACACTGTGAGGGCTGGTTCATACTATGCTGTATGATGGGAATGTCCCACAGTAGGATATTTTAGATTTTTTTTATCATACACAGGAAGGTAGTTATGGTAAGACACATAAGGGAATTTCCTTGCCTTATTTGACTATGTAGATCAAAGTATATCATACGCAATAAATATAGATAATAACATGTTTTAAAGCTGATTATGAGTGGCACATGCCTGTAATCCCAGCACTCCGAAGGTAGAGACAGCAGGATGGTGAGCCTGAGGTCACCCTAGGTTAGATAGTAAGATCTTATCTCAAGAAGGATGATTTGCTTTTCTGAATGGGAGAGCAGAGGAGCTGGCATGAAGACACACATTGTGATCCCAGCACTGGGGAGCTAAGGCAAGGGGCCAGAGAAGCCGAAGATAGACTGGATTACACACACACAAAAAAAAAAAATTCCAAGAAAAACAGAGGAAAGGAGAGGGAAAGGAAGTGGAAAGAGGGGTAAGTCTACCAGAAGGTTGACAACGTCATGAAAGAAAGGTTACAAGGTACTCATGTCCTTTGTGACAAGGGTACATTCAAGCCATCGAAGAAGACCCAGCATGGACATGTCGAATGTTGGAAGTGCCCCTCTTGAGACATAGATGACAGCTTTAGAGACGCTCCAAGGTAAAGCAAACTTTATATGTTCAGAGACCAGCAGAATGCATAGCAGAAAGAGTGGAGGAGATGACAGTAGATAAAGCATCTGGGTGCAGCAAAGTCAGGGCCTGTTGGCCGTGATAAAGATTCTGAATGTTAAGTGTAATAGAAAACTGTCGGGGCAGGGATTGGATAAACTTACACAATCTTATTTATCACTCCAATGTGGGCACTGTGTTGCTCTGCTTAGAATACACTAGAGAACAAAGGAGAGCTAGGATGCCAGCCTTGGTAGGACTCCAGCATGGCACAAGATGATGTTCTCTTGACAACAATATAGGGGAAATGGCAGAGCTAGCAACCGCAGCAGAGAGCGTGGGACAGAAAAGGCCTGCTTGAGAACAGACCTATGTCTCCGGCCTTTAGGTCTCGCAAGTCAAGTAGGAAGAGTTGATGAGATAGGTATAAAATAGGTGTGACTAGGAGAGACTAAAGGATATAAAATACATGTGATTGAAAATTGGGGAACTTAGAGAAATTCCTATGGCCATGACTTTGTCTACAGAGAACAAACTAGAATGTAAACCTGTGGGAGAATCCTCCAGTCATTTGATATGTCTTAAGTCACACATGAGCAAACATGGAGATGATCCCATATAAGTGTCCCAGGGTCCTTCTGATGACAATCGTTGTTAGAGTCCTCGTAAGAGGCTGGGAATTGGGAACTAATTTTTGTTTAATTATATCTTGCAACTGTTGGGTAGATGTCTCTGTGGGGAAAGATGCTTGCTTTGTATTGATGAGGACCTGCATATGGACCCCTAGTATCTACATTAAAAGCCAGTCATAGCTGCATGTCTTCTAACTCCATAGAGAGGAGAGAGCCAGTGGCCACGGGGACTTGACAGGTTAGCTGGAAGATAAGCGGCAGTTGGGTTCAGTGAGAGACCCTGTCTCAAAGGAATGAGGCAGAGATGGAGAAAGGAAGACCAGCATCTTCCCCTGGCTTCATCATACATGCACACTGGCACTCACATGTGCATGCGCAATGCACACCACACACAGATAATTTTATTATGCATGAACATAGCTCTGTACCCTCTCACCAGCATCTCCCTACCTCTCAACTCTTACTCTCCAGAATCGACATTTTTCAGGTTCCATATTTAGCCCACGCCATTTGTGTAATTGTTGGCTTGCTTTATTTGGCGTAATACTGTGTTACTACAAAGAAGAGACTCTTTCTCTTCTTTCCCCTTTTTTTCAAGTTTTGTAGGTATATTGTGTTGCACCTGTTATACATGCATGTTTCCATGTGTGGGTGTGCACATGTAAGGGGTACATGCATGTGCGTGCTTCTTCACATGGAAACATGAAGTTAATGTCAGAGATCATCCTCAACTCTCCTCCCCCCTTATTCATTGAGGCAGGGTCTCTCAATCACACCCAGAGCTTGTAGACCTTGATAATCAAAACTGGCTTCCTCTGTGGATCCTGATTCTTCCATCAGTAATTGGGAGTATAGGTGAATTGTCATGCTTGTCTTTATATGGCTTCTGGGGATTGAGACTCCAGTCATCGTGCTGGTATGCCAAGCGCGTTAACCACTGAGCTATTTCCCCAGCCCTAAATCTTTTTATTTGTTCAAGAGGGATAATATTTTGTTGCATAGACCCATCGTATTTCTATCCACTCATTTGTTGGCAGAAACTCAATTTGCTTCTGTGTCTTGACTGTTGTGACAATGAACATACACACAGACACACACGTATTTTTGTCCTGCCAATTTCATATCTTCTGGTTTATGCTCAGAGGAGATATTCCTCATGTTTCAAACTCTTGAGTGGTAGGGATTATAGATGTGTGCCACTACACCCAGACCATACTGTGCCATACTAATTTGCATCCCCATCAATTGGGTACAGCAACTTCCTGCCCTCCACATCCTTGTCAACACGTCTCACTTTTACCATTGTGATAACATCCATTGTAATGGAGTGATAGGGTAGCTCCCTGTGGATGTCATTTGCATTTCTCTGACAGCTAATGGTGTTGGGGTTTTGTTTCATATTTCTACTGGTAATCTTGATATATTCTTTGGAGGAACAGCCAGTCAGGTGCTTTGTTTACTTTTAAATGGCTCTATTTGTTTTCTTGCTAAAGTATTTTGGACACTGGCCTCTTTCCGGATCTGTTTTGTGAACTCTCTCTCTCTCTCTCTCTCTCTCTCTCTCTCTCTCTCTCTCTCTCTCAGAATTGTTGCCTCACTCTGCTAATTGTTTCCCTTCCTGTAGGAAGCTTTTTAGCTTGGTATAATTCCATTTGTCTAGTCTTTGCTTTTGTTGTCTATACTTTTGGAGGCATATTAAAAAAAAAAAAAGCATTGCCCAGGCATTGATGTATTTTAGCCTGACTTCCAGCAAGACCCAAAGGCTTCCATTAGGTTTTACATACACATGAGCAGACAGTGTGTAAAATGGCCTTAACCAGAAATGCCCTGAGTAGATCTTGTCATTTTTACAAGAAAGAATTATCCAAAAAGCTTTTGAGGTCTTTTCAATTACCAAAAAATTCTTTCTTATTCCCATTTCTCTGTGTTCTGACCTATTTTCCAAAGGTCTGTTTCCTGCCTCTTCTTCAGCTGACCTAGGCTCCATCACACACATTTTACCATCAGCTGCCCCAACCCAGCCCTCTCCTCACTGTTCTTAGTCTTAGCTCCTCCTCCTCAACCCAGCCCTCTCCTCACTGTTCTTAGTCTTAGCTCCTCCTCATCATTGACATGCTAACTCTTCTCCTTTTAAGAAGTAAATTTAACAGCTACTAAAAGTAGATCCCTTGCTAGACTCTTTGGTCTGGATAATGCCATGAGTCTGCCTCGCAGATGTTATATTGCTGGTGCAGATTAATCAGGACCACGGGCTCCTCCTCTCAGCTCTACAGACAAAGATCTCCTAGACCTGCATTAATAAGAGACATTATAGATTTGCCTTGACCTACAGAAGGACAATGAGCTATGCAAGGCTGAACTATATGTGCAAATTTTCCATTTATTTGCAAATCATTCTGTTTTGGTTTGGTTTGTGGTACTAGAATCTGAACTTAGAGCTATGCTAAGATATGCTAGGCAAGAACTCTACCACTGAGCTACATACCTAGCTTACCCACATAGACTGCCATTCATTTTACCAATGAAAAACTATAATATTCATGTTATGGAAATTGTCTTAGTTTCTACCCTGGTGCTGTGACACCATGACCAAGACAACTTATGAAAGAAAGTTCTTAATTGGGGGCTTGCTTACAGTTTCAGAGGGTTGAGCCCATGACCAGCATGGCAGCAGACAGTCAGGCATGATGCTGGAGCAGTTGCTGAGAGTTTCCATGTTGAGACAACAACCAACCACAAGGCAGAGAGAGAAATAACTGCAATAGAATGGGCTTTTGAAACCTCAAAACCCAACGGCTGTGACACACCTCCTCCAACAAGGCCACACCTCCTAATCCTTACAAAATAGTTCCAACATCTGGGGACCAAGCGTTCAGACATGTGAGTCTATCCAGGCCATCCTCATTCAAACTGTCACAAAAATTAGCACAGCCTTCAATGCTGATTGGAAATATAGTGGAAGATGTATATAAAAACTCTGTCCCATTACACACACATGTAAACTTCATTATTTTTACTTTTCATTCTATTTGTATGTGTGATAGGCATATGTTAGTGCACTCTCTGCAGAGGCCAAAAGATGTCAGATTCCCTGGAACTGGAGTTATGAGCAGCTGTGAGCTACCTGACATGGGTGCTGGGAACTGAACTGCTGGACCATCTCTCCACACATATCTGTTCCAGGTAGGGTGCTCGAAAACCCCAGGCTACTCCTTCAAGTAGGCATTGCTAGTAAGAGTGTTTCAGACATTAAATACTACTCATTTGTCCATTAAACATCACACACACACACACACACACACACACATATACACAACTTACACACATCTCATTGACACACAGGTGTAAAAGCTGCTTCCTGCTTCCAGAAAAGAGCTTCTAAATCAGAAACACTGGAAATGGAAGCAAAGACTCATCAGTCTACCGAGTCCTGGGATCATTCAGGCCATTCAAACTGTCAGAGTTTGAGGACTCCTTCTGGAGAAAGCCTGTCCTGACTCCCTGATATTCTCCACCCTGTCTCCCCACCCCCACTCTCTACCCCCACTCCTCATCCCTGATTCCCACCCCCACTCCTCATTCCCATCCTCTATCTCCATCCCCTATCCCCCACCCCAATTCCCCCATTCCCATCCCCACCCCCACCCCCATTTCCCTACACTATTTCTCATCCCCAAGTTCTTTCCCCACACTCCACCCATTTCCACTCTCCACCCATGCTCTGGAGAAGTATGGCCAAGCCAAGGAAGAAGCCAAGCTGTGATCTTCTCCCCCTCAAGGCTAGATCTGTGTCTGAGCTGTGGGGAGCTGAGAGTTGCAAGGCGGACCCCACTCCTCGCCTGGCAGCCACACCCCTGCAGGGATACCGCCACCGAAGAGATTGCTGCTGTCTCAGACAGCTGTGAATTGTATATGATTTTGCTGCAAATGTCAGTCTCTAGGAGAAAAGAAAAACTGACCATGGAGAAGAGGAGTGTTTGAATATCTGAAAATTTAACTGCCTGGAAACCACAGCTACTCTGTGCCATCAGATGTATTCCAAGCAAGCCTTTATCAGCATAACTCAATTCTGCATGCTTACCATACATCTTATTTGCTTTTCTTTGAAATGTGTATTTTAGAGTGCAGCGAAATCATATTATCCCCAAAAAATAGGATAATGGACCAAAATGAGGGTTATAAACAAATCCCCATGGAAATTACTCGAGTGGTTAAGTTGAGGTCTATGATTGTTCAACAGGGCTGCGCACCTGAGAAGAAAACCCCCCAAGCAAAGGACGGAGATCAAAGCCTCACAAAATATACACATAAATATTTCTGTGGAGCGATCACATTGAAGTAGGACCGTTTCTCTTCTAACTAATGTGTTAATTCTAACAGGAACAATTATGGGGATGGGGCTTTGCTTGTTCATACGTCTTTCTTCTCAATTAACAAAGCAAAGATGTCCTGCCATAAACTCCTAATTGCAATAAACAGCAAATTTTCACTTTTGGATGAGAAGGGGGGGTCTCTAAAATGAAGTAAATTTATGAGAGAATTATTAGCTGATCCTTTCATAGGGTCAGAGTGTAGCAACTTATTTCATGTAGCAAGCTTTTCCAAGCTGGCTTTATATTATCACAGATACTTACACTGGCAAGCAAAAGCCTAGTTAGAAGTACTAGACGATGGTTTGTGCCCGTGAGCAGCCTCTGTATATACTATAGATAAAGAGAGAAGTCCAGAGAGGATTGGGAAATGACCCAGCAGTGCAAAACAGTGTGGAAAGAGAAGAACTGGATGGAGCCAGGGGCTCCCATCCCAGCCAGGATCCTCACTCTGGGCACTTTGCCAGCCTCAGCTGTTGACTGATTTACGTTGCTTTTGGCATGAAGAACACACAGGCCTTACATGATAGCAGAACCAGGTGGGTCACAGAAGGGTCTACAGCCCAGAGAGCACTCCAGGTCAAGGTCAAGCCCAAGTGTCTCATCTCTTCTGCTGCTTCATCTTGGAGAAGTCTGACCACTTCATTGCTTCGGGTTTCACTTGTAGAGAGTGGAGGTAAATTGTCTCCTGGCCCAACCATTCCTGGCGTCCTTTAACGGATGGAGGCAGAAGAGGGGGTTGCTCTCTGAGATGACATCAGTCACTCCATCCATGTGACCTCCAACACAGCCCCGGGAAGGTCTGAGAGTACCAAGAGCCACATGTTATCACTCCAGAGTACCTCACCATGGAAGCCGGGTAATTGATTTAGACCATTAGCAACCACAAAAGTTAGTTCTGACACTAGCTGCTTTGGTAATTGACCTATTTAGATATCCAGCCCAGCCCAGGATTTTTAACTAGCCTGGCCCATAAGTATACACCCAAAGCGATGGACTTAAGAGCATCCAGTTTCAGATCAGATAGAATATTTTTATTATTATGTTTATAGTGTGTGTGAGAGAGGGGGGGTGGGGGCGAGAGAGCGAGAGCGAGAGCGCGCGCGCGCGAGAGAGAGAGAGAGAGAGAGAGAGAGAAGAGCGCTCATGTAAGCAACAGGGACATGTTGAGGTCAGAGAACAACTTTCAGAAGTTGGTTCTCTCCTTCCAGCCTGTAGATCCCAGGAAACTAAAACTCAAGTTGTCAGGCTTGGTGGCAAGAGCCTTTACCCACTGAGTCATCTCACAGGCCTTCAGATAGAATTTGACCCCAGACTTCCCTGCCATCTGTTTTCAGGCATCTTCCTGCCTGGCTGGGGAGTTAATTAGGGAAATTAATTAACACTGTGCATACTCAGCAATGACTCAGCTGGTAAGCTTCCTGATATGCTCGGCCCCCAAGCCGTAGACTCCGGAATTTTAATTCAGCCACTTTACTGTGTACCTGGGAATCTGAATTTTATCTAGCCATGATGGTTAGACTTCCTCCCCAGCTCAATGCACCAAAGGAACTGTACTCCCGAAGCCTCAGTTTCCCTAAAGCCTGGTCTTTTCACAACCCCCTTGGGTTGTCTGGGGGACTCCTCCAGCATCACTGTTTCCAAGGCCTGCAGTTCCACAGTTTAAATCCATGCTTGAAATCAGGCTAATTTTCTTTCCAACTCTCAAAACACAAAGGATTCGTTTCCTTCCTTTTGGGGCCAATACAATTTACTTGGCTCAAGGAACCTAGACTTATAAAACACAGAAGCCTATTTACAAAATTTCATCAAGACAGCATCTTTCTCGGCCTGGAAACACAAAGTGTGCGCCTCAGCTGGGGCCCTCGTGTTGCTGCTAATGGAAACTCGATCAAGAATCAGGAGATGGTTCAGCCTGTGTAAGCAAAAGGACCAGGCCTTGATCCAGCTACTTTTCTTCTCTGTTTTCTTCTGCCACTGTGCATTGTAGCGAGGATTTTGGTTTCTTTAAAAACCCCAGTTATGTTACATGAATATGTTTTTGTTTTAATCCTACGTGTGGGGTATGGGGCTGCTCCAGTTTGTCCACAGCAGCTGACTGTGATGGCATCTTACTTGAAGAGGGGTGTGATTTTTTGACAGATAAAAATAGTTAAATTTGGGGACTCTGGAGAAGGTATAAATGGGAGAGCCCGGAGAGGGCCTGTGGCTACTGCTTCCCCTGTGGTCTCTACTCCTGGTGGGTCCTGATGTTGTGTTTGCTGGCTTGCTTAATCACTGGATATCTGACAATGAAGACTGGGCTTGCCCCTAGGAATCCAAAGCCCCTAATCATCAGGAAGTGATCTAATGAGATCTAGGCTCCCTTTCCCCTCTAACCTTCTTTTTCTTGTGGAACCTTCCAACCTTGGGGAGTTGGAAGGGATTAGGGTGGATAAGATTGGAAGGGTGGTAGACATAAGAACTCAATAAAATAGGCAAAAAGCATCCACTCCATAGCACAAACAGCACCCAGATCTATAGATACACACAGAAGTAGACAGGAAGGTGAGCCTAGCACCCAAGGAAGAGAACTCTTAAGATTCTGACTAGACTGGTTAGTGGTATACGATGTTAGGCTAATACAGTAGCTCTCAACCTGTATGTCATGACCCCTTTAGAGATCTAATGACCTTTACAGGGGTTGCCTAAGACCATCGGAAAACACATTTTTACTTTATGATTCATAATAGTAGCAAAATTATAATTATGAAGTACCAACAAAAATAATTATATGAGAAGATGAGGAACTATATTAAAGGATTACAGCATTAGGAAGGTTGAGAACCGCCGAGCTAATGAAAAGCCACAATAGTACACAATACAGTATAGAACATAGACGTTCTAAGTCGAGATAGAAGTGGATTTGGCTTCTCCCAAGGCCTCTGGATGTGGCTGCTTTCCCTCTGTCTCCACACATGATCTTTATTTCCTCTGTGCATGTGTATGCTTGGGATGACATCTCTGTATCCAAATGCCTCCTTTCTCAAAGGACACCAGTCACATTGCACTGGGTCCTGGTAGGGGAAGGGCATCCTAACACCCTTTTATTTACTTAGCTACCTCCTTAAAGTGTCCCCCTCCAAACACAAGGGCTTCTACATATGAAGTCAAAGAAAGAGGGTATAATTCAGGTCATAGGACACACACACACACACACACACACACACACACACAGAGCAACACAACTGGGTCAAGGTTATTGGTTTAGCAACATAAGAAAGTGAGCTGTGTGACTTAATCCCACCCGAAGCTAAGAGGGGGAAAGAGTGTGCCAATAACTAAATAGGCTGGTGTGGGCCAGGGTCACTACGTCCTGTGAGGATGGAATGTGGGGTATTTATACAACAATGCAAACAACTATCAGTGGCTTTAAAATACTAGAGAAGTGGAAGGCTTCGCTCCGACAGGGAGAAAGATGATATGAATACAACCCACTATTTGTGACCAAGGGTGATGGAGCTGGGGAAAGTAAAGGAAATGGCAAAGCCTCCACCAACCCAGGAGAAGGTGCCCTGAACTTCCTCTTCCAAGATGAATCTTAAGTCCACTCCAGTCACTGGAAGCTTCAAGCTTAATTGTACAATTCCTTAAATAAATTAGTATCAATTAAAAATATGCATGGCTTGATTGTCCCCTCCACATACAATTCTGAAATGTAATAGACTTTACTAACGTACTCAAAAGAACCCCTAAGGAGGAATTCATGAGGGTGCTGATCTTGATCATAGGTTAATGTCATTAAGGGAATGGCATTAAGTTACAGGAGTAGACTCCTAACAAAGGTGTGTGTGTGTGTGTGTGTGTGTGTGTGTGTGTGTGTGACATATTTTCTAGTTCTTCCACATTGTTCTGATGCAGCCTTAAGGCCCCCCACCGGATACTATTACAATAGCTGGAGACAGACTACAGCACTTCAGACAGTGCTCTTGAAGGAAAGCCACCTGATTGTGAGCATAAAAGCATTCAGAAGCAGAATAGATAGCAGTTTAACCTGGAAAAAGGTAAGACATTCATCTACCTACAAGTTTCTCCTGTGAAGAAAATGGCCCCGTATTATCTTCAAGAAAATACCTCTTCAGAGATAGAAAAGGGGGCTGGATGAACACCAAAACACAGACAGGGCTCTATTCTTTTGAAAGAAAACAACTGGGAAAAAAGAGATCAGCACTCCGAGCTCAGGAGAGACCGGAGTTTGAGTTAAAGCCAAGCTAGAGCAGGGAACCAGTCAAGAACAATTAGTGCTGCTCACAGAGCTCACGGGGCCCATGGAGAATTCCAGGATAGGAAAGAGCAGTGAAACTTGGGCTCAGTGTCTTACAGTGATGAGGGGTTTCTTGGTTTTCACTGTGACATACTGAGCTGGGAGAGGGTGGAGAAGCAAACCCCAGCTGAAAAGCAGCTCCCCTCACTTCCTTGAAAGGACAGGGGCGTGGACAGTGCTCTCGCTCCCCTCCACGGAGTGATTATTAATGAGGGCACTGACCTCGAACTCAGACTAAGACCATTGTTTTAGGAATGGGTTGACTATCACGGAGGTGGGCTCCTAATAAAGGCCATAGCGTCTTCGAGAAAACATCTTTCCAAAATTAGAGGGGCAGCTCCAGTGAGGCCTCAGCTGGCCTGAGGACAAAAATGTCTCCCCAGGGGACAGCAGAAGAGAGAGCTGCCACATAAGCCCTCCGGCTCCTTCTGAGCCCATCCCTGTTGCCCTGAAATTTGCTTGGGAATAGCTCAGTGACTAGGTACATGTTTAGCATCAAAGTGAAATTAAAAGTCCTCTCGGGATTATTTCCATTTTTAAAGAATAATCTTGCTGAGACGGTATTTTGTATAAAGCAGTGGCTCTGCACCTTCCTAATGATGTGACCCTTTAATACAGTTCTTCATGTCCTGGTGACCCCAATCCATAAAATTATTTTTGTTGCTACTTCATAACTATAATTTTGCTACAGTTATGAATCATAATATAAATATCTGGTTTGCTGGATGTCTGATAGGTGACCTGTGGAGAACCGCTGGCTGTAAGGGCTGGCTTAACGGAGAACTCTAAAGACTGCAGGCCCTGTGCAGACAGCTCACTCCATCCATCCTCCTCCTCCCTACCCTAATGTAGCAGGAGATTGAAGGTCTCCTCTATCCATTGTAATATTAGTGCTCCAACTGTTCAATATGCTGATAGATGAACCTGTCGTCTGCTCGAGTATGTTTGAGTGTGAAGTCCCTTCCATGGGCTCAGCTGTTGGAACACTTGGTGCCAAGCGGGGGACACTGTTTTGGAAGGTTGTGGGGATTTGGGGAGCTGTGACCCTGTCGGCAGAGGTGAGTGCCTAGGGACTGGTCCTGAAGCTTCTGCTTGCTTCTGGTTCCAGTTTGTGCTCTTCGCTTCCTGTCTCTTGCAGTAATGGGACCAGCCACCTCATGCTCCCGTGGCCACGGACTTGAGCCATGACCATAGCCACGGTGGACTGAAATCCCCTGAAACCTGGAACTGTGAACCAAAGTTACTCCATCTATCAGACACTGAGTCACAGCGACATGAAAGATAACTTAGCAACCTGTGTCTGTTGGCTTCCTGTTGCTGCACTAAACTCCATGACTGAAAGCAGATAGGGAAAGACAGGGTTTATCTGGCTTGCAGGCCACACTCTGTCACTGAGGGAGTTCAAGACAGGACCAGATGCAGAATGCTGCTAACTAGCTTGCTTCTCAGGGCTGACTCAGCCTGCTTTCTTACAGCACCCAGGAGCACCTGCCCAGGCGTGGCCCCGCCCACAAGGACCTGAACCCTCCCACATCATCACTAACCAAGAAAACCTACCAAGGGCTGGCCTAGAGACCAATCCAATGGAGGCATTTTCTCCACCGAGGTTCCCTCCTCCCTGGTGACTCTAGCTTCTGTCAAGCTGGCGACCAACAGCTCATGAGCATACTCAGTCACTTTTATTAAAAATGCCTTTCCTTTAAATCAATTCACCTTTGGTAGGGGCATGTGAATTTCTGTTAAAAGGAAATGCTGCATCACTCTCTGAAATAGAAACTCATAGACTTCCAAAGATGTTCATCATAATCGGAAAGAAATGTGACTAAGAGCAACTACTTAGATAATAACATTTTCATAGATTTATGTCCAGCAAACACCTCTCACAGGAATGGTAGGTAAATCTTACTGTAGAAACACTACCCTCAGATAGGCCCACATCTCCCCCTAGGGCGTAAGTTACAGTGAAGTACATTGACCAGAAATCCTTATTGTAAGGATGGTTGCTCCCGGCTCATTTTTCTCTCCAACCCACAAGAAAGGACAATAAAAAGGTTTATGTAACAGAGTTGAGTTTGCTTCGACTAACTCAAACTGCTTCCTTATTTCCATTTCTCTCCATTCTGACCTCTGTAAGATAGTCTTTATCTCCTACTTCTCCCCTTCAGTGATAGCAACTCCACCATGTAGAGGTAACATCAGCCCTCCTCACCAGCCCCCTGCTTCACCTGCTCTGGGGGGTTCTCCTCAAGCACAGACTCTGTGGTGATTCTTTAACAAACTGTAGACCCAACAGCTGTCAAAAGATCTTTACGTGGATTCCATGCTCCAGCTAGGGACCTGTCCCAGCCGCCTTGCAGGTGTTTGTCATTAATGAGCACCTCTGGCTCAACTTCCCCTCAGTCCAATGAGCAACAAACTCAAAGACCTTCAGAAGTCTATATCAGAATTGACACATGTTCGATATACCTAAGCCTAGGATAAGATGTTCGGTATATCATTAATGCAAGGTTGGGACGCCTCTGTGGTATTTCTAACCCACTAATTTCACCAGTGAAATAATGTTTATATGGTACAACAGCATCTTATTTTTGACTGAAGAGGGATGGCTTGCACATCCTGGAAAGGAGAAAGGAAGGAACAATGTAATACTGGAGAAAATAAAGAGAAGTGGTCGAATCAGGGTGTTGAGTACCAAAGTACTACCTTTTGCATCACATCTATTAAGTAGGGGTGGGCAGAGGCGGGGCAGGGACATTGTGGTTACCTGAGAGTGCTCACCAGTCTCATCACTTACAGCCTGAGGTACCTTCCCACACCAGGATTCTCCTGACTAGCTGCCTGAATGAGATTTCAGTCTGCAGTGCTAACACCTCCACACTGTTGTCTTAGCCACCTTGTCCATTGCTGTGGAGAGACACGATGACCGAGAAAACTTCGGTGGGGGGAAAAAAGCATTTAGTTGGAGGCTGGCTTACAGTTTCAGAGGTTTAGTTCATTATCATCATGGTGGGAAGCATGGTGGCATTCAGGCAGACGCTGGAGCAGTCACTGAGAGCTTCATCCAGAGAGGGGATGGGGAGGGGGTGGAGAGCTTAGGCCTGACACGGGCTTTGGAAACCTCAAAGTCCACCTTCCTCCCCCATACCCCGTGACAGGCTTCCTCTAACAAGGCCACGCCTCCTAATGGGTCTGTATCCCTACCAGAAAGGAGACTAGAGCTCTGTTTGCTTCTCCACATCCTGAACAACACTTGGCATGCCAGGCGTGTTCGTTTTGCTAGTTCTGTTGGATGGGTTGTATTGGTTCACTGTGGGTTGATTTTGCATTTTGAATTGGCATAGAATGTTTTCTTAAATGCTTCTTTTGTTGTTGTTTGCCACTTGAGTACTTTACATAAAGATCATTTCCTATCTTTTAGAAAATGGAATATCTGTCCCTTTCATTTATAGGCGTTTTTTTCTAGATAAGATAGTTTGTGTGAGAATTACAAGTTCCTTCTCCTAGTTTCATAATTGGCCTTTTTGTGTCTTTTTCTTTTCTTCTATTTTATTTTATTTTATTTTATTTTATTTTATTTTATTTTATTTTATTTTATTTTATTTTATTTTATTTTATTTTATTTTTTGGAAATAAGGTCTCTCTACATAGTTCTGGCTGTCCCAGAACTTGCTATGTAGGCCAGGCTGGCCTTGAACTCACAGAGACCCTCTTGTCCCAACCTCCCAAGTGCTGTACTTAAAGGTATGTGTCACCTCACCCAGCTCATGCCTTTTCACGTCTCAGTAATGTCTTTTGGTGTACAGAAATTCTAAGTTTTAATGAAGTAAAATGTGATAAAGCCTTCAACACATGAGTTTGGTGAAGATATAATCTACACACAATGCATACTGTTAATATTGGAAAAACTTAACAGAAACTTTAACTAATAAATTAACAAATCACTTCCCCATCTGCTAGCCCAAATTTGTCTGTTTTTAAACTTGGAAATATAAGTATGACAAAAAAAAAGGTGTAAATGCTATATATCTTCTCATTAAGGCCCTCATAACTAATAACCAGTGTTAATAATTATCATTTTTACTCGATAAAAAAGAGCTTTCTTGGGCTGGAGAGGTGACAGAGAAGGAAAAGGTGTTTATACAATCTGAGATCAAGCCTTGGGACCCACATGAAGCTTGAAGGAGAGAATCAGCTTCACCAGGTTACAGGGAGGACTGTGCTTTCTTCCCTGTCCCATACTGTCATCTTAACAGATGCCCATCTGTTGAGTTCTGTTCTTTGATTAATTTACTATCCTTATGTAGATGTTACTCTGCCTTGAAATCTGATGGAAGAGAATTTTCTATCTTGTTCTTCAAGAGTGTTTTGACTAACTCTGGTCTTTTTGTTTCTTACTTAGTTTAATAAATAGACAGACAGACAGACAGACAGACAGATTTTCTTTTTAAGGAGAAGAAATCTTAAGACAGCCCCCAGTGGCACAATCCCTCTAACAAGGCCACACCTCATAATCCTTCTAATCCTTTCAAATAGTGCCACTCTCTAGTGACTAAGCATTCAAATATATGAGCCTATAAGGGCCACTCTGATTGAAACCACCACATTCTACTCCCTGGCCCACATAGGTTTTAGCCATATCATAATGCAAAATAGCATTCAGTCCAACTTCAAAAGTCCCCATGATCTATCATATTCTCAATCCTGTTTAAAAGTTCAAAGTTTCCTTGAGACTCACATCAAGTAGCTCATAACTACTTAACAACAATAAAGTCAAATTCAAAAGGCAATTCACATACTTCCAGTATACAATGGCACAAAATATACATCACCATTCCAAAGGGGAGGAAAGGGAACATAGTGAGAAAATACTGGACCAAGCAGGACAAACTCCAAATTGTGCATTCCATGTATGATGTTATGTGCCCTTCCCGGAGCCTTGAGCGGGTGAACTCAGACCTTGTCTTGCCACAGTCACTCACCTAGGTGGAGCCTTCAGACCGAGGTGAAGTCTATTGTTCTTCCAGATCTGCAGCTTCCTACAATCAGCCAGCTACCCACTGAACAGCTGAACCTGTTTTCCTGACCGGATCCTGGCATGTTGGGGGATGGGTTTCTCCCCTTTAAATTCAGAGTTATCTATTAAACATTGGTCCTTGAACGTTAAACTTTGTCTTGGCTTCATTACTCCTCTTGCCCATCTGTTCTCTTTTCAGCAACCAGCTCTCCTTCCAGTTGTACCCACTTTGACCAAAGCTGCTGGACAGCTACAATGTTAGAGGGCTCTTCAGCGCCCTAACTCCTCTCAGCTTTGTTGGCTGCAACACACTTCTCTCTCCTGGGATGGTTCCATACCCTCTCTGCAGCTCTCCTTGGCAAGTATTCCACAACACTGGCATCTCCAGCATCTTGGGGTCTCCAAAGCAATTCAGGCTTCATCTTCACAGCCTGGTGCACTGGCCTCCCTGAGTATCCATACAGGGACACCCCTGAAACATACTTGGCTTCAAGGACTTCCCTTAGCCTCAGAGGAAGATTCCATAATCCCTTTCTTGTATCTTTGACTCTAAAGCCAGAACCACATGGCTGAAGCTGCCAAGTGCTCCTGTTTGGTGGGGCTGGTACTCAGCCTCCTTGTTAATTCCATTTGCATCAGCTTTCTGTTGCCCATGGTTACCATCACTTCTTAAGTATTTCTTTAATTCATTTTCACAAATTGGAAGCTTAGCTGGGTGAGGTCTTACCCTGTGGTCACCACTACCCTTTATTACATTTAATATTTTTTAATTTAATATTTAATTTACTATTGGGCTTGTTGTTAAACTTTTTGTCTCCTTGAGCACTGGATTTAGCTCCATTACACTTCCTGGTACATTACACTTCTTTTCTCCTCAAACTGTATATTTTGTAGTTCTGCTTGATCCTGTTCATTATAGATCTGCATAAGAGTGATTACTAATAACCACACAACAGAGTCAATATTGGCTGTCTTGAAATCTCCTCTTCCAATGGCATTAATTGAAAACTCTTCAATTGAGGCATATTTTTAAGGCAAGGGCAAAGGAAGCAATATTCTTTGCCAAAATATCACAATGGTCTCTAGGCCAGTTTTTTACTAAGATTCTTCCCCTATGAAACTTCTTGAGGTGTCCCCCAACAACTAACTTGCCCCCAGCACTGTCTTCCACGTTCCTACTATGATGGTCCATTAAGCTTTGTTTAAAGCGTGCATTAGCCTTTGCAGGCCAAAGTCCCAAAATCTTCCATATTCCTCCAACAAACAGTATGATGAGACCTGTCAGCAATACTCCCGTCCCTGGAACCAACTTCTGCCTTAGCATTGTTCTATTGGTGTAAACAGGCACCATAACCAAGACAACCCTTATGAAAGGAAACATTTGATTGAGAGCTTGCTTACAGAGGTTTCGTCTAGTATCATCATGGCAGGAAGTATGGCTGCAAGCAGACAGATGCTGGACCAGAACTTGAGAGTTCAATATCCTGATCCATAAGAAAAGAGACAGAGACAGTGAGAGCCTAGGCCTGGCATGGGCTTTTGACATCTCAAAGCCCACCTCAACTGACACACCCTCCAATAAGGCCACACCTCCTAATCCTTCAAATCCTTTCAAATAGTGCCACTCCCTGGTGACTGTGCATCCAAATAGATGGGCCTATTGGAGACATTTTTATTCAAACCACCACACCTGCCTACAAGTCTTCAGTAACCCCTTCCTGAGTAGCCTCACTTCATTCTCTCTCTCTCTCTCTCTCTCTCTCTCTCTCTCTCTCTCTCTCGTGTGTGTGTGTGTGTGTGTGTGTGTGTGTGTGTGTGTGTCTTCTTATGAATCAGGATGTAGAACTCTCAACTTCTGTTCCAGCATATGTCTGCATGCAGTCATACTCCTTGTCATTTCTACACACACATACAGCAACCTATGTTTCATTCCTACTAACTCACACTCTATAGATTCTACTTAGTAGGGCAGTCCCTCCCTATACAGCACACTTGCCCATGACTCCTGAAAGCCTCTGTATAAGAATTGTCTCCTATTCTAGTTCACTTTCTGCTGCTGTGATAAGCACCATCATCAAAAACAACTTGTGAATGAAAGGGTTTATTTCATGTAACAGTTCATCATTGAGTGAAGTCAGGGCAGGAGCTCATGAGGAGCCGAGGCATCATGAGGAGCCGAGGCATCATGAAGGGGAAGCCATCTTACTGGCTTGTTTCCAGATTCCTGTTTGGCAGCCACGTTCCTTATTCAGCCCAGGCTCACCTGCCCAGGGAATGCACCGCCCATAATGGGCTGGACCTTCCTACATCAGTTAACACACACACACACACACACACACACACACACACACACACACGATGTTTCACAGGTATGCCAGAGGCCAATGTGGAGGCACTTACTCACTGGTGGGGGGTGGGGGGAGGAGGGCGTTCCTTCTTCCCAGGTGACTCTGGTTTGTACAAAGTGAACAATAAAAAACAATCAGCTCATCTCCCCAGACATCGTCCCAGACCAGTGCTCCTCCTTTCCTAGTCACATGCCACACTTGCTATGCAGTGTGAGACAATTTATCACATTGGCTCTCTCATTTCCATATCCTGAAACACTCAAGCTCTTCAAGAGAAAAGAAGATTCATCAGCTCCGCATCTCTGGTGACTCACACAGGATGACATCATGCATAGCAAACAAGTGACTTAACAACTTCTGTCCAGATTAATAACTGATTACCACTCACTTTCAAACCAGAGTTTATCTGTATAAAATGGCACAGACCACAGGGACACATAGAGAGTTAACTAGTCAATGGTAACCTTTTAAAATGAAGACAAGCCCACTAACGACCAACCCCTCAATTCTACAGCTGGCCTATAACCAGAAGGTGTCCAGTGTTCAAAGGAAACACACACATGCACACCCACACACAGCACACCACACACCCACACACACACACACACACACACCCTTCACTACATACTTTCTCCACTTGTGCTCTAATAGTTAGGACTCATGTTTCTTTATCATTACTAAATTATTGGCTCTAAGTCATAGGAACAATGCACAGAAACTGTTACCGAAAACAAGACCATCAATTCAGCCAAACCTATGGTTCTATTTTAGGAAGTCTGGGTAGACAAGACCAGATGCAAAGAGGAAAATGTGGTGAAATCAGCTCACACATTTCCTAGAGCTACCTGTCATCATGGCAGTGAGCAAACACAGGCTTACTGGGTACACAAGAAACATTTTAATTCTAATTCTGTGCTTATTTATGCAAAACACCTACTGGCACATCAATTTCCTCATTTTCAAGCCAAAACAAACTTTTACTTTTTGGCAAAACTTTATTTCTATGCACATATACACACATGTGTATGTGTGTGTCTCTATGTGTGCCTGTGTGATATATATGTGGGTATGCATATGTATATGTGATGTGTGTATATGTATAGTATGTATGAATATATAAATGTCTGGTGTATATATGTATATGTGTGGTATGTGTGGTATATGTGTAGTGTGTGTATATGTATGTATGTATGTGTAGGGTATATATAGATATGGCGTGTGTGTGTGTGTGTGTGTGTGTGTGTATATATGTGTGACATATATATAGATATATAGGGTATGTGTGTGGTACGTATGTCTATGTGTATATATATATGTCATATATTGTGTGTATATATGATGTGTGTGTATCTGTGTGTGTGTGTGTGTGTGTGTGTGTGTGCGCGTGTGGAGGCCACAGGACTACCTTGGTATTACCCTCAGTAATGCCATCTACCTCCTTTGAGACAGTGTCCCAGCAAGCAGTAGAGATCTCCCTGTGCCTGCCCCTCTAGTGCTGGGATTACCAAAATAGGGTACTGTGCACAGGTTTATTTGGGAGATTCTGGGTATGGGACTTCATACTTAGGAAGAAACATCATATCATCTGAAACATCCCACAGCCTTTTAAAACATATTTTTAAACACTTAGAAAGGAGCTGGGGAGCTGGGGAGCTGGGGAGCTGGCTCGGTGCATTTGAGGGCTTTCTCTGCAAACATGAGGGGTCTGAGTGTGAGCTCCAACATAAAAGCTTGGCACGGCTGCACCTGCCTGGAACCCAACACGGGGATGGAGACAGGTAGATCCTGAGAACCTGTTGAGCAGCCAGCCTAGCTAAACCAGGAAGCTCCCAATTCAGTGAGAGACCCTCCTTAAGGGGTAAGACAGACAGACAGCAACAGAGGAAGACACCATGACATCCTGCTCTGGCCTCCATAGGCACACAAATGGCTACCACACACCCCCACAGGCATGCACCACACACACACACACACACACACACACACACAGGACTTAGGAAAATGAATGAGTCAAACTAAAGAAAAAACTATTAATAAATAAACATACACAAAGCCAGAATTCCAGAAACTGGAAGACTGTTATACTTGGCCAACACCTCCTCATGCTGGGGACAGGAAAGAGAAACCAGTGTCCAAGAGTGCAAAACAGCCTCCCCAGGGTCAGGTTGTGGAGAGCCTAGATGCTACCAGAAGGTCAGCACAAAGATACACCAGACCCTGATTACTCTATGACTCTAAGTTGCTAACTATAAAAACTGTTCTTATTGTTCTGAAAAAAATAAAATAAAATAAATCACTAGTGTCAAGCCTGGTGGCACAGGTCTGTCGTCTTAGCTACTTGCAAAACTGAGGCAGGAGGATTGACGGTTTAAAGGTTACAAAGTATATTCAAGGCCAGTTTGGGCAACTCAGAAAGACCCTGTCAAAGGACAGAGGAAGGAAGAAGGGAAGGAAGAAAAGGAGGGAGGAGGAAGGAAGGAAGAACAGAACAGAATGAAAGGAAGAGTGGTGCAGTGATAATTCCACCATTTTAGGGCAGAGACAAAAACTAGGAAGGAAAGAGAAGGAAGCCTGACCCTCACCACCAAGGTGTGTCCCCAAAGTCGCCGCCCTTTGCCTCAGAGACAACGGAAAACGCCCAGCAGGAGAGCTTCCCTAGAAGACCTTCTGAAGAGATCGGTTATTCTGTGCTGTCCCTGCTGTTCCGCCCCACCGCACTTGCCCCCTGGGATTCCTGCTGCCTTGGCAAACCTGATGACACGTCAGACCTAATGTTTCCAGAACTGTGCAGAAATGCTGAGGAGACGTCTGTGGAAGCCTATTGTCAATTATCTGGCAAGGGGGAGGTTTGCAGATATTAGGAAGGAGAACTGGGTGAAGTTGGGCTCTGGGTTTTAATGAGGATTCAAATGAGAACGTCGTCGTTGGCTATTTCCTAGGACGTGCTAAAAATAACCTGGCTGCCTGCCCCGCCCCCCTCGGCTTCCTCTTCAGTGCCTGCTCATGCAGGAGGGCTGGAAAAGGCTCCTTAGGGTCCAGCACCAGGGACGTTTGCTCAGATAAGCATAACTGAGCTCTGCTCTGCTCCCGCACGCACCAATGGACCTGCCACCTTCAGGCTCCTGTCACATTTACACTTGAGGAGACTTGAAGGTGACAATGGATGGATGATTCCTGCGCAAATAAGCTTTGTGGATTTCAAGCTGCCACACCTCCTTTTTTCTTTCTTTCTTTTTTTTTTTTCTTTTTGCTTTTATTTTCTATACGACCCAGGCTGGCTTCATCCTCCTGCCTCTACTTTCTGAGTACTGGATCACAGATGTGTGCCACTGTGCCCAGCTCTGATTTCAACCATAAGTCCCTCTGGCCTTCACCACTGCCAACTTGACTCAACCCTCTTGTCATTCTTTTTTTACCCTCCTTCCTGTCCTTTTTGCCTCCCCGCCCTCCCCACATCCGCAGCGTTGCCAGAGCGACCACATCCCCACCGCCATCATTGCCACCCCGCATTGACCTTGGTTCAGCACGTCCCTGTGGCTCCACATCCTTGCCATGGCCACAGCAAGGCCCTTCCTGAGCTGTGCCCAGGCTTCATCAATCCCCACCACTTCCTGAGAACTTCCTGCTCTAACTCAGGTCTTCTAGCACCTTCTTCCGACCATGCCCCAGGGATCTTCAGGTCTCCATTGTATGCAAGGCCATTCCTTTGCCCGGTTCTCACTGATTGTTCAGACCTCAATACAGCTGCCATGTTTTCAAAAAAGGATGTTCACTCCCAACGCCACAAACAAGACCAAATCCCTTCTCCCATCCGCTCCCATCCCCCACAGGCCTCGCCTCTGCAGGACAGATCTGGGCTGCATTTGCACATTTGGTCAATGATTAATTGATTAATGGGATTAACTCTCCAGAGAGCAGCTCATGAGAGCAGGAGCCTGCCTCTGTTTGTGCATGCTCGGTACCCAATATGCTGCCTGGCATTCTTGAAATGTCCAGTATTTGTGGAGGGAGCACTGCTAATCTCCAAACAAAAATTGTTTAAGGGCCTGTGAGGTTTGGGTGCGAGCAGCGTTGAGGGTGAGGAGATCGGAGTCAAGAGATGTATTAACACAGCAGCGAGCAGTACAACAGGGGTCTGAAGAAAGACCCTTCGGTCCTGACAGACAAAGCAAGGTGTCTAATCGTAAAGGTTTCTGGGGGAAGAGGAGATCTCACATCACAAGGAAGGATTAGCCCAATAGACCTGTGCTGCACATTGCTGCAGAACAGCAGGACTTGGGCTACAGGATAAGGTAGGTGGCAGGGCCTGCGCCTCCCAGGTTCACAAAGGAAAATTTACCATAGCTAAGCCATGTAGTTGGGACCCACCTCAGTCTCGCCCTGTGAACTGATTCCTGGTCCTATACTGGCCAGGCTCAGTCCTTTGGTTGACAATATCCATATGTAATATTTACTCCCTAGAATTGTGGGCCTACGTTAGTGCGATGTTTGTCACTAGAAACTGCTCCCTTGAGAGCAGGTACCTAGATGAACTCCATATTGTCTCTCAAGTGAAATGAAAGGAATTGCTGGGTATAATGGCTCATGCCTGTAATTCCAGCACTTGAGAGACTGAGTCAGGATGGTCAGGCGTTCAACATCATCCTGAGCTACATAGAGATGTGTGGCCAGTCTGAGCTATATGAGACCCAAAGGACCAGCAGGAAGACTCAGTGGGTAACAGTGCTTGCTGCTAAGCCTGAGGCCCAAACTTGATCTCAGAACCCACATGAAGAGGTAGAGAACTCACTCCCGCAAGCAGAACTCTGACTTCCACACACAAACTGTGGTATGCACATGCACACACATCCATAAAACATATATACATACATACATACATGCATGCATATAATTTTTAAATTACAGAAACACAAAACCAAATAAAGCTCAAATATTGTTTTCTTCATTGGATTGAAATGCTTATCTTTTAGCATTTCAATCCAGATGAAATCTGAGGTGCTCTCTTGTATCTTGAAGGAGATTTGAGGAAGAAGAGCAAGATGGGGCATGGGGAATGCCACAGGAGGAAACTCCATGTAACTTTTTCCAGGGAGCTTTAAGAAAACCCAAGGATGGCCGGGCGTGGTGGCGCATGCCTGTAATCCCAGCACTTGGGAGGCAGAGGCAGGTGGATTTCTAAGTTTGAGGCCAACCTGGTCTACAGAGTGACCACAGCCAGGACTACACAGAGAAACCCTGTCTCGAAAAAACAAAAAACAAAAAAAACAAAAACAAAAACAAAAACAAACAAACAAACAAACAAAACAATGAAAAAAGAAAAAGAAAAGAAAACCCAAGGATGAGCTAGAGAGGCAGCCCAGTCATCAAAGGCTCACCTCCCAACTGAAGTCTCAAGAAACCCAAGGCAAAGACTGCAGCTACAAACCAGGCACAGGACAGCAGAGAGACCAGACACATGGGTAGGAGACCCCTCCTTCCTCAACAATAAAAACAAGTCTTCTGGTTTGAGAATGAGGTGGGCCTGTGCCCTCTGCTGGACAGACAGCACCCGGGCCACCTTTGCTAAAGGAGCAGCTATCAGCTGCTATGGAGATCCAGCCCACCCTGTGAAGAATGAGCTATTATTGTCACAGTCTTGAACTTTCTTAAGTGTTTTAAGTTGGTGATTGCCGTGGGGATTTGCAGAGCTCCATGAGACGTCTACAAACATTGTGACGTCTGTCTGCCTGCAAGTGACAGGAAAGCCAGCTTCCTCACGGCAGGCATGGGAACAGGGTCAGATCAGGGTTCAGCTAGCTGCCAGAAGGGAACTACTATTTTGAGGTCACAGGGCATGGGAAAGGCTTATTATTTTTCCTCGTTGGCTCCTGGGCTTATGTCATTGCTCTTCCTTCAGCCTCAAGAATCAAAACTGTCAGCCAAAGAAACAGCTCTCACATTAAAGAGACAGTTCATTCTGAAGCCAGATTACGAGTGTGGTTAGAAAGCACAGACTCAAGGTTCCCCAAATGCCATGTTCTAATGATGTAACAATTCCATGGGCTTCTTTAGAAACAGAACAAAGAAGGCCATAGAACAGCACACTTTTGACTATGTGGGTGGGTGTGTCAGGTAGGTGGTGATAGGAGGCAGCAAAACTTTGCTATTGGCCTTAGATGCTGTCTGTGGATATTCTTACATCCTTGGTTATTGGGAATTGTCTGCTTGTAAATCTCAAAGAATTTACCCAATTGTCACAAAGACATTAAATCACATACAGAGGAGGACAATAAATTGCTATTAAGTGGGTAAAAGATGCCCCCAAGATGTTGTTTGTTTCTCTATATTGCCCAGGCTGTCCTGGAACTTGCTCTGTAAACCAGGCTAGCCCTGAACTCACAGAGATCTGCCTGCCTCTACCTCCAATGCGCTGGAAATACAGGTATGTGCCACCCCCACCACCGAGCCTCCTAAGATACTATGACTCTAGACTGGCTACATTCCAATTTCTCCATGCCGTTTAGGTCAGCCAATCAACCTTTTTAATCACAGCTTTTTTTAATTTATTTTTTATTTTGTACTTTTTTGCTGTCCATCAATGACCACACAGAAATTAAAGAAATCCCTTGAAATATTTGTTTAATGGCCCAGATATGATACTGGCATGAAATGACATAAGACAGATGAGTTTACCCTACAGGACAGGGGCAGGCATGTCAAAACCCTCCCTCCCTCCACTGACAGAAAAGGGAAGAAGAGAGTCATGTTTAACTAGTAAATGATGTTCAGGTCAAATATATGATTCTGATCTCTGATTTATGCTGGATTTTAGTAAATCTATAACACTTCCAAAACCACAGAAGAAAGAGAGAAGGTAAATTTATCTACAGCCACACTACCTTGAATGCACGGATCTTGTCATATCTCAGAAGGCAAGTAAGGTTGGGTCCCAGTTAGTAGTTAGATGGGAGAACGTAAGTTCAAATTTCCAAAGGGCAAGGAGTTAAATTCTGAGCTGATGCATCTGACACTGGCGTGGTGAATGAGTGGGGGAGAGGGGTAAAGGTGCCCAGGTCACACATGGCTAAACCGTCATGTTCCAGTGACTGTTTCACAGCCATCGTCTCTCAGTACACGGAAACAGGAACTGATCTGTCAACAAGTGAGGTAAAGTCTTACTGGGAGCAACAGGCCTTAATGCCAGGAGGAGTTCTAGTGCTGGGACTCAGGGCTTAAAATTTGAGGGATTGCTGGAAGGAACCCCCTGAGAATGTGATCTGACCGGCCCACAGGCCAGTGATCCGCATTACTCTGTGTGCATTCCATAAGCTTTCAAAGAAGTCCAGACCAGCGTGGATAGGAGACTATCATGGTTGGAATCTCTAAAAGATGAGTGCTGTAGACCTAGTTAGATTCAGAAACTGATCAGCTCCTGAGAGCACTGACCTAATCAATAGATTTAACCCTTGAAAGATTCATGAAATACTAGCAGATTTAGGAAGTGATTGAAATTAGGAGGCAAGGCCTACAGGGAAGTGGGTCACAGGGCCAGTTCTTGGAAGTATGTAGCCCAGGCCTTTGCTGTTTCTGGAAACTCTTGCTCCCTGGCTGCCAGGGGCTGAACATCTCGACCCAACTATACCTTTGACCATGGCATTTAACCTCATCACCAACCAAAAAACACTGGAGCCAACCAACTGCAGACCAAAAATCTCTGAAACCATGAACCATAATAAATCTTTCCTGTAGACTTTCTCTCAGGAATTTCATCAGAGTGACAATGAAAGCAGTTCACACACACACACACACACACACACACACACACACACACACAAAGATATCAACCACACTAGAAAGAAAATGTATCATGAAATCCAATATACACTATTACTAGAAGTCCAGGGTAGAAGACAAATACCAAGTGAAGAATAAATCCAAGGAGAGTTCTGGCTGCTGAAAAGCTGAGTGGTATTCAAACAAGACCAAGACAAACATGTGCAGTAACTGCAAATAGCTATAAAGCAACCAATAAAACTCTGAGTGTCAATTGCAAAGCAAAAAAAAAAAAAAAAAAAACCTCAGTGGCTTAAGTGGCCAAAGCGCTCTCAGGCTGTGTGTGTGGGAGCCACCGTGGCAGAGCCATATCCAGGGGATATGGGAACTCAAAAAGCATCATATAAGCTCAGCCTCCCTGCCTTTGTCTCTTGAATATTACATCCCTCTGTTCTCTCCTTGTGTAGATGATATCTTTCTGAAGTTCTGTTCTTTCATATTTGAGTCATTTCCCATAATTGTCTGGGGGACAGGAGATCTCAGCCCTTTGATTGGAGTCACTTGTGTTACATGCTGACACATGGGAAAGGGGCAGATATTATCCTGAGGAAAAAGTCAAGATGTCATTCCTAGGGGGAAAAAAATAGGAATCTACTCACTAGTGGAAGTCACAATTGTCTACTGCAACAGCTCAGAAGTATTCTATTCTAGTTATATTAAAAGTTACTCTCTGGGGTGACTTGAATAGGTTTGGCCCCATAGATTCATGTGGTTGAATGCTTGGTCCACAGGGAACGGAACTATTAGGAGGTGCGGCCTTGTTAGAAGAAGTATGTCACTGTGGGGGTGGGACTTTGAGGTGTCCTGTGCTTAAACTCCACCCAGTGAATGTCCACCCAGTATGGAATTCCAGTCTCCTCCTGACTGCCTTCTGATCAAGACGTAGAATTCTCAGCTCCTCCAACATCATGTTTGCCTGCAAGCTACCATGAAAATAATGGACTAAACCTCTGAAACTGTAAGCCATCCCAAATTAAATGTTTGCCTTTATAAGAGTTGCCTTGGTCATGGCATCTCTTCACAGCAATAAAACTCTTAAGACAGAAGTTGGTATTGGGAATGGGGTTATTGCTGTGATAGGCCTGACCATGTTATTGTTTGGAAGAAAGTGAATTTTGGAACTTTAAATTTGGAAAGCAGTGGAATGCTTTAAGTGGGGTTTAATAGGCCATCCTAGTTGGAATATGGCAGACATTGGTCCTAAGGGTGATTTGAATTCAAGATATTTCAGAGGAGAAGAATTCTAGTGTGTTGCCTATTGATCATTCTTGTGATATTTTGGTAATGAATGTGGCTGCTTTTTGCCCTTGTCTAAGGAGTTTGCCTGAAGCTAAAATAAAGAGATTTAGATTAATTGTACTGAAGAAGGAAATCTCAAAATAGTCTAGCAGAGACTCTGTAATCGTGGTTCATTCTTGCAAAGAGCATTTTGACCAAGCATAGCAAGCTTAGAAAGGAAAAATACATAAAATGTATGGTTCAAGTATTAAAGGAGCAGCAGAAAGTATAATGGAGCTAAACCCTGTCTTCAAGGAAATAAACAGATTAAGGGAGTGGTGACCTTCAATCAAAATCTTACCAAACTAAGCCTATTTATGTGCTTATAGTTCAACAAGGGATAGTTATGTCATATTAGGAATTATTATGATCTGGTTATTGTTTTCACTTGGAGATAAAGAGATATGATTGTGTGTTAAATTGACAAGGGAAGGATTGTGATGCCTATTTTCAGTTGTCAACTTAACTATACCTGGAATGAACTCTAATCCAGAAATCCCTCCAGAAATGGAGGGATAACCTGTGATCCAGATCTTGAGGCATAGTGGTCATGCTTATAAAGATCGTGTGAAAAGGAATTAAAGAAAAGCTTAGGTCCAGGTGTAATAGTACATGCCTTTAATCCCTGGAGACAGAGGCAAGCAGATCTCTGAGTTCAAGGCCAGTTCAGTACAGATCAAGTTCCAAGTAAAGAAAAGCATGGTGGTGCGTGCCTTTAATTACAGCACTCAAAATATAAAGGCATGCAGTTTTGTGAATAAGATGTAATAGAACAAGGCAGACATATTCCAGCACCAGCAAGCAGCAGAACTTGGCAGCTTTGGCTACATGGCTCTGACTTTAGAGTCAAGAATAGAAGGGGTTTCTGGGACAATTGATGCTAGCTAGCTGGAGCTAAGAAATTAGTGGTAATTAAGAAGAGACCAGCATTATTGAGGAAAAATCTTTTGAGAAATGTTTTCTGAAAACACGAAGAAGCTGAGTTCCAGAGATAGACCTCATGCTGGCAGCTGGAATGCATAAGAATTAGATAGTGCTGGTGTTGAAAGCATGAAATGGTCATGGAGAGCAGCTGAGGCTTGGCACTATGAGAGGCCATGAAAGGCCATTGGCAAAGGTGGAAGTGGAAGTCCCAGGACTAAAGGGGTCATATCAAAAAGTTGAGGCTTGGCACCATGAAAAGAGCCTATGAGAAGCTATGGTGAAGTTCAGCCTAGTTGCAGTAGAAGACCCCAGCATATTAGAGATGCCAGTACCATGGATCTATCAAGAACAGCAGCAGCAGTGGAGTGGAGTCAGCCAGAACCTTGAGTGCTACAGAGGGCAGAGCTAGAGAAGTGACCCAACTTCTTTGAAGGAGTCCAGAAGATAATGTGTGGATCCCAGACATTAAAACAAGAAGCTATGAAGTTGAAGTTGCCATGGAAACCCCAAGATGTTAGAGATTCCACAGCTTCAGGATGCCTGCTACATAAAGCTACTAGCAAGGAGGGGAACCCACCCAAGAGAAAGAATTGTGTTGCAGAGAACAAAGCTAAAAGGAGTTGGACATCAGACATGGAAATACAGAGCTCAGAGATCATTCAGCTTAGTTTTGTCCTTCCTTTGGTCCAGTCTTTACTCAATATGACATTGGGAATGGTAATGTATATCTTGTGATGCTGGAAATATGTGATCTGCTCTTTGATTTTAATTTTAAAGGGAATTACAGTTAACGAATTGCATGAATCTCAGAAAAGACTTTGAACTTTCAAACATTGTTGAGACTGGGATAGACTATGGGGACTTTGGAAATTAGACTCAATGCATTTTGCATTATGTTATGGCTATAAACCTATGGGGGCCAGGTAGTACTAAGTGGTGGTTTGAATATACTTGGCTAAAGGAGTGGTACTATCAGGAAGTATGTCGATATAGGGGTCAGCTTTGATACCCTCCTCCTAGTCACATGGGAGCCAATCTCCTGTTTGGCTTCAGAACAAGATGTAGAATGCTCAGCTCCTCCAGTGCTATGCCCATCTGAATGCTGCCATGCTTCCCACCATTATGATAATGGACTGAAACTCTGAAAGTATAAGCCAGCCCAAATTAAATGTTTGTTTTCATAAGAGTTGCCTTGGTCATGGTGTCTTTTCACAGCAATAAAGCTATAAATAAGATTCTATCTATTAATGTTCATTTATTTTAATAATAATAGAATTTTATTTATATATATAGATATTATTGAAACATCCTATTTTGCTAACATTCTCCAGCGGCTAATAACCTGCATCAAGACAAGAACTGTGGTTTTAATTTATATAATTATGGATAAGCAGTACCCTGGGGTGTGCTTTTAAAATAAATGTGGTAAAATACTGTGGTTTGAATGAAACATGTCTCCATAGGCTCCTGCATTTCAACACTTTGTTCCCAATTGGTGGCACTGTTTGGAAAGGTCATGGAGCCTTTAAATACAGCAGCCTTATAGGAGGAAGTACGCTGCAGGCAGGATTGGAAGGTTTATAGCGTCTCCCCCACTTCCTACTTGCTCTTTGTGCTTCCTGTGTTCAGCTGCCATGTCTTTTCACAGTGTGTCTTGTCCTAGCTATCTAGCATGCTTTCTCTTTTCCCCCATAGATTCTCTCTCTGGAACTGTGAGCCCGTTCCTTCTTCTATAAATTCCTTCTTCTATAAGCCACTCTGTGTCATAGTAATTTATCAGCGAAACTGAAGAGTAACTGACACATCCGTGAGAAGTTCAATTCCTACTTTTACTCTGTATCTTCCTGCCATCCAGAACCATTCAGACTCACTCATGGCTGATGGGGTTTCTCTGATTAATGCCAAGATCCTTCTCAAAGGAACCTTCTCATTGAAGGAGACCCACTTCCTTCTGACTACTGCAAAATCAATGTCATGATACAGTGTGATATACTAATCCCCATGAAACTTTATTTAGAGCAGTGATTCCTAACCTATGGGTCACAACCCCTTTGGGTAATCAAATGATTCTCTCACAAGGGTCACATATCAGGTATCCTGAACATCAGATATTTATATTATAATTCATAACAGTAGAAAATTACAGTTATGAAGTAGCAATGAAATAATTTTATGGTTGGGGTCACCACAAAATGGGAACTGTGTTAAAGGGTCACAGTGTTATACCCAGGTCACAAGGTCCCCACAGACCACCAGAGACCACCAGGAGTTCAACTCTTATTCAAAATCAAGGTGTCTTTATTCAAGCTCCAGCTCAGACTCTCCAACTTCTCCAGCACAGAAGGTGTAAAGGGTGCTGAGCTGGTACAAGCCTTGCCTATTTATCATGGCAACAGAGTGGGGGACTTTCAAACTTAGCAGTTACATGACTGGTTGACATTTGCTTGGTGTACTTCTCTTGGCTAGTAATGATTTCAGATTGGTATGAACACTGGTTGCTAGTTTAATCAATCTACTTTAGACATTAGGCACTTTTCCCTTAAGACCTGATTGGTTGTTGCTACAAGTGGAGTGGCTATTTGCCCAGGGGAATTGTGATTGTTACCAGGATGACATGGCTCCTGAAACAAGTTGGCATTTTTCCAGTTGCTGAGTTCATTCAGAGGGCAAGTTAATCATAAAATGGAGTCTGAAAGCAAAATGGAGTTTGTAATGTTAAGTGGGGCCCTTTACACAGCATTAGGAAAGTTAAGACCACTAATCTAGAGTCTCACTAACAAGGAATCCAACTGTCCAGAGGTGGGTTGGACCTTAAAGGCACCCAACCAGGATCTCCATATGTACCATGTGGAAAGGGGTACATTTGGAAAAGATTTAAGGGATTTCTAATGGAAAGGGGCTGCTTGCCTTCAAAGAGCTATATCAGGCAAGAAAAGAAGTCATGTGACTTTCCCCACATGGCTGCCATAGAGAAGAGAGGGTGTTAATAACACCACAGGGAAGCTTCAAAAGACTTTCCTCTTCTTTTTCCCCAGCTTTAAAGGGAGCAGCACTGCTAATAGACAGGCATAGGCTTCCTGTATCCCAGTGCCAGGTCTTTCTTTTAGTGTATCACTGAGCCCAGCCCTGCTGTGAATAGACCAATGTCATTGTGTCCTTTCACACAGAAAGGAAGAAGCTGGAGATGGACTTGTTTATCCAATAAGTTAAGGACCCAGCCTGTCAGCAAGAGCTAAGGATTAAGGCTATACTTCCCTTCGCAGGAATCAGCCACATCACCTTCCCAGTACTCTCTCCGATATTGTAAACACCCTGGCAACATCATTTGCCCAACTACAATGGCTTCAGGCAACTCTGCCAATGCCCAATTTTATGCCTCATTAAGATGTCAGTTCAGCTTTTTCTCATTTAATCTGTGAGAGATTGATTGATGGGCCTTTAAAGAAATACTACACAATCTTTTTCTTTCAGAAGTCAGATATACTTTTTTATTTGATGTATTTCCTCTGTCATAATACGACACAGAAACTGTGTCTGCTCTCCTTTGTGGGCACAGCCAGAAGTTGTGCATTTGAGAGCTTTCCTCCCTAACTGTCCCCAGAAAGTTCCTGAGACCTTTTTACCTCCCTGAAGACCATTCTTCCTTCACAGGAAAGCTATATGTCTGCACCTAGACTTTCAGAACTAGATTTGATGAAAGAAAATATCTTGAAGCATTCAGAAGCTCCTTTGAGCTCACCAGAGTCCACATCAATTAGAGTAAGGATTTCCATCATTTCATTAAGAAAATGTGCAGGGCAGTGGTGGCGCAAGCCTTTAATCCCAGCACTTGGGAGGCAGAGGTAGGTGGATTTCTGAGTTCAAGGCCAGCCTGGTCTACAAAGTGAGTTCCAGGACAGCCAGAGCTACACAGAGAAACAAAAACAAAAAGAAAATGTCTAAGTGATTGAACTATGAGTCATGGCAAATGAACATCTCCATTACTGTTTTAGATAAATATTACCAAAGATTATTTTGGTAAATCATCATTTCTAAAGTCACACAAGCAATTACATTCTTTCACATGTGGAGTTTGTTATAGGAAATTCTCTCCCCTGTGTCTTCTATTAGCACCTACCTTCTCTACATCTTAGACTTGGAAACTGCCTATGTCACTTCGCCCAGTGGGCTCCTTGGCCTTTTGGCACGAGTTGGGTTTGCCAATGAGAGGCACCAAACGGGAAGCAGGAAAAGGCAAAAGGCAAGAAGGTATGGTTGGTTAAGTGCATACAATTTACCCAACCTCAGGCCCTGGTACCAAGTTCCTTCCATGCAGACCTTCTTTTTGGGTCCCAACACCAGCCTTCTTCCCTTGTCCTTTCAGGCCTAGAAGGAGGAATGTCTCCCCTGTGACTAGCCTTAATGACTGTACTACCCTTTGTCCTTTGTTATTATCCCCAAGTTCACATATATGCTAAGAGTCTCTTCTACAATTGAAGTCACATGACTTATTTGTCTTCTACCAGGACCTTGACCCACACATCCACTAACTGACTGCCAGTCTTGGAAGTGGCTCATCAACCTTTAACCCATCTCCCAGAGTGTCTAGTAGTCTGGATTATTTTTTCCCTCCGCGGATAAATTTGTTTTGTTTTGTTTTGTTTTGCTTTTATCAACTGTACCTCTTGCCTGCCAACATCTCTAATTCTTCCCAGGTCCCTTCCCCCCACCATCATTTCCCCTCAACTTATTACCATGTATATATGGTTATTCACACTGAATCCAATTAGTGTTGTCTACATTCATATGGGTGTAGGGAGACCAATGTACCATAGGCAACTGTCTTAGTTAGGGTTTTACTACTGTGAATAGACACCATGACGAGGCAACTCTTATAAGGACAATATGTAATTGGGGCTGGCTTACAGATTCAGAGGTTCAGTCTATTATCATCAAGACGGAAGCATGGCAGCATCCTAGGCAGGCATGGTGCAGGCAGAGCTGAGAGTTCTACATCTTCATCTGAAGGCTGCTAGTGGAAGATTTGCTCCCAGGCAGATAGGACAAGGGTCTTAAAGCCCGCCCCTACAATGACACACCTGTTCCAACAATGCTACACCCTATAATAGTGGTACTCCCTGGGCCAAGCATATACAAACCATCACAGCAACCTACCAAATTGATTCTCTCTCCACAAGTAGCCACCCATTACCTATAACTTCTAAACTAAGAATGGACCTTGTAATTCCACCCTGACCCATGTCTAATGAGCTTTATCTGAAAATTGCAGCTCAAACCAACAGTGATTTATTTATGTCCCCTTTCTTCCAAAACTCCATATCAAGTATGAAACATTTAAATTAGCTTCTCCCTGGGAGCAAGTTTGAACAATATCTTTTGATATATGCTGGCAATTAATTTGTCTGAGAAGTTGCTCTGATAATATCAACCCAAAAAGAATCATGCATCCTGTTCTGTGAACTCAGTGAAGCCCCAGCTTCTGTCCCTATAGGTACTGAGACAGAATTGTCCATGCAAACTTCATGCAAAGCAAATTTAATATTCTAAAAATGGGATTCAGCTGCCAAATCAAAGCAGGGCAGGAAAAAAAACAGAAATCATCACAAAAGCACAGAAAAGTAAGAGGTGGAAATCTTTTAAAAGAGGCTGTTGCTCTGCCTGGTCCTTATACAGTCTCCCTTCCTTGTCCAGAGACAGCATTCATGGATTCAACCAGCGGAGAACTGGAAATATCCAAAAAGAGAAGTTAATAATGTAGGGGTATGGCTGTCTTCTTGCCCTACCGGCACCCTCTCTGCTTAGGGCCTGGTTAGCGGGATGGCCTGGATTCCTAACTGTGCACATCTCCATCCTGCCAATCCAAGTCCACTCATGTAAGCAACTCACATGCTTACATCTCCAAGGCTGGCTTGGAAGAAGAGCCCAGGAGACCCTAGTGCAGACTGTCCACGGCTATTGCAGTTGGGTTTTGTTTTCCATGGTAGAGATTGCGAGATACTACATGATTGAAATCAGGGTGTGCCCTGACCTATGTTACTCCACAGTATATGAAACAGTAGTTTTGAAGATCATACCTTGCCCTGAGAGATTCTGTTCTCCACGAAGGTTTTGGCTCTGTTCTGAAGACAGAAGGAGACTGCACCTGGCCGGACATGTGGACAGCACCACCCATGAAGCACAGACTGATAGATAAACTGCTTATTGCTAGGGATTAAAAAGGCGCTTTTCTGTCCTCTTTTAAATATTTTCCAGCATATTTGGTTCAAAACAGTTAATAGATTCCATATGTGAGTGTAGAATGTGTAGTTCATCAGGGAGTTTTTTGGAACTGTACAGGCACACGGGTATGTTAAAAATCATACAGGAAAACCAGGCCTAAGAACTTATCACACTCTAGACCAAGAAAGGGATAGGACCCTGTCACCTGAACATCATAAAAATGTGGACAACAAATCTGTCATCTGCCTACCCAGGGTGTGCATCAGACTGTCACGAGGGCTTCGGTGGAGCTCAGTCTACCCTTCCCCACTTGAAGTGTCACCTGCCCACTGCCATTCACCCACTGCCCACTGTTTTGCCTGGTCCTGGTGCCATGCCTGTGCCTCTGTAGCTGGATTCAACTCTGAAGCTCTCTGCTCCAACCTCTGACCACTCTCCAAAGACCTCCATCTGGCTCACTATAGCCCCAGAACACACACACACACACACACACACACACACACACACACAGAAAGAGACAGAGACAGAGACAGAGAGACAGAGACAGACAGAGACAGCCATCTCTATCTCCCAGCTCTATCTTCTCTGGCCACTTTAACCCTTTGTAGTCACCTCTGAGCTACACACACACTGATATTTAGATATAGTAACTATGTAATTGTGTGCTCTGAGGGGTAATAAGAGTAACTGAGTTTGGGATAAAAGAACCTGGTTTGGCTTCAAACAGAGTCAAGGAATATCTGGCAAATTGATGCCAATGAAACTACTGTACCTCCTGACTTTATTGTTACCCAGTAAACCCTGACCCTGGGAAGACTCCGATGTCTTCTTTCTGACACAGCATATCATGATATGTGCTATAGGGATCTCAACCTCCTTCCGAGAGGGTGGGTGGGTCTGTGACTGAGTTACCCCATGTTACTCTGTGTCTATGCTAAAGCTGACCTGCAAAAGACCATATAACTTCCACCTTGTCCCTGTGGGACATTTTCCTTGGTAGGAAAAGCCAGTTGCCACACGAGGAATCTGATGGCGCTAAGGCTGAGCTGCTTAGAGGTCACACAGACACTGTTGTCAACATCCCAGATCACCTGACTGTCATGGTTAAGCCATCTTACATGTCCAGTCCATTCTGACCTTCAGGAGACTATAGCCCCCACACACTTCCAGATCCAAGAACAGGACAGATGCCTAGAGAAACCTGCCCAGCCCACTGCTTCCTGAACCTCCAACCCTGTGTTTGCTTTATGTCAATACACACTAGAATGAGGACTGATTGATTCGTTAACCTACTGGAAATCAAGGTAAGTGTTTCACAAGCCATGATATTCTGTAGACTCCAATAAGCAACCACAGAAAACAAAGACTGGATAGGGCTGGAGAGATGGCTCAGCAATTAATAGCAGTTTCTGCTTTTACCTTGGATTCAGTTTTTTAGGTGTCTGCGCACACATGGTGTACATACATACACCCAGGCACACACATATTAGGCTGATTATTGTTAATTTGACACAACCTGGAGTCACCTGGGAAGACAGAGCCTCAATGGAGACACTGCCTTGATCTTGGTCTGTCGGAAGATCTGGGATTAGCAGCCTGTTTTGGAGGGTCCAGCCCCTGGTGAGTAACACCAGCCTTACGCAGGCAGCTGGCCTATATCAGAAAGCTAGCTGGAAAAGTCAGAGAGCAGGCCATAAGCGTGTTCCTCTGCAGTCTCTGCTCCTGCCTTGGGAGTTTGCCTGAGTTCCCTCAGTGATGGCCTGGTGCCTAGAAATGTAACATGGAATAAACCCTTTCCTTCATGAACCTGCTTATGGTCATAGTCTTTGTTAGAGCAACAAAAAGCAGACAGGGACATTAAAAATAGTAAATTTTTTTTAAAGTATGAAGGACGCATTGGCAGGTTCTAACAAACGAGAAAGTTTTACTTTCCAGAACTAGGAGAGTAGCCAGCCCCTAGAAACCCAAGCACAGGTAAACTAACTCACCCTCTAATTCAGGAATCCATTTTCTTACATCCTATTGGACCCAGAGTCCTGCCATGATAGTGTCTCGAGCACACAGATGTAAAGAACATGTAAAGAATGGGAATTGTTGTGCTTCAAATGTATTTTACTGCTTTGATTTCCAAGCTGAACTGAATCTTCCTTAACTGCACCTCGACCCAATCTTTGTCACTAGAGATGATTTGACTCTTGAAAGTCCCACTAGCTGTGAATCAAATTTCGTTGTGACTCATGTGGTGTGTGGGCTGCAGCTACAGCCTTTCTAGAAGGCTAAGCTACGGCAGGGGAAACACCCCCAAGGGTTTGGAAAAAATGCATGGTGCTGATTATAAAACACCCCAGATATAGTCTGAAAGCAGCCCTGTAATCAACAGGGCAGAGGAGCATTCTGGCGCACTAGAAGAAATGTGTACACTCATCAAAGATGGCTGCCAAGGGGTGAAATGGGAAGGAAAGGCCACAGACACATGCAGGTTGGGAGGGGAGCTGAAAATCAGGAAGGCTGGCTTAAAGCCAGAGTGTCTCTCCCTCTCCCTCTCCCTCTCCCTCTCCCTCTCCCTCTCCCTCTCCCTCTCCCTCTCCCTCTCCCTCTCCCTCTCCCTCTCCCTCTCCCTCTCCCTCTCCCTCTCCCTCTCCCTCTCCCTCCCTCTTCTCCCTTCTCACTTTTCCTCCCTCTTCTCCCTTCTCCCTTTTCCTCCCTCTTCTCCCTTCTCCCTTTTCCTCTCCTCTCTCCCTCCTCCCTCTCCCTCCTCCCTCTCCCTTCTCCCTCTTCCTTTCCCTCCCTTTCCCCTTTCCTCTCCCTCTCCCTCTCCCCTCTCCCTCTCCCTTCTCCCTTCTCCCTCTCCCTTCTCCCTCTTCCTCACCCCTCTTCCTCCTCCCTTTTCCCTCCTCCCTCCTCTTCTCCCTCTCACTCCTCCCTCTTCCCTCCTCCCTCCTCCTCCTTCCTCCTCCCCTCCCTCCTCCCTCTCCCTCCTCCCTCTTCCTCCTTCTCCCTCCCTCCTCCCTCTTCCTCCTCCCTCTTCCCTCTTCCCTCCTCCCTCTTCCCTCTCCTCCTCCCCCTCTCTCTTCCTCCTCCTTCTCTCTCTCCCCCTCCCCCTCCCTCTCCCCCTGAGATAACAGAAAATTATCTCAGGGCCATAACAGAAGACCAAAGTGTACACTGACAATTACACCTTTCATGACAATGCTGCTTCTGCGCTGACTTTGCCTGTCACATAGCACTTAAATGTCCCACAGTGAATCAGGCTGATAAAATCTTTGCTTTGAGCAGATACCCTACAAAAGTACAACCTACAAACCTTTGCATGCCCTTCTGTGACCCTCCTTTCTGCACTCTATACCCCTAAGATTGCTTTCCAGGGGCCCAGTTTACCAGTCCCCCTCTCACGAGAATGGGTATCCTATGTAAGGGACAGTTTCCATCATGGGACTTTTCCAGTCCTTTCCAGTTTTCTACCCTCTAAAGTAATGGTTCTCAGCCTTAGGATCTCAGCCCCTTTGGGGGTTCAATGGCCTTTCCATGGGGATTGCATATCAGTTATCCTGTGTATCAGATATTTACATTATGATTCATAGTAATAGTAAAATTACAGTTATGAAGTGGCAGTGAAAATGATTTTATGGTTGGGGTCGCCACAGCATGAAGAACCGTGCTAAAGGATCACTACTCTTGAGAACCACTACTCTAGAGCCAAGAGGCACCCATCTTCAGAGGCAGTGATGACTGCTGGGAGGTTGTCTGGACTGGAGAGGTGGTTCAGTGGTTAGGATCACTGGTTGTGCACACTGAGGACCTGGGTTCGGTTTGCAGCACACATGTTGTGGCTCACAACCATCTGTAACTCCGTGAACAATAGGTGTGCACACACATCCGTAGTGCAAGCAAACCACTCATACACAGAAAATAAGATAAATAAATCTTTTAAAGTATTTTCTAAAAAGACACTCTGTACCCAAAACTCATGGCTTGGTTTACTTTGCAGGAGTTAGTTAATTCATGGAGGTACTGTGCTGGGGCTGGTGATTCTCATCAACACAGTAATTCTCGGAATAACCCTATGGAAACATCTTTTTAGTTCTCCAGCGGCTGGTGGAGAAGACATGCTAAGACAACTTAAATGACCCTTTAAACAAGCTGGGCAATCGTGGCGCACGCCTTTAATCCCAGCACTTGGGAGGCAGAGGCAGGCGTGTGAGTTTCGAGGCCAGCATGGTGTGCAAAGTGAGTTCCAGGACAACCAGGGCCACACAGAGAAACCCTGTCTCAAAAACCCAAAAAAATAAAAATTAAAAAAAAAAGGACCCTTTAAACAAAAGTAGGTCCTCTTAAACTTTTCTGTCCTCACCATAGACTTACACGGAGGACTGAAACCTGTTCCTCAAGCTCCCCCCACCATCCATATTCTCTCTTGAATTAAGCTACCCCTCCTCTAAGGGACATATACGTACGGAATGGATGACTGTAAAGTGTGAGAGAACCAATTCCTTCAAGCTGACCTCTGACCTCTATCTATGCACCATGGCCTGTGCGCACATATGCATGCTCGCACAAAATAAATCAATAGGGAGGGTGTGTATCCCCAGCCTCCCCGCATATAATGGTAAGCATATGGCATTTAATGTTTTTTAAAATGTATTTACTTTTATGTGCGTGAGCATTTGATTGCTTGCTTGCGTGTGCACCATGTGTGCTCCCGATACCCACGCGAATGAAACCGTGGGATGAAAGGAGGACTTTGTGGCACTCCTAAAGTATGGAGGAGATTTGCATTGTAGACATAGGGAGAAAACAGGCAGAGGCAAGCGTCCAGGCTGAACTTGGCTGGCAGACTAAACCAGTCTGTGAGAGGAGAGAGGGGAGGGAGCGCAAGAGAGGAGCCACCAACTCACAGAGGCAACCTGGGGCCAATTGCTGAAAGGTTGCATGGCTAAAATGGCGGGGTTACCCAGGGATCAGATTGGGGGAAGGGAAATGGAAGTCCAGCCCCTGGGAAGGAGAGGTTTAGGATTGGGGGTGGGGCGAGAAGTGCTGGGAGGAGCCACAGGTATTGAGGGATACTGGTAGAGCTGGGAGGAGTCAGGGGCACCTAGTGAAACTCTTCCCACGTTTCTTTGAGACCTAACACCATGCACGAAGGCCAGAAGAGGGCGTCAGAGCCCCTAGAACTTAAGTTACAGGCAGGTAGTTGTGAGCTGCCATGTGGTGCTGGAAATTGAGCCCAGGTTCTCTGCAAGAGAAAAAAGTGCTCTTAACCACCCCACCGAGCCATCTCCCTAACTCCAATGTATGGTACTTAGAAGACACTCCACAGTGATTTCAGGAGGACTTTCATTTCCCTCTTTATTACTTCCTTCTCAATGAGAAGAAAAAAAAAATGGAGGCCAGAGGAAAAAGAGCTTCGTTAAAGCCATGATGTCTCGGATGGCAGAGCAGAGGGTGAGAAAGATCTCGAAACACTGACAGCAACCTGGGGCTATCCTTCCACGGCCTCACCAGCCTGCTTGTTATATGAGGAGGAATAACTCCCACCATAGTTACATTTCCACACTCAGGGATCTCATATCTGCAGGGAAAACTATAGCTAATTGATGTACTCCTTCGAAAGCTCCAGGTTCCCTTCCAAAAACTGTCAAGCTCTTCTGAGTAGCCTTCAAGTATAATATCCAATTTATTTTCCAAAAAAAAAAAAAACCAAAGAAATAAAAATGTAAATGTACCTTTCAAATATACAGTACACTGAAATGATTTGTGCTTTGTCTGCATTTCCTCCCAGACTCTAAACTCCGCATGCAGGAGCCACCCTGGTCTTTCAGGATGCTTCACCCATGATGCCTAATGAACTGTCTGCTCCGTGTATACCAATATAGCTTGGATACATCGAACATTCAATGAAAGAACTCAAACACATCATTAGCCACTCACGTGGATCATTTATTATTGCAACACAACTCAGTTATGCATTTATTCACTTAATCGCTGTAAACTGATTGCCACTGGTGAGGCACACAGTGATATGCCCTGCTGCTGCTGCCATGACTCAGACAAAGCCACTATCCTCAACAAATTTGTATCTTCTAGTGGCAGACTGACTGTAGGTGCCACAGCTCTGGGGCGAAAGGCTTCCCCAGAGGAAGTGTTATAGCTCAGAGAGGGAAGGATTCCCCAGTGTTGACAGTTGGGAGCCAAAAAATTCCACAAAGTCACACTGCATGACTCACCTTACACAAAAGATTTACTGAGAGACACAAACTGTGGCTGCCTCTGCTCTGATGAAAAGCAGCAGGGAACTGAGCAGAAAACAGGGTTTATATCTAGTTTCTTGGGGGTGGGGGCGGACTTCACAGGTAGGGATTTACAGGGTGGAAATTGGTGGGATTTCAAGCAAGGCCCAGGGATTGGTGGGATTTTGAGCTTAGTGTTTGGTGAGTCTGGGTAGGTTTGTAAACCCAGAAGTGGCCTCATAACTTTTACCCTATGATGACTGTGTTCGTTACCTTTCCTTCCGCAGTGAAAACACTATGACAAAAGCCACTTCTAAAAGAACAGACTTGTTTTGGCTTATGAGTCCAGGAGAATACAGTCCCGTTACAGCCAGGGAAAACATGGCAGCAGGCAGGAAATGTAGGCAGGCAGGAAAGGGGCACTATCATTAGATAATAGGAAGCTAGCTGGTCAACTGCATCTGCACTCAGGAAGGAGACGGTAAACAGGTAAACAGGAAGTAGAGCTGTGCTCTAAGACCTCAAGGCCCATATCCGGAGGCCCTCTTCCATCATAAGGCTCCGCCTCCTACGGGTTCCACAAGCTTCCCAAAGGGCACTACCAGCTGGAGACCAATATTCAAACATGAGTCAATGTTGATGACAGTTTCCCTTCAAACTGCAGCAGAGGTGTGACATCATTTCCTCAATAGAAACAAGATTTGAAGGCCTGAAGCACAGTAGGACATAGGTCTTCCCCTGGAGGGTCAATGCAGGAGGGCATTGAGCACAGTCACCACCACCATATCAACGTTCTAAACCTTTTATCATGTCTTTAAAAAGACAAAAACAAAAAAACAAACAACAACAACAACAAAAAATCTCAGTGAGGTTCTTTACGGGAACGCGAGTGAATGTTGCTCACAGGAACATGTGTATCTTGCTACACCACTGAAGAAAATGCCTCCCCCATCCACACTGGTCATTATCTACATAGAAATCCTCAGGATGGAGTGGAGCCCATGAGCCCCATCCTATGCTTTAGTCGTTCCAATCTAAACTGCCAATTTCTTAAGAAGAAAGAAAGAAAGAAAGAAAGAAAGGAAGGAAGGAAGGAAGGAAGGAAGGAAGGAAGAAAAAGAAGAAAAGAAAAGAAAAGAAAAAAGAAAAAAGAAAGAAAGAAAGAAGGTCATTTCTCAATCCCTAGAAAGGTTTATCAATTCTCTTGTTTGGAGCAGGGGAAAGGAGGGAGGGAAGAAATAATTAAATCCCACCCTTCAATAACCATCCTTTCCTAGGGCTAAAGAAAGCTGCTGTGTCTTAAAGAGACCAGTGGTCAGAGTCTTGTGGGGCAGTGGACTATGCCCAGACAGAAAACTTGGTAAAGTTGAGTGGATTCAGAAACCCTGGTAATCCTCACATCTGAGGATGGTAAGAGTTTAATCTACTCCCGACCAGGTTCCTGTCCTGGAACACATGACCATAATACCCCAGGAGAGGACTGTAACAATCAGTCAATTAGGGGCAACACCCTAAGCCCCTCCACATACAGATGAGGCATCCCTGGCATCTCAGACCAGCCCAATGGAAAGCATCTGCTTATAGACCCCAACCCATCCCAAAACCTATATAAGACCCTATCCACAAGGAATAAAGTACACGAGTTATTATTTCATCAAAGACCATCTGAGAGCATCCGTCTTATACAGTTGTAACACCTTGGGGAAGAGAAGTCTCTCCTGAAGCTTTTGTTGCTGGAAGCTACTTTAGCCTACCACGGTCATTTCCCACTCAGTGGCCTTGACCTTGGCTTCTAGCCACCCACTGTGATCTACTAGCCTGCTGTGCCCCATCTGCCTTCGCCTGCCACTGACTCTGGGGCAGCCACCCTCTGTGTCCCACTACCTGCCACTCAAGAGGCCCAGGGGCCCACCTAGATGAGGCTCCTCCTCCATCTTGGAGAGTCACAACTCTTTGGTCATACTGTCCAGAGCAGAGCAGAGCCCCACTGAGCCCTACAGATAGCACCCAGCAGGCAGACTGAAGACTGACAGAGTCCCTTTCCAAAAGCAACAGGCACAGGCAAGAACAGCTCAAGGTCTTCTTCCTACTCTGTCACATTCAAATGGCCTTATCTTATTGGGGCTCTTACAGCCTCTATGTCTCAAACTCTCCAAGCCTGAATCATTGCTCCTCCTCAGACCCCTTCCGGATTTGTTGATGTCATGGCTGAGGACTCCCTCAAAATCCTCCTTTGACCTTGTAGCTTGCTCTGCCCCTCTCCATGGACGTTCCAAAAGCAGATCAAACCGCCCACTTTGGAACCAGCCCTAACAAGACCTGAAATGAAAAAATTCTTTTTCATTTCTAAAATCCAAAGGCAACTTACTCCGGCATCCTAGAAGTTATTGTCATGTCTTTAAATTCTGAATTAACTTGGCAAAGTTATAAAGAAAAAAAATAAAAACTTGATCATGTTAGTGTAGTGGATGAGAAATTTTGGATTTGGTTTTATGTTTGCTTGTTTTTGTTTTGCTTTTTGTTTATTGGGTGTTGTTGGTGCTTACAACTTAAATACACAGATTTCTTTTGACAGGTAATTTAGAAGGGTTAGGCCTAGGGGGCAAAGGGGGATGGGTAGAAGCTGTCTGAGCCAAGATCAGAGCAGTGTTTAATGAAGGGTGATTGTTCTGGGGATGAAGTTTCTCTATAAGCAATGCTGCCTGTGTGTTGAGGGTGGGGCAAGCAGGTCTAAGGTGAGACAAAAGTGGGTTGTAATGGAAGGGAGGCACTGGGCGTGGCCTCCTTATTTGTAGGATGTGGACCTCGCTCACTGTGCCTCAGCTTCTCCCTCTGGCTCTGGGTACTGAATTAAAACTGAAGAGGAGGGCAGAGAAGGGTCAACTCTCTTTGTCATGACCAACTGGCATGAAAGGTAAAAACTGCAATGGAGACTTAGAGTTTCTTGGAAAGAAGAAACTGTACTCCCCTGGTTGAGTTGGACAATGTGTGTGCTAGCTAAGCAGAGACATAGGACCATTTTCCTAAGCCGAGAAGCAAAGTTGGGTATAAAAATCTCACCTGCCCCCTCCTCTTGCTTTCTCACTCTTTCACACTGTACCAGCAATCAAACCAAAATAATAAAGAGAAGGGCTTACTGAAGTGCTTGGGGGTGGAGTCTCAGTGGTAGAGTGCTCTCCAAGGCAGTGGATTCCATCCCTAGCACTGCAATAACCATAACAATGGTAATAAGATAGAAAACACAGAATGAACTAGAGTGCAAAAGTGTGTCTAAAAGTCGGCAGAGAGACTTCTCCAGGAGAAGGGCAGCTCCAATGGGGTCAAGGTCTTGATCAAAGATCCAAGGAAGAAAATAGCAATCACGGGGCTGGGGAGATGGCTGAGCAGTTAAGAACACTGGCTATTCTTCCAGAGGACACAGTCTGAGTCCCAGCACACATAGGGGTGGGAGTCACAACTGTCTGTAACTCCAGTCCTGGAGGATCTAATACCCACTGCTGATCTCCATGGGCACTAGGGAACCATGTAGTGCATTCAGGCAAAACTCCCATAGCCATAAAAATATTTTTTAAAAAAAAGAAAGAACGAAACCAGCTAACACCTCTACCCATCCCACCACCTGTCCCAGTAGCCCCACCCCCTCCTAGCCCCAACTTCTGATGTCAGACACAGCCTCCTACTGATGCCTCTTAGGGGAAGGCTTTGAGAGTCTTCTGAGGCTCTGGCACTTCCTTGAGGGCAGAGGCCACCCTTACTTCACCCATCCTCCACCAGGATGCATAGTAGGTATATCTGTGTAGAGCTAAGGGTTTGTCAGATGGGTGATATAATATGCTGTCCCTGGAAGAGATCAGAAGCAAAACTCTACACAAGCAAGCTCACGTTGGGCAGGCTGGAGAAACAGGTGCAGCTTATGTATGGCTGCCTTCGTCATGGGGTCAGGTAGGGCCCATGGTTCCCTGTGAGAAGCAAATGTAAGTAATTTGGCAGAGCCTTGGTGCTCTGGAGCCTTTTGGCCCCTGTGAGAGTGAGCTGAGTGCCTAGTATTGCCAGAAGCCTGAGAAAGTAGGATAAGGGAGGGGTCCGAGGCGTGGATTTCATTACTCACTCAAAAGGGGAGCTGATGGTCTAGCCAAGGAGCGAAAACTCCATCTACAGCCTTTAAAACAGCTTCACAGACTGACTTACAGATGTTTAACATCCCGCTGACCAACTGTAGTAATCCACAAACCCTGAGATTCTTCAGTCTGTCTGAGCTTCTGCTGGAGACTTGAAATGAAAATATGCAGGGGTGGGAGAAAAGGGGGAGGCAGGGACTTCGATTCAGCCACCTGGGAAATAAAATCCCAGGTAGGAAATGTGGGACTTGGTGGCCAGCACCCAAACGAGGGGTTCTTGCTGCTTTGACCAGCATCAACATTGGTGTAAGCAGGGCCATCTCAGGAGACACAGCCAGCAGATGCAGTGGTAAGATCACTGCAGGGGTTAATTGGATTGTTAATAGTGATAGCTTGACGGGATCTCTGATCACAAACTCCTGATATGCCTGTGAGAGATTATATTGGGTGAGCATCTGGCATGCCTGTGACAGGATTTCTAGGTTAGGTTCGTTGAGGTGGAAAAACCTACCCTGGCTGTGGGATGCATTAGTCCACAGGCTGGGGTCCGGGGTACATACAAAGCTAGCCGAACGCCAGGAGTCGCCTCCCTCTGCTTCCTCACCGTCGATGCAAGGTGACCGGTGTCCTCACGCTCCCGCCACCATGATTTCCCCCTGAGCCAGCTCTTCCTTCACTTGTTTCAGTCAGGTGCTTTGCCATGGTGACAAGACAAGAAACTAATCCAGACACAAAGCACACACTATGGTGGTTTGTTTGGAAAGCAGAACACAATGAAGCTAGAAGGAAAACACCCTCGTACAGACAGCAAGGATTTGGGGACTGCGGAGATGGCTCCTCAATCAAGAGCACTGGCTGCTTTTGCAGAGAACCCAGGTTCAAGTCCCGGCACCCACATTGCAACTCACAACTACCTATAACTTCCGTTCCAAGGGACCCCGCACTCTTTTCAGGCCTCTGCAGGGACTGCACGCATGGGGTACACATAAAATAAATAAGTCCTAAAATGACATAGATTTTTGTTTTTCTTTACCAGCTCCAGCAACCCTGTGAAAACTCCCTTACAGGGAGGGCATTAGCAATACCCTTGAGTTCTTTTCTCCTGGGCAGAAATAACTCACACTGCAGCTGGATAGAATTACTGGTGGCTTCCTACACTCCAACTTCTGCCTTTACAGGTTGTAAAACAACTGAATCAGTCAGAAAAATGGAATTCAAAATGTGTTGC